>VZSV01000107.1:2955381-2973537 GCA_013398735.1 Nothocercus julius | reverse complement strand
GTTGAAGTAAGATTTGTCATGGTTATTTGTAAGACTTTGCACTTTTTTTCGTATAAAATGCTAAAATACCTTTTGTGTGAAGTTTTGATACTAATTTAAATCATACTTTAGACTGTAGTATTTGCACTAGTAATAAATGCCTTTTTTGGAGTTTATATAGGTTCAAAGCTATTAAACTTCATGATCTTCTGGATTTTTAATATTGGGAATAATAAAAATATGTTTACATTGGAAGAGATCACTGAAGGGTTTTATATTACTTTGTACATTTTGGTAACATAGAGAATACTGTAGTTAGTTGTTTTGATTTTAAAATACAGACTTTTAAAATGGCCATATAACTTATATTGCTGAAAATCTTTACACTGTTGAAACTTAAAATACTTCCTCTAAGTTACCTTGGGAATAATTACAAACTTTTTCTTTCCTGTATTTCAGGGGAATGAGGCAAGCTACCCCTTGGAAATGTGCTCACATTGTAAGTATTTTTTTTTTTTATCACAAATTGTATTGTTTGAGAGATAAAACTTTAATATCCTTTGGAAATTGATACATACAACTTCCTTATGAATTTATCACTGTAAAAATTTCACAATTTTAATACTCTTCTAAAGAGTAAAGTTAAAATGTGAAAAAATATCTTTGAAGAATACTGGCTTTTGCTGTTAGGTTATAAAAAAAATTTTATAATAATGTGGAGTGTACAATTATTTATATATAAATTTATATTTTACTATAAATATGTATGTGTATAGGGATGTGTGTGTGTATATATTTATATATAATATTTTTTTTTCCTTGCGTATGCCTGCAGCCAGGCGTTTAAGTGAGAAGTCAGTTAAGTTAGTGTTAGGCACTTCTGACCACATGAGCATGAAGTTCATTGCTTTGTCTCGTGAGGTTAGTTTATGCTGTAAAAATGCCAAAGTGTCTTGCCTAAAGATGCCCAAAGAAAGGGTTGTTTTGTAGTGTCCCTCTGCTAAGAGTACTTTTAACTGCTTTGTTCCTTAAACTTTTTTTAAGCGCTAAATCTCACATCTGCTTGTATTTGCGGTCAGCTTGATCAAAACTTGCATTCTTTGATCATTGAGATCTTTCTAAACAGGACAGTAAGTTCTTCAAGATAAAGCTTGTCTTGTAGACTGCGTCCCTGTGCTGGTCATAACCCCAGCTCTCATTGCAAGAGTCACAAGCAGTAACTTAATCAAAGAGTAGTCTTTCTAAATATGTTTTTCAGGGGAATTATTGCAAAAATAATTTGAAAGCCCTCTATGCCTAATTATGTCTGTATGAATTGTAATTTGAGCCATCAGCTTGCAAATACTCTGTGCATGTGAGGAGTTTCTTACCTGCCTCACTGAAGCACTGTATAGCTGGCTCACACTCTAAATATATGTTGTTCAATGTGCATGCGAGTGAAATGTTCAAATTTAAGGAACACTTTAGAGCGCTTTCTTCCTGAATCATGTGTCTATTTTTAGCTGAGTGCTGCTTTGATCAGTTTTTGCTTAGAGGCAAATTGCCCCCTGAAGATGGTCCTTCCTGGCTGTTTGTGCCTGAGTTGTTTAATTCTTCTCACTTGCTCAGAATAGCAGCACATTCCTCTTCCAAACTTCTGATTCTGGGAAAACTCAAAGCTCTATTTATTTGTAGCTTCTGCACAGCCTTGTTTTATTGCTGGACTTGTTTGTCCCCTTTTCTTGCAAAGGAAGAGAGGATTTCCATGTTGTTTTCTGTGGTCAAACTGTATTTTTGAGATACCATGTAAATCTGTGTGTTTATTGCAATTAAATCTTTTGTGCTCCGGTCTCACAGGAAGGGAAAGTGGGCTGCTTCTCAGCAGCAAAATTTCACGTGTGTTAGAGAAAACATGGCTCTTAGATCTTTTTCTGGATTGTATGTGAAGAAAAATAATTGCCTTGTGCTTAAAGATTCTTCATGTTTGGGGAAAAAAAAAAAAAAGATGTAATAGAAATATATAGAGTAGCACTTGGAGAATAGATAAGCAAATATTTACCTCATTATTCAAATGTTACATGCTCCTTCTGCTTCCAAGTACTTGTTGACTGACAGGGTGAAAGTTCCTTCAGGGTAAGACCTGATAAACTTCTTGCAGATCTTCAGCTGAGCATTTTGGATAGCTGGATTTTTGGGAGCTAGTGCTGTGGCTGTGGGTCAGAACCTCTGCCTGGCGCTGCGGTTGCCTCTGCTGCAGTGTCTCACTTCTGCAAGGAGAATTTTGTCTTCAAGTTGGCAGCTCTGGAAAGCAAACTGAGAGCGCTGGGCGGCGGCTGCACATCACTGATTAGTCAAGAGGGCTGCTTTTCCTGCAGCCCTTCGCTGGTAGGGTTTGTCAGCGCGTCGCGTTCCTGAATACAGAATGCCTTTGTCCAGCGGCCGTGCTGTGTTGGAGAAATCACTGAAAATCTAGAAATGCTTTACATTGTTGTTTGTGAGGCAAGCTGCATCCTTCTACCCACAAGATTTTCTTTTTTTTCCATCACAAAAAGCTGGGAAGTAAAATGATTGTTGTATAGTATGCTTTGATTTAAGACTAAGAGGACTAGTATCTCTTTTCTAACTTAAGAAATTGTAATTGACACATCTGAAGTCATGAAAAGGATTAGGCCAGCTGTGTGTAAGCATAGACAAGTGGTTGAATGTGTTCTCAAGGGCATCATCTTTTTGAAATTTGATCTCCGGGACTGAAATGGCTGTCTTGGTTGCTTAGTCTGAAACGTTATATTCATGAATCAGACAAGACTGTAGATAGAGGTGAGAACTTTCGTTGAAGGTCTCTCTTATTTTGAGTTCTCCACAGCCCATGCCTCAAAGACACTTTTTCCCCTTCTTTCTCCCCTCTCTCCTTTTTAAAAGTTTAAGATTAGTGTCAGGACACATTTTACTTACGAAGAAGCTTTTTCTAATCCCTTAACAATATCTCTGTTTATACTAGTATCTGATTTGAGCAATATATGGAAACTAGGCTTACTGCAAACTTGTTTTCTGGTCTCCTTTTGTCTTTATAGCTGTATCTTTGAGCCAATATTTTAAGTATCTGAAAAGCCAAGATTTTAAATATGTGTTTAAACAACTAGACAAACATATTTCAGAAGTGCTGAGTCCTGTCAGGAAAGAGAGGGGCTGCACTGAGCAGTATTTCTGAGACCTGAACACTGCACAGGTGCCTCCGTAAGTGCTGTGCGTTCTGCAGCAGCAATGTGCAGCACTTCAGAGTATGTAGGCAGTTATCCCAGGAAAATCTCAGCAAGTCTCCTGGACTTTGGACAGATCTACGTTTTTAAGGAATTTGTGGACAACACGTGGAACATCTCTCTACTGCTGTGTCCTGGGCAAGTGTGGCCTAAGAAGGCCTGCTGAGGCCTGCTGAGGAGGGTGCAGCTTGAGGATGGAACCACTAAGACAGCACCAGAATGCTTCCGAAAGATACCTTTCTAGCAAGCTGTTTTCCTACAAGGAGCATTGAGATCTTGCATTTTAACCTGACATGTTTTAAATTTTATTTATTTATTTAAATTCGGCACTGCTAGAAAGACCTTCCTTGTTAATTAAAAGCCAAATGAAATGCAGAATGGGGGGGGGGGGGGGAAAAAAAAAAATCAAATCTGTGGGCTTTAAAACACTGAATCGCCTGATACTTACACAGGGCTACAAGTAAAACCCTTTCAAGATAATCATTTAACTGCTGTTGTTTCCAGCCAATTAGTATCTTTTGTGACCTCAGGTGTGAGTGCCCAGTTGATGGGATAACGTATGGAGCGTCCAGGGGCTGCTGAGCTGCGCTTGAGCCGTGAGGTTCCTGGGATGCTCAGTGCAAGCCCAGGCCTGCGAGTCACCCGCAAATGCTGCTTCCACGAGCTGAGCAGGGCTTGATCCTTCTTGTTTTTCTCCTCAGTTTGATCACCCGGTTCATGCTTTTGTGGACTCGGACCCCCTTGGAGTTCCTAGTGCTGATCTCTGTCCTAGTCTCCTGAGTCTCTCTTGTGCAGTTCTGTCTGCTGCTGCCCCCCTCAGTCCTTGTTGCTCAGATACCTTCTCTGTATCAGAGTTACCCTCTGACTTGTGTTCCAGGATAGCTTGGGGGCCTCTGTGATGCCTCTGAGGAAGGTAGATGGTACCGAGTAGTTCAAAGAAGGGCTGACAGTGAAAACCAGGGAGTTTTGTTGTCTGAGGCAAGAGTTGGTGACTCCCTTTGGTAAGGTGGTAAGAGGAAGCCTTCTGCCTGTCAGAGCTCGTGAGCGTCTGTTCTGTGTCTGAACTTTGCTCTTTCAGTTCTGAGCTACTGCTGTTGTGCATCCCTGCATTAGTGACTAGTTGATGTATAGACACTGACATTGGGAAATTTACTTGGAAGTTTTAGTGCTCTGGTAGAGGATCAGGTCACTGAATCTGCTACAGTCTCCAAGCATGAAGCTCTGCATATTGACTGACCTTGCAGGGAAAACTAAGTGCCATGTGTTTCTATTTTGTACTTCATCATTCTTAAGCTTTTGTAAGATGTGTGTAAAAATGGATCAAGTGGTACATATTGTGCACTGCACAATTTAAACAGTTTAGTTTCCCATTGGAGCAAGCAGACTGAATGAACCTGGGAAATTCTGCAGGAAGTGCTTGCGTTGGCTGGGCAGAAAGTTGCGTGGGGAGTTTGAAAGCTTCATGCTGTGTAAGGGGTCTGCGGGGTGCCCTGTGCCCCGCACCTCTGCGGCGCCTCCGAAGAACCTGCGGTCCTCTTCGGTACCTGCGTGGTGCGTAACGTGGAAAGAAGCTTTGGTCTTTTCAGTGAAACTGGGTGCAAATTTCCAGGCTGTCACAGAGTTTTCAGGCCCTTCAACACGGACAACACTGCAAAATCAAAGATCTTACAGTAAGGTGTTATATGTTAGAACTGAGTCTTGTTCTAAATCTGAAGAGAACGGGTGACGTGATGTTGCTGCAGAAAGAACCTGAACCCCTTTTAGTTTCTGGGACAAAAAGCAGTGGTTGGAGACTGTGGTTACGTGTTTGTCCAGATTTTGTTGGAGATGGAGGAAGATTTTGCCTCGGGTCTGTGTGGGGTGTTTCCAAGGAGGCGCGTGGCACTGGCAGTCCCGGAGCCGGCGCTGGCGGCGCTTCTCGTGTTTGGTGCACTGAAGCAGCGCTCCTTCACCCACCGTCATCGTGTGTTCATAGGATTCTCTCTGGCGTACCCTGTCATTTTGCTTTAAACTTAATGCTATTTCCCTGCAAGAGGAGCTGGGTGTCTCTCTTGTTTCCAGCTCATATTTGTAGGGGCTGTGCAGCTAAGAACTAGCTAAGCGTGGTCAATCCCTTGGAGGGCTGTGTCAGCAGCTGCTGCCCCGGGGGCCGCGCGGCCGCCGCATCATGGCTGCTGCGAGGAGGGACAAGGGTAGGTTTGAATTAGGAAATAAGACTTGTGTATGTCCTCAGAATTTGTGCTTGCTTATAGCTCTTTAATGAAGAAAGGACACTAGCTATGGTAGTGTGTAGGAGAAATACTAGTTTGAAAGCAACGGGGAAATGTGTTTTGTGTAACTAGCACGGTGTTTATTGAACTCTTTATGAGATTTTCTTTTTTAACCCTTTTCAGTTGATGCTGATGAGATTAAACGGCTAGGAAAGAGATTTAAAAAGCTCGATTTGGACAACTCTGGTTCTTTGAGTGTGGAAGAGTTCATGTCTTTACCTGAGTTGCAGCAGAACCCCTTAGTACAGCGAGTAATAGATATATTTGACACTGATGGAAATGGAGAAGTGGACTTCAAAGGTAAGAAGCTGCTCTTTCTGTTACTTTCATTTGCTCAGAATTCCTCATGCCTCAAAACTTAAATGCAGCTGCAATTGAGAAAGGAATTGGGAGGAAAACTTGTTAATAAAAATAAGACATTAATTGCAAGTAAAATTAGGTGCTAATAAAATTATTCCTTTTAGCAAGTTTCTCACATGTTAGGGCAACACACTCTCACATGAAGTGCTTGAAAGAGCAAAGCGCTCAGCAGTTGGTTGGACTGGTTTGTGAGCAGCCATTAAGTACCTCGTGAAGGATCCAGATGCAGACTTTTAATAGTGGTGCTATCTGGAGTAACCCTTGCACTAAAAAGGCTGTGAAAAAGACTAAGTTGTACTAAGTTGTCCTTGTCCCAGTGTTCGTGTGAGATACCTGGCTTTTAGAGCAGTCTGAAATGGCCTTCTAAAGTACAAAGGTGATGCTGAGTTTGTATTGTCATCTCCTTTACAGGATTCCGTGCTCACTCGTGCCTGTCTTTGTTTTGTGTTTTTAATTGTTTTAAGTAGTTGCATAAGGCTAAAAGTGAACATTTTGGCTAGAGTCTGAAATTTTGGAGAAATATATTTCATATATTCATTATTATTAGAAAGACCACCAGGTCAAACACCTTAATTGTTAGTAAACTGAATCAATTTCTATCCCTTAGAAGTGACACTTTCTGTAACATCAGAAAGGCTCAGGCTAATGCAGATGTGTCTGTGGTCACCCCTAGAAACTGTGGGTCCAGTTTTCTATTGACTCTTTTTATAGAAGAAAACTTTTCAAGTTAACTTACATTGATAGGTTGACTTTTTAAGTGAAATACTGATAAACATATAAGTTGGTGATACCAAAGTTCTTGAGTTTTTAGTATTTTTAAAACTTGTGAATGGGGGAAAATACAGTGCAATTGGAAAACTTTAGAGACTCTTTTGTGTTGGTGGTTTCTGAAGCTCTGTAAATTTGTGTTGCTGTTCACAATCCACTTGCAAAAATGATGCAGTGAGGGAAGATGCTACATCATATATGATATTGAGCTATAATTAATGTAATTATGAAGAGCTAACGGGAAGCTGTCAGAGCTAGTTCTGTGTCATAAAGAAAAGGATGTTGCTGCAGTAAGTGGCAGTGAGTTTTAACATGTTGTCTAACTGCATCTGGCTTGCTTAAATTTTTGACCTCTCACAGGGAAGCTCAGAGGAAAAGACAAATTACTAGTGTGAGGAAACTTGAATAATTTTGATAGAAGACCTATGGGCCTGTAACTAGGGGGGGAAAATCAAGCCATTGGACAGTTAAGCTGCAGTTTTGCTCTGTCACTTTCATTTCTGAAAGTTCTAGAGAGTCTTACTGGGGGGGTCTCACCTCCGCACGTTACGTCTGCATGTGTCATCCTGGCAAGCATAATGTGGGGCTGGTACCTTGGATAATGACCTTGTTGTTAAACAACATAAACTGTCTTTTTGCCCTGCTTTTCGTATGAAGATATCCTTTGGGGGCTTTGTTTCGGTAGAACAGTTTTCAGCTTGATATAATTCTTGCCTTAGGTTGAGAAATTTGTCTTGAGATGAGCTCTACGATTAAAGTTTCCAGTGGAGTAGGTTTAGTCAAGATCTTAATACATTTTCCTGTAAGGAATCTGATGAAACAAAGTGTGGGAATAGGTGCCCCAAGGTAAGCCACATCCTAAAGACTCCATGGTAATGATTCTTGCTGCAATGTCTAAAAAGATTTTTGAGCGTTATTTTCCTGTGCTTGTTAAGAAAAAACACTGTTGCTTCAAAGAAACAAACAAATCTGTTCTGTGTTCCTCAGAGTTTATAGAAGGGGTCTCCCAGTTCAGTGTCAAAGGAGACAAGGAGCAGAAGTTGAGGTGTAAGTATTTTGTTTTTCCTTTTATAAACAATAACAACAACAAACTTTGGTTCTACACAATTTGGTTTTGTTATTTAACGTTAAAGAATATGAATTTATTGATTTTTTTTTTTTTTTTTTTTTTTTTTTTTTTTTGCTGTCAAGTTGCTTTATTTTTGCTGGTAAAGTTTTTTTCAGTTCAGTGCTTTTAGAACTTTTATATCTGGTGCTTAAAAACATCAGCTGAGATTATTGTTTTAAGGCTTTTTTTTTTTTTGGATTGTTTCTGTTTCTTTTTTCCAAAATGAAACTAAAAATACAACTGTTACTTTTAACATGTTACAAACAATCTTCACTTGTTAAATATAGTGTGTTTTCTCAGTGGTGCTGAGTGATGTAATGAATGAGCTTTGCAGTAACATCATGACTGTGCATTACTTCTTTATGGCCACTTTTGTTACTGAAAGGCTTTTTGTGTGTGTATTTTACTTCTGTAGTTGCTTTTCGCATTTATGATATGGACAAAGATGGTTATATCTCAAATGGGGAGCTCTTCCAGGTGCTGAAGATGATGGTTGGGAACAATCTCAAAGACACTCAGTTACAGCAAATTGTAGATAAAACCATAATTAATGCAGATAAGGATGGTGATGGAAGAATATCTTTTGAAGAATTCTGTGCTGTAAGTAGATCTCTAACGAATTTTTTGATACTTTGAAATGTAAATGAAGCAACAGGCGAAAGTTTCTGTGGGGTGAGGCGATGGAAGCAGGGGGGTGGTTATGGTGCAGGGGCTGCAGTTGTGCAGCGTCGGTCCCATCTGCGGGAGCGCCCGGGTGGGAGCGGGAGCGCCCAGGTGGGAGCGGGAGTGCGCGGGACGCGGCGGAGCGCGCAGGTTGTGTACCGGTTCGTGCAGGGGCAGCTGCCTCCCCCGAGTGCGGCTGCCTGCCGAGAGGAGCCGGGCAGGGCCCTCCTCCGGGAGCACCGCAGTGGGATCTGCGCAGGAAGAAATAGTTAGCGCTAGTCTTGTGTTGAGTTCAGAACCCCAAAGGCTAGGCTGACATGGAAACTTGTGGGGTTTTGAGTAACTGCTTTGCTGTAGGAAGCTGATTTTTCCTTGTTTTGAACATGAAGTACTTTTCAGTTGTGTTTAATGTCTTTGGATGCTTTATTGAATATACTGAGTGAAAAAGGGTAAAGAATGGTGGGTAGGCACACTCTGTTGAAGCACAAGAAAAGCTTCAGGGCACCTGAGAGGGGTGAGGCAAGTGCTCTGCCCCCGGAGGGAGGTGCATCTGGCCAGGGGGAACCCAGCCTGGCCGGGCTAATCTCCCAGCCTCTGAACTCGGTGTCTGCTCCCAGCCGCCCTTCGGAAGGGTTTATCCTTCCCGTGTGGGGAGGGAGGCCTAGGGAGATTAGCAGCCTCCGCAGAGCAGAGCGCGGCGGCCACAGGGGCGAGAGGCTTCTTGCCCGACCGCGCGGTGCCTCCCCGCACGCAGCGCTGCCCCGGGGAGAGCATGGACACGTCGAGACACCCTTGCAGCCCCTTCCGCAGGGCTGGTCGTAGCCCCTCAGGCCCAACGTGCTTGATTTGGATCCACGTCATGCTGGTATAATCAGAGCTGACAGCCAACTCCAAATCCCTTGTCTGTTTTAGCGCGCGCTCTCTCTCTATGTGTGCGTGCGTGTGTGTATGTGTGTGTGTATATATATACACACACACACCCCATACATTCAAACTTTTATTTGAAAATCACAATGCCCATTTATACATTGGTTTTAAATGAATGGTGTGTAGATTTATATAGAATTAATAGAACTGCCTGAGCTGACGTGTGTTCAAGCATCGCATTTGCTTATCACTGTTGGCAATTCGCAACTTGAGCTCAAGCAAGTAGTTTAGAATTATCTGCATGTTTATTTTAGTGACACCTTGTTGAGAAACTGAGGTTTCTGCTTAGCCATAGCAGCCTGCAGACCCCCCTCGATGAGTGAGAGATTCTTTTTCTGCTGGGGTCTCTACTTTTAGCCATCCATTGAAGATAATTTTGCCCTTTCTCTTTACTTGTGTCTCTGGGCTTCTGCACAGACTTGCCTTCTTGCAGTAGTGTCCCCTGCATTACATTTTGTCACTTAAAAGTGTTTGTATGTGCATGTCTGTGCTCCTGGTTTATCTTCTTTCTTTGCTTACTGCATTTACCTCCTTTTGGATTTCCTGCAGTCCCTACAGAAATATTTTTCTTTTACTGCATTTGGCTGCCCCAGTTGGCCCTTAATATTCTCTCCATGTTGTAAAAACAAAACCCAAATCCAGCAGAGCACTCCTGACTTTTCACCGTTCTCCTTTCTGCACACAAGAGTCTCACTTTTGGACCCTGGTAAAGATGCCAAGTTTCATAGGATATTTAAAGAGGAAAAAAGAAACAAACACATTTTGATTAGCAGGTAGAAACACAGTGTGTGTCAGAGAGGGGGAAGGGGGTTAAAATGGTGGAGTGACCCTGGTCTTTCTAGGTTCTCAGTGTATAAACTGTACTAATAGAGTGACCTTGGGGGTTGCTTTACCCGCATCAGACACTGCTTGCAATATCTGAATTAGTTTAGCTTAGGCCAGAGATACGTTTAGGTCAAATAATAATTAAATTTTGTCATCTTAATAAAGTTACTCTGTGTCTTTTGTTACCTTCTGAGTCTCATATTTTTTGTCATTGTGTATTTTTCTCCTAGGTTGTAGGAGGCCTAGATATCCACAAAAAGATGGTGGTAGATGTGTGACTCTGTAGGGCACCACCCCAACACTTTTGCTTTCTTCTCCATCTCTGAAGATCTGCTCAAGACGTCCAGCAATGCTCTCTGTGTATTTAAATGGAAGTATTTTTCTCTGTGAAGCCACATTTTTCCAACATGAGCCTCATGAAGCCAACTAAGTGTTATTGAACTTTTATTCTCTCAATAACTCAGTGTAGCACTTTAAATTCTGAAGGACAGCAAAGATTGAAAGAGCATATCAGTGTGGTGGAGAAAGGGAAGGGGTTGGCTTTTTAATTTATTTTTCTTCATCTTTTATAACAAGGAAATATCTATATATATATATGTGTGTGTGTATTTATATATAGATATATATGTAGCTTTCTATATGTAGTAGCTAGATGGGCTTTAATTTAATATACTTGATTCAGAAACAGAACTAGAGTACAAAGTGCCAAGCAGAATATTAACAGTTCAATATATGGATATACATCCTTACTTTTATTTCACACAGTTTTATATATATAGTAGAAGAATGTAAGATTTTAACTGGTGTTAGGTAAACTCTTTTCCTCTTCCTGTGACTGTTCAGATGTTTCTATATATTGACTGGCTGACAAAGCATTGCTTCTTATTAATTTACCTTAATTACATTTTTTTGTAACACAGGAGACTAAGTTTATTTATACCTGTTAATATATTACCAGGGACTGTGTCTCTTTGCTAAATAACTTAGTACAATTCTACTTAATATGAGAATATAGTTTAATGCTACTGCCAAGAACCAGCCCCCGTGTGCACGGTGACTGCAGAACGCTCCCCTGGCCACTAGATTTCGTCACCTAGGAACTCGGAGCAGTTACAGGTATCCCTAGGGAAACGTAAACCTGCTAGTCGGGATTCAGTTAGATGTGGCTGCTGCTCGTGATACCAGATGCGTTCATGATTTTCTCTTGTACTTAGTTTAACAAAATTAGGATTGACATTAACTGCAGGATTCCCATCTACTTATTTTGTATAGTACTTAGATTATAAAATGCTCTTGCCAGTAAATTCTGTTGTTTCGACTATGATTAGTTTCCCCTCTGCATTTAAAGAATACTACAAGTAGCGAAAATAGCTGGTAATATTTTATATATATGTATATAGGATTCATACATGGGGAAAATCTTGTTAACCTATGCCATAGAGGAGGAAAACTTCACACTATCTAAATTTATACCTCTTGCAGTTCTCCAGCCCTTTGTCTGGAGAATTTTTCTTTTCTAGATTTGTCCATATCATAATTTGTAACGGATGGTAACTTGATATATTTGTGTGATATAAAAGTAGCGAGCCATGTTTTATGACTTTGTATCATCCCTTCCCTTTTCTGCAATGGTACTATTGGCTGGAAGAAAAACATTTGCTAGTTTTTTTTAGGATAGTACATCTTTCCTGTATAGTAGTTTTTCTATTTAAAAAGAAAATTGTTTTATAATCAGCAGTGGAAAGTGCAGGTTTTCTGAACCTAGTTCAGTCGAGCACCTGTCTGCCATAGCTGTTCCTTCAAGTGAGTGCTGCACATCATGGGCTCTGTCTGTGAGAGAGAAATCCAGGTGCTTGGTGTCCTTGCATGACATGAAGTTTTGCATGTAGATCGATTTGAAATGTTCCTCTTGTTTACATAATTTGCATAATTTAAAAGACAATGTTGCCAAACTTTTGGTAAATGTTCATGTTCAAAACAAAACCTCTCCACTACATGTAACTTTCTTCCCCTGGATCAGTTACGTGGCTTATCCCAGCCCGTGGTTGTATCTGCTCCAGTGTCAACTGCCATGTGCTCTGCTTTAAGGGGGAACGAGTCTTTTGTGAATTTTTTTGTACATAAGTATTTGTTACAAACATTTTAGCAAACGCTTTCAATTTCTCTTACTTGCTTGTGCATATCTTGGCTGGCGTTATAGAAAATAGTGCTAATGTTATTTCCTTAAGGGGGTTGCAAGGGGAGGGATGAGGGTTTTTTTCCTTTTCTTTTCTTTTTTTTTTTTTTTTTTTTTAGTTTGTGTGGGGAAAAAAAAAAAATTTGTTGAATGTTTAGTTTTTCCTCTGCATGCTACATCATATGTTGTGGGAACTATAAGAACCTTCATACTATATGAATACAAAATAAACTATTTGAACCTTGGCCTGAGGTCTATTTTCCTAAATGTTTCTTTTTAAATTTGATAGCTTTTCACCCAGGTTGAAACCAAGTTTGCTGTTCATAATTTCTTTGTCTCATCTTAAGTTCTAAAGACTTAGAAATAGCTATATAAGATATAGACTGTCTGCTGAACACTTCCAGGCTTCATTTTAGTGTTCCAACCCCTGCCTTTGTTTCTTTCTTTTTAGAGACATTAATTCTTTATGTGCCTCACTTTCCCTTGGAGCATAAAAGGCTGCTGCTTTTTCTACAGGTGGAAACAACCCTTTTGGTAGGAATTCCCTCTGCTAGCCCAGCTTGGGAGCTGCTTGCCTTTGCTCTCTGTGTTGCCTCACTTGTTTCATGGATTTTAAAATGCAACACTCAGGTAAATGGTTTTTGCTGGCTGCGTGTGATGTTCCCCCCTCCTACAGCAGCTCTTGGTCTTGCACTCTTTTCGCAGTTTCAGGGTAAAGGAGATGATGATGCACCACTGATTCTTGTTCTTGCTTCATGTGACAGGTTCACGGCTTTACCTCTGGCTGCGTAAGGGGGAGTTGTCGTCTTGAGGGAGCTGGGGCTTTTGGACAATTTAAAAACCAGTCTTAGCTCTTTGAAGACTTAAAAGAATTTGGCCATAAAGACACTCCCCAGTGCATGGGGCTCATGTTACAGGTTTTAGTGTTTCTCAAGCTTGTCTTACTTTCTCTGTTTTGCTTCACTCTTTTGAAAGTGTCGTAGGGACAAGTCTAGAGCGGGGGAAAGGGGCCCCTGGGGCCATCCCTGTGGGGCGGCTCCTGGGGTTCCCTCATCTCCCTGTTCTGCATCAAGGGACGCGCAGCTGCTCGGGGGCAGCCTTGGGTGCTGCCCCGGAGCTTCTGAGCGCTCCCTGGGGAAAAGGATACTGGTGAGATCAAAATAAACCTGCTCTCCTAGGAACAATAGCCTGGTACTGCTTAATCTTTCCTCCCTGTATTCTTTTTTGTTCAACATTCTGCTGTATGAGCAGCAGCCTTCCCGGGACTCCCAATTCCTCATATACAGCCTCAGAAGAGGGATAGCTGAAACGATGGTCTCATCCTGAAGTAAACACTGAAAATTACCCTTGACTCTTTCCAGAAAGGTGCTGATCCAGGGCTGTATGGCTACCAGCAGTTGCTGCCATTTTCTTTAGGCTCTTCAAAGCATTTTCAAGGCTTTCTAAGTCCTGAGAACGGCACCTTAATGATTTGAGAGTCAAAAAATCCTTTAAGTGTTCTGTTTTAAGGATAAGTTTAAGCAGAATCTGTCAATCCTGCTTCTGCTTTAAACACAGCCACTTCAGAAGGTTTTTATTTTATTTTTTTTTTTTTAATACCTATACACAAGGCAGAATGATTTTACTTGAGCTGGGCTGCCGGAAGGGAACTGGACTGCACAAGTAGTCCTGGATTTTTCTGGGCTTCCAAATCGTGTAGAAGGTGAAGCAGGTCCTTATGTAACTCCAGGCCTCCAAAGTCCATCTCATGTACATGGAGCTCCCAGCCCCAGTTCTCGGAGCAGCGGCAGCGCTTCTGCGTCTCAGAACCTTTCAGCTGCTCTGCTGGCCACAGCCCTAATATTGCCATAGACTTTGGAGGGAGGACTCCCTGCAGCAGAAAAAGGACAAGGTCAATGCAGGCACCACCACAGTGCGTTACAGAGATAAGTTTTGCTCTCCTGCTCCTGTGTGCGCCCTGCGGAGGACGGGTAAGGAAGATGCTCCCAGTCTATTCCTGCACGCAGCAGCTTGGGCTGCTGCTAGGACAGGGGCTACCGCGACTCCCTGCTGCCCCCCCTCCCGAGCTGGGCTCCTCCAGGAGCTCCCCAGGCCAGAGAGCTTTCCCAGAGCAGGAGGCTGTGGGTGCAGGCGCCAAGCCTGGCAGGAACGGGAAGGGAGTACGGCGCTCCCCGGCTCCCAGGGGCGAGAGCCGCCCTCCAGGAGCAGGTGCCAGGTCAAGGGGGCACGAGTTAAGAGCCCCTGGAACAGCCTCTAACTGCAACCAGTCTGTTTTCGTGTAAGGAACAAAGATCAGTAACAGGACTTGCCTAAAATTAGATTGCAAATTGCTGTTCGTGCCATTTTTATGTTCTGAAAAGATCCCAAAATATGAATTTTTCTAGGAAAAAAAAGCAGATATGTAATGTTAGTTACTGGAGAAAAAAAAAATCACAAAATTAATGGAAAACTTAAGCTGGAAGTCAGAGGTGAACAAGAACCTTCAAATCACTGTACAAACTTTTTCTACAGTTGTAGTTTTTTTTCTAATGAGGTAGAAATATTTTGTAAATACTCTGGTGGATTTTAGAATTTGCCAGTTTACCGCTATAGCAGCTCTGGGAGAGAAACATTTTTTATAGGGCTGGGGGACCCAACTTTGATTATTCATACAAAGAAATTCTTAACACTGCGTAGAATCATCCACTTCTGGATGCACTGGTGTGCTGTCTAGGAGGAAAGTCTATACTTACGTATCAGCAAGAACTATTCGTGTTCTTGTTACGTTTTCTATAGTGAACTTGGTTTTTCCACCTTTCCCTGCTATTCTCCCTATTGCTCTTGACAGATGATCTCCTTTCAAAGGCTTGACTAGAAGGAGAAGAAACCAAGACAGACATCAGATGTATTTCTGGAACACTTTCTTTGTGCAAGTTACTGAAATGACCAAGTTATTTTACTAAAACAACATCACTATAGGTGAAATGTGTGTGCATGTGTATATATTATATATACACAAACCCACACACACATTTATATTCGCATAGTGATATGTGTGAAAAACATCTAATGTTACGTGGCTACAGCATCTGGTAACACAGAACTGTAAGGGAAGGTACCAGGCAGTTACGGCTGAAGAAAGAAACAAAGCAGGAGCAGAGAGAATTAACTCAAATAGGAATAAAACAGCTCAGACGTCGATTGCACTGTCCTTTGGCCTCCTGCCAGGCATTTATATATGTATATAAATACCTATGGGAGGGAGTGAGGAGGATGGGGGTGGCCACCAATAGAACTAGAGGTAATGGCCACAAACTGAAGCCCCAAAAGTGCCACAGGAACTGAAAGGAAAAATTTTTTGACAGTGAGGGTGCCAGAGCCCTGGAAGAGGCTGCCCAGAGAGGTTGTGGAGTCTCCTGCTCTGGAGATCTTCCAAACCCGCTTGGCCGCAGTCCTGAGCCACGTGCTCTAGGTGACCCTGCGTGTGCAGGGGGGCTGGACTAGATGATCTCTAGAGGTCCCTTCCAACCTTAGGCACTCTGATTGAACAGTGTCCTCTCCTTCCCTGCTAGGTTAAAAAACAACAAACCAACACGACCCCCCACACGCTATTCCCCCAACCCCAGGACCCCTTCAAGTAAGTATAAAGAACAGTTTTTTATGATGAGGAAAATTCAATAAGATAGTTAATTTGGCAAAGGTGATTTTTTAAGCAAGCAGGTTGGGGGGGGTTGTGAAGACATCCCGCAAAGAGGACTTAACCTTTGAGTGTTCGCACATCTAGACAGGAATCCACTGTCACTGACTAAGGAGGAGCTATTTTGTTTTGGAGAGAAGGAAGAAGGGAAAAAAAAATTCACAGATGATACATGAGACTGCTAGAACTTCACAGCAGAAAATACTTACCATCTGTAACCTCAAAAGATTCTAGAAAAAGATCATCTAATCTGATGAGTGCAAGAGCATCCTGAAATATTAACGGATCAGTTATCAGTAAGTTTGTTACAGTACGACAATACACAGTTGCAAGGCAATATATTATGCATTTTCTTTACGTAAAGAAAATGCATAATATATTGCCTTGCAACTTTATGTACATAAACTTATGTACTTATGTATACTTTATGTACATAAAGAAAATATTTCCCCATTTAATGTGTCAAATGAATAAAAACAGCCCAGCTGCTTCTTCAGTAGCAATACAGATTTGTACTTCTGTCTGGAGACACTGCAAACGTCTTTCCCCCCTAGCCCACTGAAGCGGGTAAGGTCAGTGCAAGCGCCCTGCAAAAAGGGTTTCTCAGCTCAGCGAGCAGAGCTCCGGACACAGCAGCTGTCGGCCCAGCCTAAACCAAAACGAACCGCCTCTGCAGGGGCAGAGCAGCCCTAAGCCCTTCATTTCAGGTTTCCCTCTCTTGTATCACAAGATACTTCCCCTATTTCATAAACATAAAGAACACTATTTTATTATTTATTATTTCTCACTGTAATTTGCAAAGGGCCTTAAGAGCTAAAGCGACCAAGTGAAGCAGCTCTCGGCCTAGCTGCTGGCAGACTCACCTCGACTTGAAATCCCAGCACAAACGCCTTCACGAAGTCGGCCGCCTTCGTTAGAGCACTTATATCCTTCGTCTCTTGACAAGTCTGCATGAGAGGTCAGGTTTGCAAGTTAAGACCATTCGAATACAATCATGACTTGAAAAAAAAGAGACGAAGGCTGAACACAGAAAGCTGCACCCAGGAGATGCTCCTTGTCTCTTGCCTGAACGTGCTTTGTGCTTTTATGTAGCGCTGGCCCTTGGCCACGGGTCACTCAGCACTGCGGGACCATTCCCGCCTCCAGGTATTTCTGGGACATGTAACCCTAGTAACGTCACCTTTCCTAGCAAGTTGGCCTTGACCTCTTGTCGCTATCGGCATTTCCCCCATTCCCCCCTTGTAGCCACTGTCTTGCTTGCAATAAACTTTAAACGTTAGGAAGCAAAATTAGCACCAGTGTCTGTATTTTCCCATTACATCGGAAAATCTTATACATTAATATTGCTAATGCAATTACTCACACATCAGGAGCATAGGCACAAGCTTTGGATAAACAGCTAGAATAACTGGTCCAAGTAAGAATAATAAGAATGAAGAATAAATGATGACATTTACGCAATTTGCACGTACACGTTACTCTCTGTACCCTGCACTGTGTCAGGGCAATCCACTAAAGAACTACAAGCTGCTGGACCATGTTCCCTTATCTGCTGCTGTGAACAGATGTCAGGGCCCCCTCACAAAACCTCCATCAACCCCTAACAGCCCCTTAAAAGCTTAGTAGCCTTGAATACCCACGAGATAGTGCGTTTCAAAACCAACATCTAACACAGAGCAAGAGTCTTCAATTAGTTCACTGGTGAATAGTTTCCTCTTACAAAAACATAAAACCCCCCACAGTTTATGCAGGCCACCAAGAGATGGACTGTTCAGTTTATTTGCCTTGACTGCTCGCTCCGAGCACTGCCTGGCAGATGCTGTTTTGATCCCTCCAACAACTCTCACTGTTTCTCTAAGTGTTTTACGGACACTCATAACGCCCTCGGCAAACCCGAGGGTTCCGCCGGCTGCACGGAGGCCCTTGACGGCCACAGCGGGGCCCCGGGCGAGACGCCGCGTTTAAATGCCCGGGTAACCCGCAGCGCGGCGGGACGGGCCCTCCTTCTACCTTGATTTCGACGTTCCTCGTCTTCAGGTTGAACCTGATCTGCAGCCGCAGGTGCTCCACGATGGGCGTGAAGATCTTCATCCAGCTCTCCTTGAGCGGCGTGTACCTGTTGGGCGGCACCGCGACCCGCCGCGTCTCCTCGCCGCCGGCCTGCGGGC
>VZSV01000107.1:2938610-2953896 GCA_013398735.1 Nothocercus julius | reverse complement strand
GAACTAACTTTCTTTTGACTCTCCTTTTTCTATTTTGTTTCTCTTGCCAAGGAACTGTTGATTCTGTTTTGTTGGAATACTGACAATGACATGGGTTGGTTGTTAGTTAACAAAGGAATAAAAATCAAAATAACATTAGGAAAGACTTGCAGAGCTCAAGAACCAGTGGGAAAGAGCCTGAACTGCCCACCTGGATGGGTGCAGCTTTCACTGGAACTGGAGGAACAGTTGTCCGATGGGGCATCCTTATTGGGAGCAAATGGGCTTGGGGAGTATTTCTGATCCGCAGCGTGGTTCCTTTGGAGCCCCCCACAAAGGCCGGTTCCTGGAGGTTGCCGTGGGCATCCCACAAGTGGCTGGAACAAAAAGGGAAGTCTAAACCTGAACAAAAACCTTCAGATCAATTCAAATTAATGACCAAAGAAGACATCAAAGTCCTTGCTGTTAATACCAGTGCTTTGTTGTCGCTGTGGAAGGAGCTCTTACCTGCTGTGCTCTTGCCATGTTTCCTCTCATTTTGATACCAACCCCGAGCATCAAGGAAGGTGCCATGTTTTCTTTTCTTTCTTGCCTAGGAATTTAGAAGCTCCTGAAATACCAGTGTATTCTGTGAAAGCTCATAAGGAAATCGTGAACAGTATAGATGGGGTAGGTGGCTTAGGAATTGGCGAAGGTGCACCGGAAATCGTGACTGGCAGTCGAGATGGTGAGTTAATCTACTCTAAAAGTGTTTGCAATTACTCAAAAAATAGTCTCCCCACGCTGGTGGCCGGGGACTGTCTCTCAGTGGGAAAGTGAAGGCAGTTTGTAAGTAAGGACAGTTTGTCCTTAACACAACCTCCGTTGTGGTTCTTTGGCAGGAACGGTGAAGGTGTGGGACCCCAGGCAGAAGGATTCTCCTGTTGCTAATATGGAGCCTGTAGAGGGGGAGAGCAAGAGAGACTGCTGGACAGTAGCGTTTGGTAACTGAATTGGGACCCCACTGCCCCCTCTCACAGGACTGTGCTTTGACAGTCCAGTGTGCTGGGAGATACCTGCAGCCAGCTGGAATCTTTGTGATTTCAGCAGTACTTGAGGGAAGCAGAGGGATGGGGATTTTGTTTTTGTATTCTTTAAAGAAACAGATTGCCAATTTTGAAGTTTTATTTTCTATACCCTTCAGGTCTGAAAACCAACCCACTCATTAAATCTTAATATTTCAATAGTAGTGTTTTTCTTGAAGTTGAAATTGCAGAGCTAGGATTTCTGAAACTCACTTGTGAAAGCCTTTGAAGAGGGTTTTTTTGTGCTCTGATTAGTTTTTTCTCTGTGTCCAGGAAATGCTTACAATCAAGAGGAACGTGTTGTATGTGCTGGATATGACAACGGGGACATTAAATTGTTTGACTTAAAAACCATGTCACTACGATGGGAGACTAATATTAAGAACGGGGTAATGTATCAGATGAGCTTGTTTTCATTCTAGCATATATGCAGGACACGTTGTCTACTGAAAATCTACCCAAATCTTCTCTGCTGGGATTGTAGCAAGGAAATTTTTTTTTGAAAGTTCAGCAAAGGATGGATAGTGTGAGGTGTTTTAGCAGTAACTGCTTGGGTGGGTAAGTTTGGATGGCTTGGCAGTAACATGTTGGGTCACGTTTTTAGGTAATTTTTTGGAATCTTCTTGTTTGCAAGCTGGTGACATTGTTATTGTCATTATAAAATAATCATTGGTCACTTTTACATTACATTATATTTACAAATCTGATCACAAATCTGAAAAAAAAGTGTGTTTTATCAGTGGCTGAATTTCAAGGCTGAATATGTGTATTGTTGTATTTCCAGGTGTGTAGTTTGGAGTTTGACAGGAAAGATATAAATATGAACAAGCTAGTGGCCACATCACTTGAGGGAAAATTTCATGTTTTCGACATGAGAACTCAGCATCCGACCAAAGGTTTTGCTTCTGTTTCAGAAAAGGTATGAGGAGTCAGAGAACGTCTTGCTCTGAGACAAACTTTGAATATAAGCTGCTCAAGTATTTGGAAACAATACAGGTTTAGAACTGTTGTGCATGATGTCGGATAGAGGCCTAGGTGCCTGGGGGCAGGAGGTGCCCAGGGCAGGGTTGGCCTGGCCCCTGGCGCGGGCTCCTCCAGTGCCTTCCCCTGCCTCTAGAGACCAATCCTGGGCTTCTCTGGCCTTGGCTCCCATTGCAGCTCTCTGCACTCACTTGTGCCCCCAGCTTGGCAGGGGCGTATCCAGTTATGATGAGCACACAGATTTCCATCTTAACTGTATCCCAAAATAAGTAATAAGGGCACGTGGGTTGACTTCATGAAGGCAGCGGTGGCTGAAGATCCTGCATTCTTTCTCATGAAGCTAATTTGTAACCCACTTCCATACAATGCTGTTTTTCATCAGGCCCACAAATCTACCATGTGGCAGGTTCGGCACCTCCCGCAGAACAGAGATATATTTATGACAAGTGGAGGAGCTGGGAGCCTTCATCTCTGGAAATAGTAAGTGATCCCTCTCCATTTTACAGCAGGAGAAATCAGAAATCAAAATCATATATTGTTTTAAGAAAGAATCTTCCTGAAAACACTGAGTGGGTCCTGCTTTTAAGCTCAGATGCTCTAGTTAAAATTTCTGTTTACAAATACAGTTGAAAAGTGATTTCTATGTCAGTACTGGATTATGAAGCCTGAATTAATCCCTAAAAGAATGTGATTATCGACAGCACAGGTGAACTGTGCCGTTGTCACTTAAGCTTAACATACTGGAGATCAAACTACATTTTCAGTCAACAGGCTGATAAATGGATTTCTTAAAATTCTTGTATGGCAGCAGTTATGGATAAGAAAGATATTGAAAGTGCAGCCTATAATAATTCTTAACTTGATATCTTCTCAATTCCGTGCCAAAATAGCGTAATCATCATGATGCAGGGATACAGATCCCTACTACCCTTCCATTTCTTAGGGAGAGATGCATTTTTCCTCCCTGTGGCGAAAGTCAAACAGTTGAAAAATGCAGAGGTGTGGGAGGGAAGGGTCAGGATTCAAAGATGTTGTACTGAAGGGCTAATTTGGAACAAAGTGGGACTTCATCACGTTCCCAATCCCTTTCTCCATGCCGCAGCGTGCAAGAGTTGTGTCCAGTGCTCGTGCCTACGATGTGACTGTGAGTGAGGTCCTTTGGATCCAAATCTCTCACCCTGTTGGATTCTGTGAAAAGTGAAGAGCCACAGCTCTTCTTAAATATTCACTAAGAATGCACTGAGGATGTAGCTGGATATAACGATTCATTATTCCTAAGATATTTGTCTTACCTGGAGAACAGCGGAAACCCTTCTCTCTGGGCTTTTGAAAATGGAAAGGATGATGATGTTTGTATAATTACGATTTAAATGTATGTTTTACTTCTTGCCAGTGAATACCCTGCTCAGCGCTCAAAGAAGGATTTGGAAGGAGCCGAGATGGGGGTGGCAGGTTCCGTCAGCCTCTTGCAGAATGTGACTTTGTCAACACAGCCGATTTCCAGCATGGACTGGAGCCCTGACAAAAAGGGCCTGTGTGTCTGTACTGCGTTTGACCAAACCGTGAGGGTGCTCATAGTGACCAAACTTAACAAAGTCTGACAGGAGAACTGCGATTGTCAGTGGGAAAGCAATATAATTTTCAATCCGTAAGTATGGATATAATTTGCAATCCGTAAGTATGAGTGGGAAAAACCTCCTATTTCCAATTAAATTCCTTATTAAAACTGGATTAAAGAAATAGAGGCCAGATCTTTCTATTGAAAGTGCAGAAACATGCCATTAGAATTGTTTGATTGTGCTGCAATGACTTGAACAAGTTGCCTAGGCACAAAACTTTTACCTTCTTGAAATGCGAATTTTCATTAAAATGTGCCTTTGTTTTATCACAACCTGTAAGTTCACAAATTATTATAAATTATTTGCAGTTTAACCACAGTGGAAAATATGTTCTCCTTTAGGTAAGTCAAACCTTAAATGGTTTGGCTTTTTTCTACATAGTATTTGTCCATATGCATTTAGGCTATGGAAACTACTATATCATTCTTCACAGAAATTCCTTACTTGATCGTATTAGTTAGAATGTTTGTTAAGGTGACTTAGATTCTTTAATACACTATAGAAGCTATAATAAGTACTGAAATATTCAGGTTTGATGGAATAAACTTTTCTTGAAGATGGTATTGAAATTAAACTCTTTAAGCATAATGCACTGTTTTATTGTTTTAGTTTGTTTTTGTAACAAAAATGTTTTGTATATCTGCTTGTAACTTGGTATTCTACAAATAAAGTTATGTGGAGTGCTGTTTTAATATGAACAAAGTATATTATTCAAACATCTGGAAGTACGGAGAAGGGAAGTGTGGGGTTTGCAAGAGTGGTTGGTAGTACTTAGATAAAACTTCATCATTTTGCAGCAACAGTTTCTAGAATTTACCTCCATCATGAGCAACTCTATATGGCAGTCAAAGTACTGTCTTGCTTTTAGCTCTGTGGTTCTCCAAAACCCAGTATGATTGAGCAGTTAGTTATTGTAGTTGTACCCAAAATTCTCTTTGAAATTGCCCTTACCTGCAGTGTGTTTCTTTCCTGCTTTAATCATAACTGTCTGCAGCACATGCAGGCTTGGAAAGAGGAACCGGGGTGTGACAGTCGGGTGAGTCGCCTGTGCTGCATTAAGCTCTGCTTTCCAGGGAGCGCTCCTGAAAACCGCTCTGCTCTGCGGAGAGACGGGCCCCGGGGCTCTGCGCCTGGACGGCCCTGCCGCCAGCTGGCCTCTGAGCAAGATGCAGGAAGAACAAGCTGCCAAATGCTGCGGGCAGCCAAGGTATGGAAAAAGGAGCAGGTGTGGAAGCCGGAGACTATTGAACGTGGAGAGGAAAATGTTTGGAACAAAAGGTGAGGGCTGTGGGTGAAGGGCAGCACCAGGACCAAGATCAGGCAGGGGTTCAGAGATCAGGTTGAAGGTTGGAGGTCGTGGAGATCAGGGGGTTGGCAAGATCCAGGCTAAGTACAAGTCAGATGCACTTGCCCTTGTAATGCCTTGCTATGTTAATTGATTAGAACCAGTGAGGAAAAAGTAGTAGGTGCCTGTGGTCAGAAAAGCTTGCAGGCTGTAGGACTTTGTGGAACCTAAAAGTCATTTATGCCTGTATAGTAGAGAGGGGCCAGGAGAAAAATTGCAATAGGTGCAAACACAGTGTGTCTGTTGAAGGTCATGGGTTTTAGTAGCCAAGAGATACTTAGGTCTAGCCTTCAAATTTATGGTCTTTTGTCCTCGGCACACCTGATAGTAACATACGGGAATGTGTTTGAGGTGATCCCAAAAATTCACTTCCAGTAAAGCAGCTCTTAAGTTTGACTTGAGCGAATCTGTCCTGTCATGAAGGGTCTGGGGGCTGGACAGTGGCTGGAATATCCTGGCACAGCTGCAGCTACGGGGGCCTCTCGGGAAGGGTCCCTGGTGCTCTGGGCATGTAGCATGGGTGCATGTGCAGGCTTTGCTCCGGCTCAGTGAACAAGGGGCAGGTTATGCAGCATGTCAGAGGTATGTGGGCCTGCGAGTGCTCTTCTGTGGAGACTGTGTGGCAGAAGAGAAAGATTTATGAGATCCAGCTGTCTCCCCAAGACTTGACAGTTTGCTTGCAAGTGTAATATTTGGTATTCGATTTTTCTTGACACAAGTAATCCCATCTGCTTGCACACATGGCATAACACCGAGATAATGTGTCCCAAAGTTATTTTCAGTGCTGGCCCTCTTAGGGGTGCATGCTGGAGGGTGAGGAAGTGAGGGAATACTGCACTGCAGTCTTGACCTCAGACTTCTTTGAAAAGCTCAGGCTGTGGAGTTCAACCAGTCTGAATCTAAAATGCAGTGTTAAAAGATGACCTCCGTTAGCTTTGTGCTGTAAATAAAATTACTCACTGAAAGCGACGCTAGGCAGTAGAGTTCTGTGGAAAGAGGGGTTTTCTCTCTAGTAGCAATTCTGAGTCAAGCACAAAGTGAGAGAAGAAAAAACTCAGTAGAGATACCTGTGAGAAAAACAAGCCCCGTGCTGGACTGGGCTCTTGATGATGTTTTGCGCATTTGCCCTGCAGCACCAATGTTCCTCCTTTACACAAACAACTCCAGGATAGCCCCAAGTGAGCCTACATGGTGATACAAATTAGGGCAAGAACTAGTAAACAGCTCTTCTTAAAGCTCAAGAAGCCTCAAAAAATGAAATTCGTGTTACCCCTGGGCACTTAATTTGGGGGTTCATTTTATTAATTGTTTTGAGGATGAAGGAAATTGTTTCCCTCACAGGCAGCTAGTTTCATGAAAACTTGTGACCATTTGCACAGTGAGAGTTTGCAAAAAAATCAGAGAATTGGAGGAAAGCACAGCTGAATGGTAGTGCTGTTCTTGGCAAGAAAACGAGTGGCTGCATCTAGGTATCTAAAACGATAAACGATAGTGACTGGACGAAAGAGCCGCTAATGTCTGCACTGTGCTGTATGGCCTCCTGATCAGATTCCTGCTCCTCCTGAGCTAAGCAAGAAACCTAAGCCGACCAAAAACTGCTGGTGGTAGCCCAGCCTGCCCTATTTATAGTCTTTCTCCCTCTTGCTGAAGACTGGCACCTTGCCTCTGCAGCCTGGCAGCTGTAGAAATACAGCGGGCTCTAAATAAAGACCTACCAGCCCCAAGGTGGAAGGCGCTGGGCAGGCGGCGCGGGCGCTCTGGGAACCGTGCCCAGCGCCGCGCCGCGCAGCTGCGGGCTACGGGCCGTCCCGCTTGGTGCCGGGTGCCCCGCGGGCTCGGCAGGGGCAGGAACTGCGCGTGGGCACGAGTGCTGCCAGCGCGTAAGTACCACATGTGGCCCCAGCTGCTACAAATCAGGACTTCTTTCCTATCAGTGCAGTTGGCTGTTTGCACAGGTCCTCAGAGACAGCAGCCCTCTAAGATTCCTGTAAAGGTGGCCTACATTTGGCTGGTATATAATTACTATACATGCACACACAAATTCAGACTTAGCCATTAGATTGAACTGTGAGCAAAAGAAACCAAGTGACAACTCTGTGTGTGAAGCAGCAATGCAGTGCACTGGTGAGGTGGGAGAAGCTCTGCTTTGTGTCCCTGTTTTTCTGATGACCAGAACCAGCAGTGCAAGTGACACAGAAGACAGAACTGAGGAAAAAAAAAAAGTGTGCTGCCTGTTGAGAACCTCCTATGGAACAGCTTATACATGAACTGTATTAATTTATAAATACTCACTGCTTGTGTAATCCAGTAGTGCAGTTCAGAAAAGCTGCTTACTGCCCAAATGAGTTTATAATGGAAGTACATGAGAGAGTTAACAAGTTACCGCATGAAATGTGATGAAAAGTTAATTTATTTTGGTGGCCCAGCCTGCGGTGACAGCAAACATGCTACCTAGTTGGCTGAATGTTTGCAAGGAAGCTGAATAGCACCAGGGCCAGCCACGGGACTCAAAGGACAGGGTTGTTGCTGGTAATTCATAGAAACGTGCTTTGATTTAGTAGAAGGTTGACAAAAGAATGCAGGATAAGAAGAAAAATGTGAGTGGGCCCAAATTGCACTGGCAATTTTTTTGTCTCCAAAAATACTGAGGCCTTGATTTTTCCTGAGGTCATTTCCCTCAGCACGGTGCTACTTTTGCCTCCTTTTGCACAGATGGAACATGCTTTCTCACGTGGTGAAAAGCCTTGAATCCTTCTTATTCTTATTTGTGGTTTTGCTGAGGGGAATGAGGGAGCTGTACCCTCGGTGCATCATATGGCACAGCAGGACCCTGCACCTCTTAATGCTGCCTTCGTAGCTGCTTCTGGCTCTGGTGTTGCTGGGGTGCTGCCTCAGCCTGTTCTGCTGCTGTCCACCAGGTATAATCCAACTCCAGGTGTATCCTCTGTGCATGAAGGGCGTTCTCCTCCAGCTCGCCTCATCTTTTGTCTCTTGCCTGTTGTGTAAGCTGCTGGGGGCAGAGACAATTTCAGAGCATTTCCAGCCTGGAGCCCTGTGAGGCTCAGGTTTCTAGGCAGCACTGCAGTAACAAGGAAAAAATAACAATAACACGTAGGTGCAGCTAACGAAATCTGTTCGGTTGCAGCCCATGCTAAACCTCTCACATTCTGAGTCATCAGGCTGCCTACATCAGGCTGCTCTGCTTTGTGTGTCTTCCTGGCAGGGCAGGGCTTTGCAGCCTGTTAGCAGGCTCCATGCCTGCAGCACCTGCAGAGACCCTGCTGTGTCTTCCCTTGCTGACGTTCTCATCCTCTTCCTCCCACCGCTTCCCTCCTGCGTGTGCACAGGGCTGGACCAGAGACCTGCGCAGCCCTCCTGCCTCCCCAGCGCCCTGTGCAGGCGTTCAGGGAAGGGATGCGAGGAATAGGGAGCAGGGACATGGAGCTGCTCCGTGTCCCGGCTGGACTGCAGAAGCAATAGTCAAGAGTGACTGCTAGGAATGGCTGTTACTCCTGTCCCTGTCCTTTGCGGGGGGGTGTTTTTTTAGCAGTCAACTCTAGGATGCGGCTGGCAGCAGCGTGAATCACTTTCTGTGTTTAGCACCGGAAGGGTCTGACCAAAGCACAGTGCAGGCCGTGCATGAGGTGTGCTGGCGCATTCGGCCTAGGATGTAACCATCCTCCTCCATGGGCTAGGAAAATTCTAAACTGGACAGTTCAAAAAGAGTCAGACTATCCTAACAGTGACTTTCCACCATAAAAAAGATTTATATGCACCTTTTCTGGTTTTACCCCCCTTTGCAATTCTTCTGCTAGGGGGAATGAAGCACTGAATTCTCCCACGCAGCCTAATAGCTACGTGCTAAGGCTCTTGGTGACATTGCCTGCCACCAGCAGCCAGTGGCACTAGTAAAGGTATCGCTGCCCTGATTACGCAGGCCCTTCTCTCCTGTCTCGGCTGTGTATCCTCTGACCACAACTGACCAAAGAGACATGTAATAAAAATGCAGCATTGTCTGTCTGCTCGAGGTGTTTTTTGCCACCTGCCCTTAGTTCCAGAACAGCCCTAAGCCCATAGGAAAGCTGCATTAAAAGCAACCACTAAAAACACAGTACAAAGAAGGCCTTCAAGAAGATTCTTTAGGCAAGCAGGTCACTTTGTTTTTCATCCTATTTATCGTAGACTATATCTGGATATATGAGGATATTTCCGAGTTTTATGACATATAGAGACTGCTGATGACATTTTATCACCTAAAAACCAAGTACTTTGGGAACCCTAACTATAAAAAATACTTGTAAAAGACAACAATAATACGAATCCTAATCCTAATTTACTCCTAAAGTTATGCCAGGCTTCCCTTTAAAATGAAGTTGCACTATGAATAATATGATATACTGAGTTTATCTATAGAAGCTAAAAAGTGAGAACTGTGGAATGATAATGCATTTGGAAAAAAAAAAATCTCAATTTCTAACACAATTTACTTCCACAGCCTTTGTGAGAGAGACAGCTATAAAAAAAAATGACAGCCTTATATAATAACTGGAAGAAATGCTATCTTGGAACAATATCAGAATAAATGCTCCAAGTATAGTAGATTGCTTTCAATTTATTCCTACAGTTTCCATATATAAATGGCTCTAACCTAATATATATATCTGCATTTAGCAAATAAATCTTAATACATAAAGTAACCAGATATGGTACCCAGCACTTCACCACATCCTGTCATTTAATCTAGCTGGCATGAATACAAGCTCTTTGATCTGTACTAACTATCCTTATCTCAGGAGAGATCTCAGCTTTCCTATCTGTTAGGTTAAGATGCTTTAATCAGGGAGTTTGAGCTAGTCTTATTGAATTATACTATTTTCCTTCTTTAAAACAAAGCTACATCAAGCTCAGTTTCCTTTTTTTTTTTCATGAACTTTTACATCTATATTTTGAATAGAAATGTTACGTTTGTAAAAGGGAAAAGAGTCTGGTTTTAGTAGGTTTTAAGGCATTCTAATTTAATTTGAGTGCAGAAAAAAGATATTTCCTAAGTACTTTATCTGAAAGGTGAATGTAAGTTCATCTGGGCCTCCAGGGGGCTGCATACAGTGTCCCCAAGGCCAGCAAGCTGGAAAATTTTGGAGGTCACACTTTTTCTGCCTGTCCTATGTGGCACTGCCGGCGCTTTGGGGGGCTCCTGCAGACATGAGAGTCTCTGGGTTAGCTTCAACACAGCATTTCCCTTCTGGTCTAGGGATAGTGGCGCAAGCCTGAGAGCTGGAAATCATGAGATCTCTTCCTGAGCCCACTGTCTGCCTTGTGATAAATCACCGCAAAGTCTCTCTTTGTGCTCTCCTCGTGTCTCCAGTCTCCCAGAACGCGGGCAGAGAGGTAAGTTACCACAAACATGCCCTGGGCGGGGCAGACTTGTTGCTGTCCTTGTGCCACCGTTTGTCCTGCAGCAGGGCAGGGGAGATGTCAGTTCCTCGGCCGTGTTCACTGAGGGGCAGGACGTGCAGGCAGGCGAGTCCTGGTGAACAGACAGGAGGTCACTCCTGCTGCACCCTCCCCTGGTAGCTTGCCCATCTCTCTGTGGGTGACACTGCAAGTTCATGAGGTTACCCGGCCAGGAAACCATCCTGCCCGTCACAAAATGCCCAGCGTGGAAGTGCCTGACGTGGCCGAGGCCTCCAGGTACGGCACCCACTAACCCTCCCAGATGGCTCTGCTTACTCTGGCCTGGGATTTTAGAAGGTACCTTCTGATACTCTGCTTCTTAATGACCTTGGCCATAACTTGACTTAAAACTCTGTCATGAAATGGTTTGCGGCTCAAGCTGTCCAGGTTCAGACTCACTCATGAAATAGTTTGAAGATGGATGTTGTGCAGGAATAGACAAACACGGTTTGAGCCCAGGCTCCAGAAGAAGCAGAGGCAGCACACAGTTTCTCGGCCGAGTTTCAGCATAGCGTAGCTGTATTCTCACTGGCCTGACAAAGCTCATTTTAAGGCTGAAGAGGTTCAATATTTTCAGCACTTGTTCTAGAGGTTTAAGGCAACAACTGCCAGAATACAAGGCAGTGCTTTCTGTGCCTGGATGAATCAGCTCTCTAGTATTGGATAGAAAGGGCTCAGGCTGGACACAAGGCAAAGGTATCTACTGAGAAAGATTGAATTACTAAATTAAACTGTTCTTGCTGAGGCTCACGTTAAATGGCCATAAAGAGCAATTAGTGTCAAAAGAAGCCGGACTTGTAGATAAAGTAATCCCGTTTCTTTGTTTCTCCCTTACAGGGACTCTAGCTGCCTATTACAGTCAGCTTTTGCTTTTATAGGTGATGGAAAAGTATTTTTTTCTGAGTTTAGCATCTGTATTTTTATCCTGCCAATGATTCATTAACCATTTGTTAGAAGTAGCTTCTTGCATGTGTATTTGCATTCACACCAGATGCACAGCAGAAGAATCCAGGCTAGTTTTGGGTTTCTCTTCAGTGTGAGTATCTCCATAGGGATTTTCAGTGGAAGCACTTCTGGCAGTTGGATTTGCCACTCTAAGGCTGTACTTCAGGCTGCAGTCACCAGAGGTGTAGAAATGCGTATTTTTGCTGGGGTAAGACTTTGAACTCATCTGCAACAGCAAAGCTTGACTTGAACATAGGTTACACTCGCCATTTCCGAGGCACCTTTCCTCACAGGCCTTACTGTGCTTCTCAGTGCAGAGTGGGGCTTCGTGGAAGGCTTTCACAGTTAACAAAACCATTCAGATTGTTTGCAGTAAGGAACGTGTGCGCTCCTTTCCCTCCATGCAATTGTCAAGGTTCGCCAAGAACGTGCAGCAAATTTTCTGAGGATTTGGGGTCCTATGAGAGCCGTCGTCACAGTCCAACAAGCAGCTTCTGCACAGCTGCTGTGTTGTACTAGCCAAACGGGTGGGAGATGTTACTTGCCATTAATCTTATTTTTCATGGACAACCTTGCTGGTCTTTCATAGTGTGCACAGTCACTGCTGCTGCTGCTGCTGTTTTGTTAATTTAATAGAAAGGACAGAAGGATGGATTGGCTGAATGGAAAGAGTGCCATGTGAATGGTTCTTTCTCCATGCTGATGATTGTTCTGGGCTGTTTCCTCCTCGCTTCTCCTGCATGTTCTCTAGTGCCTGGGAGGATGGGAGGCTCCGTGTTGCCGGCCTGCCTGTCATTCACACCACAGGAGCAACATTAAGGGCTTACCATACATTGAAGAGAGTAGAAGACAACAGAGGATTTGGACAGGGTGCTCCAAGGGACTGCAACTGAACATCTTTTTCCCCCACTGGAGATCACACAGTTTTGGGATTTAGTGGTGGGGGTGTCTGAGGGAATATGGCACTTTGTGCACAGAGGGCTGGTATACAGACTATGCAAAATCTGTGTTTTTGAAGCTTTGATTTTCACTTAAGTGGGATAAAAACCTTGTGCTTAGTCCAATGCACAGTGACAATTTACTTGTGATTGGCAGCAATCTTCTCCTCACATGGCCTTTAGACCCTGAGCTTCTGCTGATGTTGAGGCATGGAAAGATGAGGTCTGGCTATTACGTAAATATCCCATCAGTGTCACTATCCCTGATGTGCCAGATAAAACAGCACTCCTACTTTTTAACTGAAATGCTGCTTAGAAACATCTACCAAGAAGGTTCTGTTCATGTAGCTAAGGTGCAAGGTCCTGTAACAAGAAGCGTCGTTTTTAACAAAATCTGCAGACCTGATCTTCCAAGATGGAGAGCTCAAGCTAGTCAACATTTCATACTCTCCAGACTTGTGGTAATACACTGATAAAATATTAACCCATGCCTTGAATAAAGCAAACCGGCCTGTGCTGTTGAATTATAGTCCTGATGAGAGTAATGGACAAGACTTTAGAACGGAAACCCTCTGTTCACATGTAAGCATAATATTTCTGGTGGGGTCATGACTATAGGGTTTGGCCTATATGTCTGCTTGCAGTGAACACTGGAGGAGTCAATATATAGTTCGTATAGGGAGTCAGATAAATCAGAATAAGTGAGTAATCACTGCCTATTTTGAAATGTTTAGAATTGTTTTCTGTTGGTTTGGAAATGGCAGAGAAAAATCAATAATCATTCATAGGCCTCTTAAGTTAAATGGCTTCCATTAAGTGCATAAAATCATAGTACGATATCAGAATGGCACCGATGTAGAACACTTCAATTATGAGAGCTGTATTTCAATCAGTTTTTGATCAGGATAAAGGTAAATCCCCAGCTCCTCCTTCCTTGCTCTTGAAAGCCAATAAGCACCGCAGCCCTTCTAAGCAGGAAGACTGAAGTTCATAGCAACCTTCTGGATGCTCTTCTGCTATTCCGTGGCACCAAGAACAGGGACTCGTTACCTGAACAAAACTCTCAGCGTATGCTAGTTTGGGGCCAGCAGGGAACGTGAGACAAGCGCGAGCCGCTAGAAGGAGGCAGAGAGCTGCACTGTAAGACTGACCAGCCCCTAGCTCAGCCCTACCCCGGTGCTGTGCATACCACGTTACCGCATTCCCTTTGATCCTGTAACTGAAACACACTGCTGGGGCTAAGAAATCTGATTCCAGCACAAACTCCCTCAATACCATTTGGTAAATCAGCCTGTCAGCCAGTTTTCCTCTCCCTATTTCCTGACTTGCAATGCAAAGGTAGGAATGAACCGAGCAGGTTTAAAGGGTTGTAAGGCCTGTGCTCGTTGTTTGGGACTCTGGAAGGGCAAACTATTACTTTATTGAGGAGCTCGGGTCTTGCACCTGGGGACCAGACGTGGACCCTCTCCGCGCGTAACACGTAGCCGGGAGGCGTCGAGGACGAGCTTGCCGAGAGCGGCCCCGCAGCGGCGCTGCGCAGTCTGGCCCCCAGCACGGTGGCTGCTGCTGCTCACGGCTGCTTCGTGGGCCCCGCGGGGGACAGCGCAGCCGCCTGCGCCCCCGGCCGCCTGGCCCTCGGGCACAGCGCCGTTGCACAGGAGTCTGGTCTGTCTCCTCGCTGTGGCTGGCGGGTCACGACCCCCGCGGCTCACACGGGCACACATGGACACACACAGACTTCTCATACGGGCGCATGAGCCTTTCACACGCTCGAGTAGAAATGCACAGAGTGCCCCTGACGAGCCAGCGCGCCAGCCCCATCTGGACATCCATCCAGGACATCTCCTGAAGAAGTGAAGCCTTTTAGATCCCCTTCCCTGCTACCTCTCTTCCCCCTTTCTGAGACCAAGAATGAGCTTTCCTTCCTCTACTCCTCTCTTTACCCTTACCCCATGCAAGCAAAGATCCCGTTGGCTTCAAGAGCTGCTGTTTCCTGACCCTGAGAATGACCAGGAGCCTGATCCAAGTTGAAGGTGGTGTGACGGGACTGCCCAGTGCAGTCCCTTCCATGCGGAGTCACCTCCTCAGCTTCAGCCACGGGGCACGTTTCCCCAGCAGCTCCCCAGCGCTGCCTCCGAGTGCGGGTGTCGGGCTCGGGAGGCAGTCACGCCGTGAGTGGCGCTTCAGGCACAGCTGCGCAGGGCCTCCCGCGGCCCCGCGCCTGGCTGCGGCCTGGCGCTGCGCAGCCCCCACGTGCACGCGGGCTGTTCTCTTCCCTCTGCTTGGGCAGCCAGAGGGCCCTCGCTGAGTCTTCTGCGCCTGTCGTGACCTTCCTGGGCCTATTTGCCGACCGGAGCAGAGCCCTGACAGCTTTCACAGGGGCTGGCGAGAAAGCAAGGAAAGGGGAATAACATGACATTGGCAGCATAGATCAAAACTGACACGAAAGCAGTAACATTCTTATATTCTTCAAAAATTTCAGGATTCTCCCTTTGAAATGTCTGCCTGGAGCAAGGATTAAAAGCTTAAATATGTCTCCTTCCTTTTCCTCTTTATTCTTTCAGAGTGAAAGTCCAGAAAATAAAAATGCTCCTGGTCTGTTTTGAGGTGGATCGATGTTTTGGGAGGCTTTTTGTTTTTTGTTTTCCAATCTTAAACGATGAGAAGGTGAAACTTTAAAGAAGAAAATTGGTATTCATTCCAAATAATGATGCACTATGATTTTTTCGGTGGCACTGAATAAAACAGAAACAGACCGTGTGTCCCAGTGAGACTCTTCAGCTAGATGACTGCCATTTTCCTACACTCATTTCCCGAGAAGGCTCCCGCCTCCCCGAGATGCAGCGCGTAGGGCGCTCTCTCCCTGCCCTGAGGCGTGCGGGTGCGCAGCGCAGGGCGCCGCGGCGCGTCCCCGTGCGGCGGCTGCCGGTGCGCGCGGCCCACGACGTCACCCCGGCGGCC
>VZSV01000107.1:2878202-2938415 GCA_013398735.1 Nothocercus julius | reverse complement strand
GCCCCTGCGGCGGCAGCGCGCACGCGCAGGGCCGCGCTGAGGTAAGCGCGGGGTCGCGGGGCGCTCTTTCCCCGCTCCCGCTGGCCGCCCCTGTTCCCGGGGGAGCTCAGCAAGATAACGGTTTTTCCCTGTATTCCTTTGGAGGAAACTCTTCCTAGGGGAGCTCAGCCGGATAACGGCCATTCGCTGTACTGCATTTGTGGAAACGCTTCCCGTGCGCGGGGCGGTGCTTGGGGTGAGGAGGGGCACGTGGTTCGGCGGCGGTTGGGGGTGAGGGGCACGTGACCCGGCGGCCGTTGTGAGGGGGGCTGGCGGGGGGACTTGCTGGCGTCATCAGGTTACGTCACGTGCCTTCATTTATTTGTCTGTTTATTCATATATTCCCAATTCCCGCGCGGAGTCTGTTCGAACAAGAGCCTCGCGATAAACTGCTCCTCGAGGCTGGCCGCTCCTCAGGCAGGAGAAGGTGAAGTTCCTACTAAGAGTCAATAAAGCCGCGTTGCAGCTGTGGGGGCCTGGGGACTTCACAGCTTTTGCTTAAAGCAGAGCCTCTTTTCTGAAGAAAAGCTACATGGGCCAGAGCTGCAGGAGCTCAGGGACACTCTTTTCCTTGGCAGAGATGCAGCTGACACTTAAAATTAAGCTGATACTTAAAATCACCAGGCAGGAGTATCCTAGTGGTAACTTAGGTTTTGTTACAATTCTCTCTCACTTTGTCATAGTGTTTTGCTGCAAACTTAGCAGCTGCTAGCAACTTAAGGCTCTTAACCTAAAGTTACATTTTCAAGTTAATGCCAGCTAAAAGGCCTCACATAAAAATGCAAAGACTCGATTTTGAAGTAAGTCAAAATTGAAAGGCATCTGGAATATTTCTTACTTTGGAGAAAAAAAAATAAGTTTTTGGTGTAAAATGATTGAGTATTGATAATTCTGTAGTAGTGTTTTCCTTGCTAAAGAAATGAAGGCATTTGGCGCAAGGCTATTCTCCAGGATATGAGGAACTTGAATGTAAAAGTGGCTTTTAGTGGTTTATAGGCTTCCTATCAGAAATGTTGGGTGTACTGACTAATTTGCAGAAATCACAGAAGCTATTTTCATAAGCCTGAAAGCACAAGCTTTCTCTTTGAAGTGGTTTCAAGATGTTTAGAATCACTTCCTCCCTTGTGCACAGCTGATCTCCTTTACACAGGAAATACCAAAGGGTTAATTGGTTTCTTTGTTTTTAATAGCAACAGAACAAAAAATCATAGTATGTGTATGGAATGATGAATAAAATACAGGAAAATGTCAGTCCCTATAGATAAGCAGTGTCGGGAACCCGTGTTGGTCATTGCACCTCCAGAAACCTAGCACGGAGTTGGAGCTGGGGGAACAAAGGTGGCTGGGCAGTAATGAAGCGAGAGAGGCTTGATGCTGTTACATTTAGTGACACATGATAATGCCATGAAAGCCTCGAGGCTACAGACTTGACTGCTTTTGACTGTAATTAGGTGCTTTTCTGTGTTCTTCATGCAGGACTGTCTTGCTGGACCTCTGTTTCTGGGTACAGACTGCGTTTATCTGCCTGTTGGCATAGGCAGCGTTCCCTGTGTGTGGTGCCCTGTGTGAGCTCTGCTTTCCTGGGCTGGGAAGTGTGTGTGCCCAGGCCTCTGACTTCCTTGGCTCCTGTGTTCTCCCTATGCCTCGTGCTCCCTCTGTCAGGCTGTGCTTAGTGCTGTTCCCTTTCTTCTTGTTCCCCTCCCTTCAGTGCGGATCTCTTATTCCATTTTGTCCCTGTAAGCATTCCGTGTCCTTGTGGTTTTTGTTTTGTTTGTTTTGTTTCCCTTCCCTATCACTCCCCCACTTGTGTGTGGTGTTTTTTTCCCACATCCTTTTCCTTTGTTGCTGGTTGTTTGCCTTTTTTGTTATCAATTGTTAAACCCTCTTTAGGAGACAAGTAGAGAAAAGATTTTTCCCCACTGTGTTTTCTTCTGCATCAAGACTGTTTGCCTAGAATGCAACACCTGGCTGTCCCACAGTAATTACATTATGTCCAACCAAAAGCTAGGTAAATATATATCTAATAGTGAAAAAAAAAAGTTGTGTTGCTGTTCAAAGCAGTAGAAAAAAATTACTCTATGGAGCATAAATACAGGAAATTAAATTCCAATAAATGGAAGTACTTGTCCACATACTGTGGAGCTAGTGGCCAAAGGAAACAAATCAGTTTAAAAGGATTAAAAAAATCCCCGTGGCTATGTTTCTGGGTATTTATAGCACTGATATCAGTGGATAGTGGCAGGACAGTTTGGAAGAGGCCATAGATTCCATGATTCAGACTATATTTCAGCTGTAGACCAGAGGCATGTTATCTTTTGTTCACTGTGAATTTGGTTGGATGAGAGTATTTAGTACAGGTTCCTGTCACACATGGAAAAAATACTGGGAGTGTGAAGATACTAGTCTCATCAAACCTGGCAGAGTAAGCTCTTTATGCAAGTTTTGCTGTACAAAAAGTTCTTCTGGGCTTTATATTTTAGAGGATAGTTTAGTCTTAGAAATTTAACATCACTGTAACGTCTCAGTGTTCAGCTGAGCTGTGCTGCCATACTTGGTGTGCGAGAGCTTTTGCAAATCCTCTCACCAGGGAGTGCTCTGGACGTACACAAAGACAGTGAGGCCGATCATCACCTGCTGATGGATTATGGACAGGTTGGAGCCCATGTGTGTTGGATTTGTGCAGGAGGAAATGACTGTGTCAATGCAGTTGTGGAATCTAGGACAGCTGATGATCCTGCACGGAGAATAAAAATGTTTTAGGAATTGTACACATGAGGCTAAAATTTGAAATCAAAGCTGGTTTACGTGGATGTGCATGGGACTGTGATGTGTATGGGCTGCTTAAGCTAAGATGGGATATTTAATTCCCTCGTGTGATGTCACCCATGGACAGAAGTATAACTGAACTTCAAAAATATTATCCTTGTCTTTAAAATTAGATCTTTAAGAAAGGAGGAGCAGGGGGCGAGGAATGTGCAAATCCTCAGAGGCTGAAGGGACTTTGTCAGCAGCGCTGGCCGGAGCCCGCCGCCCGTGGGCGGTGGTGCAGGCTGCTTCGGGCAGGCGGGGATGCTCGCTGGAGCCTGGCTGGGCAGGCAGTGTTAAATGGTTGCTTGGCTTTGCCAGCTTGTAATAATATGCTGTGAAGAGTGTTTTGCATAACTGTCGTAGCTTGATTTGGGGTATTTGTAAGGGGATCGGAGTAAGCCTGTTGGTGCATATTTGGTATTTCATGGTAGGGTTAATTGTTTTTGCACTGGAAATCTCTCCTGTAAACATGATTGCAAGTTGGCGCTGCAAGAAGCCTCTGAATGCCTGTGCGGGATGTGCTCTCCAGCTGCCCCCGCTGGCTCCACAGCATGGCAGAGCTGGGGACACTGTAATGGTTAGTAGCTAACTTTTCTTATTATACAGCAGTAATGCTGAGCAATCTGTCCCAGACCAGTTAGCTTTTCAATAGATAAGAATTAATAAAAACTCTCAATTATGCCACAATATTAAGCAGAACTAAGGATGCTTAGCTACTTTCATCTTCTGTTAGTGTGCTCTGTGGAACTGTTTCAGCTCTGTCTTGTTAGTGCCTGCTGTTGCCCCTTTGATACATGCACAGAGTGTCCGTTACTCACTGTGTGTGTCTGCAGCAACGTCTGCTGCCGGAGTGCCCAGCGCCTCAGCAGAGTTTGGGTGGCTCCGGCCATTCCGGTCTCTGGGAAGGAGAGCTTTGCGTTTAAGGCAGGGCTGGCAGTTGCTCCCTAAGGCTTTGTTAAAGCACAGGAAAGATTCTGAGGTTACTCCTGCAAATTGTGCACTGCCCCTCTGACCCCTTCTCACCTTTGTATGCCAGCCACGAGCCTGCTTTGCTTCTGGTTGAGACTGCAGCATGTTGTGTGTGTGTGTATTGTGGTGTTTTTTTGGTTATATTGCATTGACTGTAAAGAACACAGTGTGTTCCTTGTTTTCTAAGCACAAGTTTGTGTGAGCTCCTTTTCTGACATCTTTGATCAAACTTGCATGCAGTCAGTTTTCTCATGTAAATAGTTTGGTTTATGACTTAACTGCCCTTTTCTTCCTTTAATACTTGCCCACCATCAACCCTAGCTGCTTTCCCCAAAACTGCATGACATTTTTTAAGCTCAGGGTTAAAAGGAAAAATTGTCTGGTAGATTGATGTTATGAAGTCATATCACATTTTTCATCACTATTTGTTCCCCTCATTGTCCTTCATTGAAATAGCCCCTTTTCTATTTTATGTTTATAGGTTATGAACTTTCCTTTGTATTCCCCAAGCTAAAGGTGGTATGAATTAGTGTCATTATGCACACAACCACAAATTATCCTATCTTGTTTTTCCAGTAATTAGTAATGGAAATACTATCTTACCCGTATTCCCTCCAGCCTTCCCAATTATTAACATGCGTATTTGGCATGTATTTTCACATCCTCGCTTATCTGAATATTTGTCATATCTTCTTGTCTTTTGAAGTAGGATCTGTAACAAAATGTGGCTGAGAGTCAGCAAATCCAACAAAGAGAAAACATGTAGTAAGAATCCCTTTTGGGAACTGAGTAAGTTTCTGCTTGTTCAAAATACACAAAACTATTTGTAGAACTTTGAGATAAACTTTTTTTTGTGGTTTAACATGAGGATTGAGGACAATGTTGCTTTCAGATATAGGTATCCAGAGTTGCTGGTGTGCTCTCAGTTCCTCTTGTTTGTGGTGTTTCCTTCTGCAGGTGTGAGTGAGCAGCCTGTGTGCTGATTTTGGCCAGGAGTTTTGTGGAAGGTCTGGCATGCAGATTTTCTAATGTAGTGTAAGTTTGTTCTTGTTGATTTACTGTTGTCAAAACTGTTTCAAGCTATTTGCCGCCTTATTGCTGGCATGTGCCAGCACTGTAACATATTATCCTGTTCAGAGATTAGCGATGCTGGAGCAAGAGCCCAGCAAAGAGCATGCGGTCCCTGTGCAGCAGGAGCAGCCAGCTGCTGGTTCCTGTGCAAGGAGCAGGGAAGCACAAAGGCTCTGGGAATCTGTCCCCCTGCTTGGGCGTGGGGAGCAGACCCCGGCACAGAGCGCTGCCTGCAGCTTCGTTCCAGCAAGGGCTGCTGCCTCTTCCCTGTCCCTGCTGCTTGGCAGGGACAGGTAAACTTTGTGAGAAGAGGCCAAACGTAATTCTTTCTGGTTCCTGAGAGAGCAATAGCAGAAAAATCCCTTTTGGGCCATGTTTGCTGTCTTTCATCTACCTTATCTCATCCTTCAGACTGTGTACGTGTTCCAGTGACTGCTTGTTGTTGTGGCTACAGTAAAATGGCCCAAGCCAGTTACGAGCAGCCACACATTCCTGTTGCAGGAGTTTGTTGGGGTTTCTTCCTGCTGCTGCTGCCAGTTTTGGCTGCCCTGATAGAGGGTGGGAAAGGTTGGAATGTGTCACTCCATCCACACATGTCCATCACATTCAGATTGCAATAGCTTCAGTATTGTAGGTGTTGGTAAACGTTGTAGCTGGATGTTAGTCTGGATTCTCCCTCTCCTGCACAAGTAAGTGTAGTAACTTCTGTTGATGGGCACTTTCCAAACAGATTTGGCAGCATTAGCAGCTGGTACAATCCAATATCTTCAGTTGCTCCGAGTAGTTCTTTTTCTGCTTTATTATATGACTAAAAATTAACAAAGTTGCTAGACTGGGACTAAACAACCTAACGAGGCTTATTGTAATGCAGGTGACGAGGTCAGAACTAAACACAAACAGCTGTCATTAACAGAACTGATACCGTTGCTGTTGTGCTTCCCTTCGGGCTGTGTACTGCATGTTGAGCTGGGCTCCCTTGCGGGTGCTGCGCTGGGCTGTGCCTCTCTGAACCGACGCAGCGGCTGAGCCCGCCAAGGTTGACGCTGCCGTCCTGTGCTCGGTCTGGCAAGCGGCTCGGAGCACCACGCACACCAAGCAGCGGGGCAGGATTCTCATTCTAAACCATGCAAGCAGTGAAGCTCTGCAATAGGTGATGCTATTTTCAGAACAGTTCTGGTGTGGTAACAGCTGGTGCTGTGGGCAGGTTGGAGTAGAGGAGCTCAACACTTTCCTCCCTGTTTTTCTCCTATTTGACCTCTAGAAGACATAATAAATAGAAACTTTTCTCACACAAACCATGCTCTTGCCAGGAAAAGATCAAATCTTCATTTAAAACAAATTCCAGTGGTGCAGCAGATGTTTGCTGTCTCCTTGCTGTTTATGCTTGCCATGGGCCATGGTGTCAGACATCAAACTTTCAAAGTGCAGTTTCTTCAGCCCATGCCCCTGCCCTCTGTACTCAGCATTTGGGGTAGATGATCACAGTGACCCTGAGTGCAGGGACTGTGGTGAGCCAGGTGTTCCTGCTGTTCTCTGTAACAGCCCATCAAATGGGCAAGAAAAGCCTTTTTCTTTCCTCACAGCATTCAAAAAACGCTTTCTCTGTCAGTCGAAGTTGTGGAAAATAACTGGGCTTTAAGTAACCTCTCAGGTCCTAAATAGCATATTGTGTTAGAGAGTTAAAGATCTCAGTTGTAAGCTAGCCAGATGTGGCATGACTGCTTCCAGGCAAGGGTGCTGTGGGTGCTGGGATCAGCACTTGAGTATTTAGGGATTTTTTTTCACATCTTTGATCTCACAGTGACTGTGAACAGATGTGTCTACAAGATTTTCAGTAATCTGCAATCCCAGAGTAGACTCGGCTTTCTTTGGGTGATGTTATACCTCAGGTTATAACAGCCTATAGAGAATTCGGAGAACTGGAAGTAGAGTTTACAAGGAACTTCTTGGACCAGCTCCTCAATCTAGGATTGGAGATTAAAATTGACCCTGACATAACTGGTGCTGTGTAACCATTTTAAAGCTGAAGTCATGTCTGCTGCTAAGATGGAACAAGCCATATTCCTCTCAATATTCTGCCTCCTTCTTGATGTAGCTCCTTAGATTGCAATTTGTAGAGCACTTTTAAATGTGCAAGTAACTTCTTTCTGCCCCACTCAGATAGTGTTTTGAGAGTGTTGCAAGGCTGGGCACTACTGCTGTGCCACTCTGAGATTCCCTTAGTGCTGTCTGGCACAGCGGGCAGGATGTATCCCTGCAGTTGCTGTACCTTTAACAACGTGGCTATCGATGCAACCTTATAGAACTCTGTAGAAGCAGCTATTTCTTACTGTGTGCAATGAATAAATGCTAATACTTCATATTTTAAAATAATCTTTTGACTACCTAGAGAGTTAATGAAGTGATTATTGGTTTTATTCCTTCTTTCCAGATGGAAATGTCAGAAGATGATAATATGGAAGATTACCCCACTGAAATTCATGATTATCTCAAAGCATTTGAAAAATCGCTTGTTTCTGTAGATGAAATGCTTCAGACAATGATGTCTGTTTCCAGGATTGAGCTTTTCCGAAAGGTAAGTATTCTCACTGCTGACAATGTTTTTGTTACTAGTACAGGAGCACTTGGGGACCCTGCCTTAAATAAAGGGGCCTCTTAGGCTAACCCTGAACAGACAAATATGACACTTCTCACCTTAGATACTTTGGACACCTTTGATTTAATACTTGCAATTTTTACATTTCTAGGATATCCAGAGGGTCTTGCAAACTAAACAATGAAATGTATGTTCTTCCAAGCTGAAAAATGATGATCCTAGCAGTGAGTCATTTAGGTAAACTGCATTCTAGGTTATTAGCCTTCCTGGCAGTGCATGCTGAATGCTTTTTCCAGAAGGGATAGCTCATCCACAGTTTTGTCCAAGTGGCCTTTTCACAATGATCTTCAGGGAATTCAGTTTACCCAGGGAGGATATAACAGGGGATTGGCAGCAATGAGAATTTATCTTCTGATTACAGGAGTTTACACTTGCAGAATTTGGTGCTTGAACAATTGACCTGTTTCCTCTAGCTATGTTATAAACAGAAGTTTATAAAACTTTTTTTTTGAGATGAATGCGGAGCAAGGTATGGCCTAAAGACCTCCTACAAGCTTGCTATTTCTTTTAACAATTAAAAGCAGACGTACATTTTTTACTTTGGGGCAAGAAAAAGCAAAAGCACAGAGGAACTACATTATCCTCTGAGGATTTCTAACACAAATTATGAAGAAAATGGTCTTGACAACACCAGTCTTTTGACAGTATCCCTGTTAGTAGTAGTGAGCTGTGCAACAATGTTATCGGGGTTTCTGGAAATCCTGTAGGATTAAATGATAAATTGACTTTAACAGTCAAGGGTGGTGGTGGGGGGAAAATCTCATTACCTTTCTTCTTCCTTGGCTGTACAGCCCTAAGTATGCCAGCATGTGTTGAACACAATCTAATATGTACGGTGTTCATGTCTGTTAATTATAGACTGACATTTGAACTTGTAGGAAGAAAAGGGACTTCTTCCTGCCTATTGGCACAGTAATCCTAGGGCTACATGCTAAGAAATTTTGTGGTTTTGGCCATCTTCGTCTGTGGCATTTAACATTAAGCTGGGAAAATGTTATCAGTGCTTGGACAGGAGGAAATGGTTCTGTGAGGCAGGGAAGCAGGCGTAAACAGAGTCTCACTGAAATTGTGTTGCGGAAATATGCTTGTTCAGTTTGTGTGCGAAGGTGTTCCTAACAAATACAAGTATAAAATGTGTACTGATGAAGCTGTTTGTGTCTTGCTTAAATGTGTCATCAATTTTTTTCTCATTTTAGTTGGAGCCTCTTGAGCAAGCAAAGCTGGATTTGGTTTCAGCCTATACATTAAATTCAATGTTCTGGAGTGAGTATATGGTGGGAGGAGAATGCAGTATTTATCATGGTCATTTGAACCCTTGTTTTTAGACTATGCAAACATAACATAATCATATTCCATAGCCAAATATTTAAAAACCTGTAGTCACTCTGAGAATCCAAAGTAGTGCTGCCCTTAAATCAGGGTAAATGATGCTGAAATTCAACCTAAAAGTTGGTCGTTACATAGGCATTTTTTTGAGTTATGTTTCTTGTTTTCCTTGGGAACCTTTTCTAACTTCCTTGTAGGGACTGAAAATCTAACCATATTAAATTAACTTTTTGATCACAAATAGTTTCAGATACTGTGCAGTGCAGGTAACTTACTAGTGGTGTTGCATGGAAACTGTGGTGTGCCTATGTGACTGATAAGTTCTGCCCTTAGTCATCCCAGCCTTCAGTTCCATGAAAAGTGTTTTCTTCTCGTAGTGTACTTGGCTACTCAAGGAATAAATCCGAAGGAGCATCCGGTGAAACGAGAGCTGGTAAGATTTTTTGAACTCTTTGCATTGCAGTATTGTGCTTACCCAAGGCAGTTAACTCTTGTCTAGGTCAACATGTATTTAAATCTGCATTTAGAAGTAGATGCATTGCCATAATAGCATGTGTCTACTGCATGGCACGCATACCTGGCTATTCATATGACCTGCTGAGTTCCCTAAATTAAGAGAGTCGTATTTTCAGTTCTAAACAGTATTGTTTAAGGCCAAGTTGCAGAGCCTGCTGAAATTGGAAAAGAACAAGAAGATGGTGTCATCTTATCTTTCATTTTTTTTCCTCCACCTTTGTTTGTGAATTGGATTCTGAACAGAGCAGCTTTTCACTTTTATCTGTTGAATGGAAAAATGTTACATGTCTGATAATTTATAACTTCCAGTATGGTGTTTTTTCTTATAAATACTTGGAATCCTATTAATCTCTGAGGCTGCCTTTTCTTACTCTTGTGCGACTCCCAAAGTATCGTGTGCTTGATTTACTGGCACAGACGGGAAAGAGCCCCCTCCTCCTTCCAAGTCCTCCATTAATTCATTTTCTCAGCAGTAAAGAATTCAGTTCAGCAACAAAGCTAAAAGCTTTTTTGGCACCAGTTGTGTGTGTATTGTCCAGTAATTCTGCATTAGTGACATATTTACAACCTGTAATAAATCTTTTAGGTTTGTCTTTATATTCCATTTAGCGGCATGACTACGCTATAGAAGGTAGGCTATCTTCAACATTCTGCTGACTTAAAAATCAGATCATTTAGCCTGAAGAAAAAATAGGAATCAAAATTTAATAGCATCCCATTTCAATTCCTTTATAAATGAAAATATTAAATCTGGGCAATCATAAAATATTTAGTTTAAACAATCCTTACATAACTAGAGGTATGAAAGATAGGGCTGCAAATGTGTAAAGCTAGTCTGAATAACAAAAATACTTCTATTTTTAATTTTTTGCTTTTTAGTAGTCTAGACTGTATTGTATTAAAAATGGATCCGTTAATATTTCATGAGGTTTCAATTTCTCGTTCATCCTGTGCTATATATTATCTCAATATTGTGTTAACTGTACCAAAAAATCTGAATCTCATCTGCTTTAGATATGTTATTTTACTTCACAACTGCCATTCATTCTGAAGAATGAATGAATGATCACAGGCCAGACACTTAGTCAGTTCTTTTATATGTGTCGAGGTGGGCGAAGCCTGTTGCTTCCATCCAGGAGTAGCGTGATACTGCCCGTATGGAAGGGGCTTAATGACTGCTCTGTCACTGTTTTGTTTCTTTTCTTTCTATTTATGCTGTTGTTTTTAGAATTGCTGTGCTTGTGTACAGGGAATAGATGGGGATGCAGACTGTGTTAAACTCGCATTCAAGCCATGCGAGTTCATTTCTCTTGTCATGTTGTTGATGTTTCTGTCAGCTCTTCTATCCAGTGTTGAAACATGCAGGTTTTCCATCTGTTCTCATTACCTAAGTCAACCCAGATGAATACTCCAGCATAGCATGTTTTCAGGCACTGTAGAGCTCTCCTAGTTCCAGTACAGGAAAAAGTGGTTGATATTTTGATAAATGAGTTTCTTCTAAGGGTGATTATAGGGAATGAAAAATCCAGTTCTGTGGTTTACAATTTAAGTTCTGGATTCAAAAGAGTCAACGATGCTATGCTGTTACATGTTATCAATGTGAGCTTAATTATATCAATATTCCATGGATGTGCTGTAGGTGTCCCTGCTTGAGCAGGGAGGTCCCTTCCAACCTCAACCATTCTGTGATTCTGTGTGTAATATTAATATATGTTGTGTTACTTTCCATTTACAATTCAGTGTCAGAAAGTGCTATGCGTGTGCTACAGCTGTTTATTATTGGTATTACAGTACACTTAAAGGCCTGCAGCTCAAGGCTGTACTGTGCTAAATATGCAGGCATGGAATCTACCAAACCAACTTCTGTGTTATTTGTTCAGAATTACTGCAGGTCTCTACTGTGGGCAGGGGAGAGAAACAGACACTTAACCCAGGGTGACATCTTAGAGGAGTTGAGTTACCCCTCAAAGTCCTTTCTCTGTTGATCGCCTAAATGACTGAGGATGAGTAGGCAGGAAGGCGGTGGCGAGGGGTGCTCAGCTGGCAGGTCAATCCAAGCTGAGACAGCGTGTTACTGTGCGGAGGAGAGAAAGGATTTCCTCATTCTAGGGAATGGCAGTAGAGAAAGGTGCTTTGTTGTCTGTGGTCATATAAGGAGCCCCTCATACAGCTGGAAAAGCATCAGGCTGCCTTAGCTGGAGAGGGTTTTGCCAAGGAGCCAATTCAGGATTTAACCATGCTGCTTCTGTGTCCTTGCACACTTACTGCTTGTAACGACTCTGACGTGTTAAAGAACCTTCTTGATTTTTGCCTGGATGTGCTGTAGGCTGACATTCTTTAAATATATCAAATATCCATTGAAACAACTGTGATTTCATTTTGCTATGTTTATTTAGGTCAAAGTCCAAACTGAGTTTACGATTTGGCTGCTTTTTTAATTTTACAAGATAATAACAATTCTCTTGGCTCGCTGTAAATTAGATGAAGTCCTATAGCGATGGAGACTCTACACACTCTTAGGATAGTAGATGTCATGCAGATGTTGGTGCAGTAACTGCTTGTGATGAAAAATCTAAAAGGGAAGCCTCAAGTTTGCAGAGAGCCTGATTATAAATTTAACTGAAACCTTTAAATTCAGATACTGTTTTTCTGTGTAGTACAGAAATGTGTAGGAGTGGAGAACTTCTCATTGTTTTTGTTTTATCAGCAATCTTGGGAGAACAATATGAAATATATTGGACTTTTTCTTTCCTTTCTCTAGGAGAGAATAAGAACATACATGAACAAGGTCAAAGAAATAGAAGACAAGAAAAAAGCCTCCAAACTTGATAAAGGAGCAGCTTCCAGATTTGTAAGAAATGCGCTCTGGGAACCAAACCCTGAAAATGAACCTACCTCCAAAACTCCTGCTAAAGCGAAAAAGAGAAAGATGAACTAATTTTTTTTCCCTTATATAGATCAGAGATCACTAGAATTTTTAAAATGTCTTACACACTGTATGCATCTTGTAGAGCTGCAGTGCAACAACATCCCGGTTAGGGATATACTGAAAATGTTTTATGGGATTGTATTTTGTCCAGAGGTCATTGAGGTCATCGCTATACAGTATGTGAGTATCTTGCTGATAATAAATAAATAAATCCTAGGCGTTAAAAGCAAAACATTACCTGCTGTATTTTAAGTGCTGAATGATGGACGCATTTTTTTGTGTATTTAATCTTGTGTATTAAAACAGTATGAAAGTGCTATCCAGTCTCTGTTGTTTACATAGGAGCCAAGTTTATTTTTTGTTATATTGCTGTATGAAACAATGTATTTGTAGAGTTTGGTAAGGCTTATTCACTATGTTAAACTGTTTCCTTTTCAGCTTCTGAAGTTGAATTCATGGCATATATCCCTTCTGTCACCTTTGAGAAAGCTGCAAGAAACTAGCTAGAATTCCACTTGTCCCTTGTTGCTTGCTGTTGGCACTAATAAGATCCAATTCATGCGCTGAGGTGAGCGGCGTGTGGCTATCTGTTGCTTTCTCTAGTGAGGGTTTCAGAAATAGCATTTTGTCTTTAGTAAGAAGCTTCCTCGTGTAAGAGGAGGTGCGTTAGTTTCTTTGAGAGATTTTTTTATTTTATTTTTTACTATACTGCAAGTCAAAATTCAAATATCAAAGCGAAAGCTGTCTAGCAATTAGCAGGACCCTAATTATGAAGCAATGATAAACACTTTAGTTGATGAGAATACAGTCTGGGTAGCAATCTACAAACCAGCTTGGGAAATGCAGTTAGTGTGGAAGATCTAGACCATACTAAATGGTTGATTTGTAGTTTAATAAATCTAGTACATCTGCAGTACCATGAGTTGAATGATCTGCAATGGACTGCTACTGATAGGGTGCTAAAATGAAGTTTCATCACTGATAACTCAAATACATATCTAAAGATAAACAAAGCTTGCTAAAAATACATTGTATGTGTCTGGAAACTTTTCTGGTGCCGGGTATAAATTTACACACTTTTGTTTAAACTCCTTGAACAAATAATTCTTGTATGTGTAGATGTTCATCTAGGTGTTCATCTTCAAAGGTGTTCATCTTCAAAAACAGCAAGATGGCTCCCACAAAGTGTGCATGTCAAATGCCTCTAAACACTTGCTAGATAAAACCTGAGTGCTTCTTTCCTGTATGTTAATGTCATAGTTATGCCTAACTGAAGTGCTGCTAGGAGTCTCCTTCTTTGGCTTCAGGCTCAACCTGAGAGTCCACTGGGTACTCTTGCCTAAGGACAGTAGCGTCTTGTAAAGCAGTTCTTTGGTGTGCGTCGCTGGTTGGGGCAGAGTTGGAAGTCTGCGTGTCCTTGGTGTATCCCCTTGACCACGACGCTGCAGACGACGGCTGTGGGCTATTACGAACAGACTGTGGGCTCTGCATGACTGTAGGGGTCTGTGTGTGTGCAAAGCTGGGTGTTGGAAATCAGTCTTGAAGCTTGACCTCTCTGTGAGATAGCAGGTAGTCAAGCAAGAGACCTGGGCAGATATGTTTTGGATCACTTAACAGCTGTCCCTAGTTAATTCCTGTGTTAAAAAGGGGCCTTTGAACTACTTGGGAAGACAACAACATTAAAGTGGTCTGGTGTGGCACAAGGCATTTAGGCAGAGATGTTCTTGAAAGTAATGTCTTAAGCTTGGAGAGGCATCTTGAAGAAACAAATGGCTTGGTGTGTATTTACACACAGTGCTTGTCATTAAAGTGGAGTTGCAGGAGGCTTCCATTACATTGTTTTCCTTATGATTCAGTTATAACCTTTGTTTTAGAAGGATAAGTTCTAAAAAGGATTGTAATTCATTGTCCGGTGGAGTACACAGACTGCCTTGCTAAATGTTTACACAAGAGTAAGTGAAGGCTTTAAGAGTCTGGAGGTAGCAGCAGTCTTGGGTATAATTAACTGTATACAGGTAGCTGGCGTTCGTGGTAAGACAGTTGGCAGTGTGTAACATGCACAACTCTGTAAGGTTTCAAGCCTGTATCTTTAGGATGGGTGTTTTGGTGTAACCCAGACAAACTCCCCACAAACTGAGGAGCAGTGACACTACGTGCATCTTGTTCAATATCCACCTGGAGTGGTTTCTACCACCCTGATGGCAGGGTGCTGGGGGGTGAAAAGAAGGGAAAACCTCTGGGTGATTCCTAGTCCCACTGCTGTATGCGCTGAAGCCAAGTGCAGAAATTTAAGTGCAGAAGTTATTTACAGGGAATGTTAAGGTAGATTGGGCTCCTTCCTGCTTTGTCTTGATTTTGTTAGAAATATATGAAAGGATAATTAATATTAGTTAGAAACACCACCTAAAAGAAATATAAAATTGCTATTGCTATTTCTGAGAATATTTTTTAGCTGAGAAATGAGAAGTGTGTAATACTCTGATTTATGGTGGAAATATGTATGCAGCAGGATGATCAAGGATGCCAAAAAATAAAGTCTTGTGTTCAAGTTATTAAAGGTTTAGAAAAAAAAAATTATTGTTAAAGGGACAAAACAACTGAAACTGGTTGCATCTCAAATATGGGAAGATCCTTCCTTTGTTATAAACTGAGATGTAAAAATGGCAAAAGAGAATATTTGCTAAAGAGAGAAATATGTATGTCTCTTAGTTACAACTTTACTTTCATGTGATTTAAAAGGGGGGGGGGGGGCGGAAAGATTCGGCATTTAGCAAATATGGGAAAATAATATATAAAACAAAGCCAGTTGTCATTTTGGAAGTGTCTGTGACACTTGGGGGAGGGGAGGAGGAAATGCATGATAGGTTTTCTTTTTGCTAATTCACTTTGAATTATTCTTTGCAGAAAGTTCCAGAGTCTGCCTGAACGCTTGTGCTGTGCAGTTCACTTACTTGCCTTGGCCCAAGCAGCATGTTTTTTTTAGCATGTTTTTTTTCAATTTCTGCTCTCCAGTGTGAGGCACTTGTCACATTTTACCAGCAGACCTACTGATTTTTGCTGATTTCTAACCTTCCCTGTAGGAGCAGATTAGAGATCTGTGGATACTTACTACTGGTGATCTAAGAAGTAGACCTTGCTCAGTGTTCATTGGCTGTACTGAAAGGAAAAGAGCAAAAGCTTGTTTTTAATACTAAGCTTGTTTTTAATACTAAACTGAGTGAATATGGTGTGGAAATCTGGTAATGGCAAGGTATCAGTTTTGTAAAGTGATATATTTCAGAGGGGATACTAAATTTGACTGTAAATAAAAAGCTTTATAAATGGAACTTTTTAAGGGGCTTTTACTTTTCAGCATAGTGTTGCCTTGACATGCGTCATTTCAGTTTGGCAGCCCGAGCAAATGGATGGGAGCAATTCAGGATGATAATTCAGTATTGGGAAGCTGCCTCTTGGTAATCTGGTGTGGACACATTCTGTGGTGAATATAAAGCTTTTATTAAGTGACATCAGATGGGTCTAATTCAGCACTTTGCTCCAGCTTTATGCTAAGACAGCCATGGTTTCAAAGGTACTTAATCTGGATATCCAAAGAATAGATTAGCAACATGATTTTCAAGCTAAGAATCACTACTCAAATTCATGGTGATACACCTTAAAAAGCAGTGATTCAGAATAGACAGGAAAAATGAAACTCAGCTGCACTTGCAAATGGACTGTAAAGTAAGTAGCAGTTGTAGAGGCAGGTTTTTAGCTGTTGTCTAACAGCTCATATTGATAAAGTAAATGCACAGTTGCTGAGTTACACCACTGAAGTTGGCAAAAAAGTAGTAGTTTGCAGTGTTACCCATTTGTTATAAATGCTCATTTTCATGAACATGTTTGAGACTTTATTTTCCTCTTGTTTTCTAGTATGTTTATTTTTCTTCATTGCTTGAGTGTTTTTGGCTTTGTGGGAACAAATTAGTCATTGTTTAAAGCCACGGAGTCACTGTCCCCATTATTAAAAGGTGAGAGATAGAAATGTCTAGCAATAAACATTGTCAGCATAAACAGCCGTATTAATTTGTTGCCCCAAGCTGAAAAACTCCTCTGCAACTCCTCTGCAAGACAAAACGTGTTTTCTCATGCAGTGTGTCCATGGGGAGAGTGTTTTCTCAAAGTAGTTAATTGCTGTCTGTATATGTACACACTGTGCACGCAGGTGAATGTTATTTATCTCCTGCTAGGCAGTAGGCTCCCCTCTCAATGTATAAAGTGCAAGGTAATGAAATGCTACTGTCAGAGACTGCATGCATACTATTCCTTTATGGCAATTTAACTCTTGTTTTTTGTCAAAGTAAAAAAAAATCTAGCATTAAAGAACAGAGAATATAGCCTTACATAAGTATGAACATATGTTATGCAATGAAAACAGCACTAAAATCTACCTGATTCTAAGAAGTCACTGATTGCCAGTGAAATTTACTTGATTATTAATTAAAGGCCACTTCTTTGCTATGTAGACAGCACTTCTTAAGCTTTGTTTACCATTTATTATATGCAGGCCTTACTACTGATACTTGCATGAAGTGCCTCAACCTGTGTGTGGCAGTGGATGTTTGTTTTGGTTTTTGTAGTTTCCAGATGTTTATAACTTGGTCAACTTTTAGCTGTTTGCATTGGCGTTGTAAAGGCTGGACAGTTGTTATAGTTATTCTCAAGAACATGGTTCATAAAGTGTAGGCTTTTTGGCAATGATAGCTAAGACTTCTGAACTTGTTTTTCTAAAGGTTGTAACCCTCTTTCATTGAGGTGAAGATCTGAAATGTAATGAAAATCTGTCCATGTTAGGGCTCTACAAAAAACGCACAAAACTGCTGAATAGGCATCAGCTACTAGTTTTCTGTGTGTTCCAGCTTTCCAATACATGGTTGATGACGTGGTGCTCTAACATACTACTTTTGCCAAGTTACACATCTAATACAACTTTATTGGTAACTTTTTTGTATTTCAAATTCTAAAATGAGAATTTTAGAATTGGAGCCTCATGATGCGCTCAGATATAACTGATAAATTTATGCTATGACACTCTGGAGTTTCTTATTTCAATTTTGCATCAGTTTACTAAATAGAATTCATTCCAGTGTGCCACCTTCCTGAAAGGTAAGTTCAATGAAAAAAAACTCCCTTCTGCTGTTTGGTATAAATCCACAGAATGTATTAGAAATCTGAAACTTAAGAAGAATTATTGTATTTTTTTCCAAGCTATGATGAAGCTGCTCCAAGTTTGAGCTAATGAAATGGAGACTTCAGTCTGATCAATTCTCTGTATTCTGTATATAGATGTTCTTGGGCCAAGTAGAATGAAGCATCCTATTTTCTGGAAGTCAGTTCCATCATTAAGGACTATGAACTCAACCTCATCCCCTTATATAGGATTACACAAAAAGACTGTGGTAGATTAATGAGTCATTTCTGGGCATGGGTTAATATTTCTAGATGTAGCTGTTCTTCCTTATTGTGCTTTTATCTCTCTCTCTCCCTGCCCCCCACCTCCCCCAACCAGTGTAAACTACCCAGATTGAGATTTGGCCCACCTAAAATGTCCACCTATTTCCCAAGGAGGAAATATAAGCTTCCAAGATCTTCCTTTTTCTTTCCTGCCACCCAGGTGAGGCTGTACCATCAGAAAAAAATAAAGGACAGATTTTAGCCTGGGATTTACTTGTACAGATTCTGTCCTTAGTTACAGAGACTTTTGAATTTCAGTACAGGGAAGCGTCTCCTGCCCCATGGCACTTCCATTCCCATCCCAAATAGCCAAGATATAACTGAGCCAGGCCTTCAGTTAACGTACAGTGTTAAGCTCATTTGCATCCAAAGAGGATCAGAAGTTCAAAGTCATTTAACACAAGGCATGTATTAGGTGGGCTGCTGGCCATGGGAACCTCAGGGGCTGTTACCTCAGCTGGCAAAGATTAGTGACAATTTATTCTATTCAAGCATCTGAGCCAAAGTGCCACCAACCTCGGGGAAAAAAAGATTCTCAGCTGGTGTTAACTGGAGTGACTTTGCTGGAACTGTGTTAACACATCCGTGACCCGATGCTGGTAAGATATTGGAGCGGTTTTCTGTAATGTAACTGAAGAATGCATCTTAAAAGGGTAGGTTTTGGAAGGGGTGTGGAAAACAAAACTGTGAGATTAAAATTTGCCATTTTGTCATACTTCATCTGATAAAGTCTTTATTTTTAGTAGGCTGACGTATTTCTAAATTAGAGGCAAGCATTTTTCAGTTTGGCCACAACAGAGAACGCATGTAAATCAGGCTGTTTAATTCCTCTGTGCTTCAAGTCTGTTTCAGCTCTTTTGGTCTTGCAGCTGCTTTTCCAATGTCTGTCCTCAGTATAATTAGAGGGTCATTCTCCTGCTAGCTCTGAACTTGGAGCAAAAGAAACACTGCGAGGAGTTCTTCAGGCATCCTGCAAGTTTGGGCTCTTTGGGCACATCTTTATGACATTACCTACATGGCAAGAATTACAGCAGAAATGAGACCTATTAAAACAGAGAGGCCAGAACCTCTTCTAGTAAGTTAAATTAGTCGGAATTAAAAGCCAAAGTGAGCAGGGCATGCATATCCCTTGAAGCCAATACATGCTTACTCCTGCTGCAGCTGTGGAGAGGCATTTCTCCTGTTCTTGTGCCATGTCCTCTGCATGCCTCCAGCGCAGCCAGCACTCCATCCCCCCTCAACTGGCTGTATATAAAGCAATAAAATAGATTTTTTTTTTTCTCAGTATCTCACTGAGCTCTTGTTTGCTCCAGCCGCTGCAGGGAGGTCATTGCGCTGCACAAAACCCCTGTGAGCCCGCTGCTGCCCCAAGAGAGCTCAAGTCTGTGCTTAAGTGTCCGGGGCGACCAAACCCCGCGGCGCCCGCCTTGTCTTGCCAGGAAAGCCCTGAGGCTTCAGGCGGGGCTGGCGAGGGCAGGCGCGGGGCTCCCACCTCGGCCCCCTCCTCTCACAGCGCGGCCGGCTCCGAGGACAGCGTCTCCCCACCCTCATGAAGGTGAGCAAGGCTCTTCCCCCCCTTCTCTGTGTCCTTCTCCTTGGTGTGTGAGCGAGCAACGCCGCGGCTGCTCCGCCCGCCCAGGCGGCTGGGCGCCATTTTATCCCTCAGTAACGGCCCTGCTCGACACTGAGGCGCGGGAGCACTGAGATGGCGGCCGGGGCTACAGCCTGTCTCCCTCTCTACAGTCGTGTCTAGGTGGGAAGATATCGCCCATAAAGTATGTGTGGTGCTAATGGAGGTGCTGCCTCGTGCCCTCCTTGTCGTCTTTGAGGGTGACGGTGTTTGTCATTTCCCGTTCATGTTTCTGCGTGGCGCTTTGCTGCGGGCGGCTTCGCGGGGAACATGGCGGCGGCCGCTTGCATGGCGGCAGAGCGGGGAGAAGCGGGCCAGGCTTAGGGGAGGCTCTGACTTTTTTTTTGGCCTCTCTCTGCAAATCCCAGCGCTGGTTTCTCTTTTCCACTTGGTGGCAGCAAAGGAGCATTGAAGAGCCTGCAGGCAGTGCCGTGGCGGGCCTTGACAGCACCTCGGAAATCTGCTCCTCAGATGAAAAAATAAAAAATGAGAAGAGACAAGGGGAAAAAAAAAGGAAAACTACAAGCCCTGAGAATCTTCATTTAAAGATGCATTAGCATTACTTATCTGAGACAGGTGAGAGTGCGTCTCCACCCATCACAGTTGGGAATGTGGCTTTGTTGCCTTATATCTTTTTTTAACAAGGCCATATAGTAGACAGCATTGTGTCTTTTAACTTTGGCAGATTTTAACAGCTTTTTATGAGCAAGCAGTTACATTTCCATATGCTCTGCTTAGTTTCTCTCCAGTTTCTTGCCGAGGCTTTAAAAATGGTGTGTGTAGATGTGTGGGTATATGTGTGTATATAATGTAATCTAATCTTTGCACAATTGGAAAGTAATACATTGATTTCTAAATTCAGCTGAGTTTATGGACCTGTTTCTCCTCTCGCTTGCACCTGTTTTATGCTCATGAAAGGTTGTTAACTCTGATGGATTTGTTTCTGATTTACGCTGGTGTAAGTGAGAAGCAGATCAGGCCCTTTACATTTCTGCTTAGGATTTTGATGGAAGGCAAATACTGGCTGAAAAAAGGCGGCGTATCTCAGCTGCAGACTGGAGAGCAGATCCATAGCTGATGAAAAATCCTTCTTTCATGAATTCCAAAGGAGGATTTGTGCTTCTTTGAGATTGACCTGTTGCAGAGTAACCAGAAGGGCTTAGCAGGTGTTGACTTGTGTTCCCCACTTACTCCTTGTTGGTCCAGCTTGGCGTGATATGTCACTGTGTGTTGTGTGAGGTGAGCACATGCCTGGAGTGCCCCCCTCTGCATTACAGTTGCCTTTCTGACAGTGGGAGGGGAAATACAGGGCTCCATCCCTAAGCAGCAAAAATGGATGTTGCTCTGTTAGTGGAATGATGCTGCCACTAGTGGAAGATGTAGCCCCAAATATTTCCCCCTTCCCCCAGCCTTCTACACTGTCATTCTCTGGGATTTTTTTTGGGGCAAATTCTTATTCTTACAGTGTTTATTCTCTGCTTAGCATCCAGTCACTGGTGACTTTTATGCCTATGCCTACGCTAGTAAATGAGGCTAGCATATCAGGGATTCCCCAAACTTGGGTGTTTAAATCTTGAATTTTGTGTGCACTTGCATTTATACCACTGCAAGTCTTGGATAGGCTCACTGACTCCTGTGGATTTACATCATTAAAGTAGTAAAGCATTAGTTAATGCTTATTTAAAGGGCTTTCTTAGACCCAAGATTTGATTCTGCTTTAAAATACATCCTGACTGCAGTGAAATCAGCAGTATTATGTAGCTGTGAAATCCCAGTAGGGGCCACAGACCTTACATGTTCTCTTTTGCATTCCTTGGGCAAAACTTCTGACAGTTCACTCCTGCCCCAGGTTTCCCACTGAATTTAGGAGGAATGCAAAGCCAAGTCCTTTATCTTCAGTCACAGCCCACCAACACGTGTAGCACTTGCATATTGGTCATTCCTTTTTTTCTCTCCAGAATTTCAGCAGCATGAGGCTCTTTGAAGATTCTGCTCCTGAATCAAGCTGTTGGTATAACATTACCCTGGCTGAGCCCCAAGATGAATTCCCTGTTTGCACCTCGGAGTGTGAATGCAAAATACTCAGCTCCCAGAAGAAACTCGGTAGAGAATGAACACTAGCTGCCAAACCCTGTAGTTCTTCAGATTTTAAGAGGGAAAGCAGATTATTATACATGTTCATTGAAGCAAAAATCATTTTTATCTTTCCTCCCCCTTTTTCCTTTTTTTCATAAGTAGTTGCCTATACCTGTGCTGCCTTCTGTAGCTCTCTTGGCCTACAGAAGATGGCTGTCAGTGTAGCAAACAGCAGAAAAGGGATCGCAGGACTGAGCCATCAGGGAGAGAGAGCTGGCAGGGCCATCAAATTAAGTCCTCTACTAGACCACGATACTGCCTAGTGCTGTTTAAAACTCCTGTCAACATCCTTAAAAACAGTTAGGTTTCTTGGCAGTAAAGAAGCTGTTTCACAATTCCATTCCTCTATTTAAGTTGCAAGTTTAACAACCTCTTCCTTATTTCAAGTCAAAATGTGTCCACGGGCAGCTTAAATTCATTTATTCATGTGTCAAAGACTGCTTGAGTTTAAATGGAAAACCCACTCTTGTTCCAGCTGAAGTGAGTTTTGCCCTTTTCTGATTGATTATAATCTCTTCTAATCTTGAGTGTGCTTTGCGGAGGAGAAACTAGGACTAAAACTGGTACGAGCCAATTCTGTAGATGCCAAAAGCTGCTTTGAACACAGGTCCCAAGCAGAGTTTGCAGTGACTTTGGCTCAGGCTGTTGCTCATATGACTTCCAAAATCTCAGTGCATCCTGGATCTGGAAGTGAGTCCCTTGCTGGAACGTGGAATCCAGTGTAGCTTTCTGCTTTGTAGGGAGTGGAATTTTTGTCTAGTGAAAGAAGTCACTGGACTCTTAAAGCTCAGCAGCACCTGCAGCCAGTACTGGCATGGATCCATCATCACAAGTGATTGGAAGAAAGGGGAAATTAAGGAATGAGGCAAATAGCCAAGGGGGAAGAGCAGTTTGTCCTCTCATGGATGTTATAAAGTAGGAGGCTGTAGTGTTACCTACAGGTGCAGAGGCCTAATGTTCCTATTTCCCTGGATTGCAGCCAGTGGTAGATGTTGCCCAGCAAATCAAATTGGGAAGAGGAAAGCTTAACTCTGGTTCCATTTCCTTGCCAGGGCAGTTGCGTTCAGCTCTGCCCCTTGAGCACACAGCTCCTCTAGCCCTGCAGCGTCCCGGCAGTGCCCGGTAAGCAGAGGACTTCTCCTCCGTGGAATGGGCTCTTGGGGTTTTCCACAGCCTGTATGAGGCCATGGTTACTGTTGTTGTCTGCAGTAGACACACATGGAAACTTTAATAAATTAAAACGGTTAAGGAGAGATTGGCAGCAGCAGTTGAAGTGATATCATTTTGATTATACGTTTATTATACTTTGTTGATGGATAAGTCAAGGAAACAGACACTTTTCCTAACAATGCCAGGTTAACTTGCTTGTTTTAGCTAAATACGGTTTTCCAGTTGTATCCCTGGCTATGGTGGTAAGGTCTCCTGAGCGTGAGGCCCGAAGTTCTGCTCCCATCACTGCTGGCGGGAGTAGCAGTCCAGTGACTTGTGCCAGTGGCAGGTGTGAGGTGACGGTCCTGAATGGTGAAGTTAGGTTTTTGAGCAGCATTTTAGCCAGTTTGTTGAAAAGTGGTCCTTGAGAAGCCTGAATGTTCTGATAAAAAGGATAAGACAATCTCTGTCTCTGTCTCTCTCTCTATCTATATATGTGAGGGGGGAAAAAAGCATTCCAGATGGGGTTTCACTGTCATGGGATCTGTGAGCCAGCTGAGGGGAATGGGTGTAGGTGAGCTCCTTCCAGAAGTGTGTTTTTTTTATTATTTTTATTTTTTAAATGATGCCATTGCGAGTACTGTGATTTTTAGGGAAGCTGTTTGAAGCTTTGTGTGTGTGTGTGTGTGTGTGCGCGCGCGCGCGCTAGGTGTCAGTGAAGAACATACAGGGCTCGTCACTGTCCTTGGCGGTGTGGCCGGGGAAGGCTCCCGCGTCGCCACATGTGTCTCGTCCAGGGTAGGTGTCTTGGCATGCTGCAGGCTGCTCCCCTCACTGCGACCCGGCTGAGGCCTTTCCTCCTTGGGGGAAGGCGCTTGCTCAGTGCTGGGGAACCTGGAGTTGCCTCCTTGGTGCTGTTGCTGTCTGTCGTCTTACTTCCTCCTCGCCGTTTTTCTCCTCACTTTTGGCTGGTTTGCTTTCTCCACTGACTGAAACAGGTAGTCATCAGCTCAGCGTCTTGAAACGGGGTACAGTATGTCCTGAGTTAGAAAGTAGGTAATGCTGCTTTTCTATGCAAATAATAGAATATTTATGTTAGACTTTAAAATAATTTGCTCCTGGAAGTGGACCACACACCTTCCTGCAGCCCTTCACAGAAGGGGTGGGACTGCTTAATTAAGCTGTTCCAATTGCTATGTCATTGCATATATCTGTAGGCAAAAACATTGCAATTGTGGTTAGAGTGGAGTATTTCTCTTGTTTTTCTCCTCTTTTTTCTGTTTCCCATTGCTCTAACAAACATGAAGCTATCATCCTAACAAGAACAGGATGATTGTTTGCTGCTTTCTGTGAATTGGGGCAGCACTAATATTCCTGGGTTTCTGGTAGTCACTAGATCTGAAGTGTGAAGAGTTTGTCCAGAGCCGCTCCGCAAGTTCCCCGCTGGAGCGGGGAACCTGCCACTGAATCCGTATTTAGGGTTTCCCCGAGATGGTGGCCCAGACCCGGAGCTTCTCTGGGGCTTCTCTGGATGCTGTTCCATTCACCCGGCCAGTCCTTGCTTTTCTGCAAACATCCACCCTTTTGTAGGGTGGGCTCCCTTTTGGAGGCTAATGCCTAAAGTTCACCAACAATATTGTAATGCTAACAAGGAGACTAAAGAGGAGAAGGGAGTAAAGAGTGAAGCAAGGAGCAGAATGCTTAACCACTCCTCCTGCTCAGCACTTCCCCTGGAGTGTTCCCTTAGAGATCACCCTATAATGTCAGCTCTGTTTACTCCTTGTGTAAATGTCTGGTGTCACTTTAATAAATCAGATGAACTCTTCTCGAGAAGATATGAAGCCTGTCATTTGTTCATTAAGATTATTTACTATAGAGTATGTAGCTGAAATACAATAACTGCTAAACATGACAAAATGGATGAAGGCTGCCTTAGTGAGTTTGAAGGTAAAAGAGTGTTGACATAAATCAGTCAATACCTAGTTTAGATCATTATGCGGGGTTATATTCAAAGCTTCTACATCTATTGAAAATAGCGTGCTGTGTTCCAAGCAGCCCTGCGCAGCGGGTAGGGTTTGGCCGTTGGGCGTGTGGCCGCTCTCGGCTGCTCCTCGTGCCCCACACGGGCCCGCGCAGGGGCCCTGCTGTGCGTGGGCGGGCGGCTCCCCGGCGCCACGGCCGCTTTTGCCTGCCACTGTGCTTGCTCTGGGGACCAGCACCGTGACGGGGCACGGTGCCACCGAAGGCTTTCTTATCTCTTTTTGTGGCTGATTTGTACTTTGTTGGGCTCATTGGCATCTCTGGGATTAAAGAGCTTCTGACAGAGAAATGTCCCTGCTTGGCTCCAGAGGTTGTTGCTATGGACTAGAACCAGGACAGCAGGGAAATTAATAGCAAGTGTTTGGTGGCTTAGTGTTTTTGTATGCTTCTTGCTTTCAAGGTGTGGGTAGTTTTTCAGCAGACTTACAAATGCTGCTGGCACGGTTCCTTGGGAAGCCAACAAACACCAACAGGCCTGGCAGTTGTAGGAATTTGCAGTTCATGCTGCTGAATCCTGATGGCATTCCTCCAGAGCTGAGCAGGGCTCAGGGCAAAGGGAAGACTCGAACATCCAGATGTGTAAGGAGAAGGTGCAGAGGGCCATCCGTCACGCTGAGGATGGACCTGCGAGTGTTTTCCGTCTGTGGCCTGTATAGGCTGTGATCCGCTGCGCAGCCTGATATTGTTCAGAGGGGACAGTTTCCCTTTATCGTGAGGGACCGTGAAGTTTCTGGTGTCTTTTTCGGGATAAGCTTGAGTTGACCCTGATGGATGCGCGGGCACTATAGGAGCCGCCCTGTACCTGGTCAGCCCCTGGCCCCGCGGAAGGGGCACCTGCCTGTTTCTCACCCGTGTTGCTGCCCTTGCTGCAGCAGCACAGGACTCCCCTGCCCACTGAACAGCCTGTTTAAGCAGCAGGGGAGCTGCAGGGAGTGCTCTCTGGCTCCCTAGGTTTTTGTGAGGCTACTGGGGGAAAGTTAATGCCCTTGTGGGCTGGATTACACCATGGATCTGCTGCAGAACCTCACACACTTGTGAGATCCAGTTGCAAGCCTCAGTTTAAGCTATATTAAGTTTCACGTGGAAGCCTTGGTTCGAGTCTTGAGTCCTGGTGTAGCAAAGCTGTTAAAAATGTACTTAGCTTTATACATGTGGGTAATCGTCACCTCTCTTCCTGCAAGGGGAGCGAGAAGCCCTGTTGCTCAGGGCAGCAGAAGTCGCAGCGAGCGAAGCAGTGGTGTGTGTTGTACGAAGAGCTGCTGTCAGCTCCGCTCCTTTGGAAGTGCAGCCTCGTACCCAAGACATCCCTAATTTGTGTGAGTGAAACTGTGCTGCGTTGTTGTAACGGAGCCAAGGCAGGGTGAGGAGAAAGGAATCCTGCTGTTTGCAAAGGAAGCAACCGAGCAGTTGTAGCCTGTGCTCTTCTGACATTTTCGTGTTTGTAAAACCTCACAGCTTGATTTGTCAATCCCCTAAAATCATCAAGGGAATGAAATAAAAATACCTGGAAAGACTGTTGGACATGAGCAGTGTGTGAAATGTACTTGACTGCTCTGATAGTCACTAGAAACAGAAAAACGAGAGAGAGGGTTGTGAGGAAGTGACACAGCAGCAGTGGGCAACACTGCTCTAAATACTTGTGGCCAGGGCTTTCTCATGTTAAGCTTTTATCCATTACGTCTAATTGACATGGAACTTTGTAATTAACAAACTGAGATGTACTTAACTCCCTGAAATATCTGGGACATTATAGTGACTTTCTTTTCCTGTGAGGTTGTTGAAAGGACTATTATGGCCTGTGTCACATGTAACCTTGGAAAATGATGCAGTAGTCTGCGAAGTTAATGAAATGTCATTTGTCACCAGAGTGCAGGTGTGACCCGGTTTCTAATGCGCGGTGAAAGTGGCTGGGTTGCAGGCGTGGCGCCAGGCACGGGCACATTCTGCGGGTGCCACTGGGGCAGCGTTCTGCATGTCTCGCTGAGAGCAAGAAGTCTTCAAATGCATGATCTTTTTCTGCTAAGGTCAGGCAAGACTACTCCACAACTTAATTTTAGCCTTGCTGTCTCCGCAGTCAAAATGGTAGCGTTCAGCAGGGCTTTGCTTTTCAGTGCCTGCTTTTGAAGGGTAACTTTTAAAGGGCTTCATAGGTTTTTATTTTTGGGGGGAGGAAGGAGGTGCTTTGTATGGAGTAAACTAGCTTTGGGAAAAGTTTCTTGAGTAAGAACCCTCTGGGTTCGTTCCCATGCCAAGCAAAGCAGCATGTCAGCAGGAAAGGTGGCATTTATACTAGCTGTGTGGTTGGCAAGGGGTAAAATCTGCAGATGGCCAACAGCGCGTGTACCGTGACTTTTGAGGGGCTACTGCAAAGGTTGAGATGTGAAAGCTGCTCAAGTACCTTGCATAGGGCAGTGGGCTGTTTGCTGGAGCTCTAGTTGCAACAAATCGTCTTGGGCTCTCTTTAGGAGCTATGTGTTCAGTTGGTCTCAACCACTGCCCACAAATTTCAGAGCAAAGCAAAAGAAGAAAAAATCCCAACGCCTTCAGTTTGTGTTTCTTTGTGACAGGTCTAATCCTTTCTCAAAAATAATATTTCCACATGATTGCGGTTTGGATATATTATCTAGTTTCTTTCTGAAAGAGCAAAAAAGAAAAAAATAAAAATGGAGAAGGGTAGTCTTGGTCCCTTGCTGCTGCTGTGCAGGTTGGACACCCCTGTGTGCCATTCTCTGAATTGCTTAGTTATACCCTCAGCCTCAAAATCTTGGGAGGCTGAAGTGCCTGCGACGCTTGTTTAGGCATCCAGTATGAGATATGTGGCCCCAGCCAGCTCAGAGTGAAACCTGGAGTGCTCCCCACTCTCTTGCTTGTTTCTGCTGCCACAGATTTGTGTTGCTGTGCATCACACTGAGCCTCACAGACGGCACAGGAGCCGTCCTGCTTTGATAGCACGTTTGAAGCCCCAGGTGAGTGAAGGTCCCCTTTTTTGCAGTTAGCCCCGAGTGCTGCTCTATGGTGCTGCGGCGGTGGCCGCTCCCCAGCCATGAGCGTGGGACGCGGAGTTGTGACTTGCTGAAGGCCAGGACGTAGGGGGTACGGCCGTACCTTGTTGCCCACACCTCCTGTTTTGAATAGCTTTTCTGAGACAAAACTGCTTCTATAGCAGCTTCAGTGCTAAGTGCGGAAGGACAAGGTTTTTTTGATTGTTTTGTTTTGAGGGTTGTTCAGCAAAGTTGGTTCCTGTGTTGAGATCTAGTTGCCATCATTTATGTTTTTGGCTACACTGAAGATGGTCATTTTATTCCAGTAATTATTTGTATATATTCATTAATAAACACTAACAAAAATAATTTTCTGGTCAAGAAGGTCACAGACCTTCTTTTTCTTGGTCTGACTTCAGTTTTTCCTCGTAGGTCCTGAAAGGACCTTCTAGGGCTATGTGGATGCTCTGCTTTGCAAGAATAATACAAATATAGCTCATTTTAGTAGCTTTATTCCAACCTATATATTCTATAAGCCTCAGTTGTGTATGTTTAAAGGTGTAATATAGCAGCTTGTAAGGAAGCCAGTGTGAACATTACATGGAGACAAGTGGACACAAGCACTTCCTAATTTTCCAGTTTCGTTTGCCTTGTCTTTAAGAATCTCATGCTGGAAAGAAAATTAAAAAGTTACAAAAGAGATTCCCTGGTGGCCCCTCACCTTCCTCCCTCTTTGGTTCTGAGGTCAAATTTCAAAAGAATTCTAGAAGGTTATTGAATTTCAGGTTGTGTTTTCTCATCACAGTGATTCTGGCCAAAAAACTTTTTAATCTAAAGGAGCAACTGTAACCTTGCTAATAACTAAGAAAACAATGGCCAAAGGGAAAAGACCTGCCAAAAGCTACAAGTCATTTCTGTTGGCAGAATAATTGGTAGATCATTATTTTTGTTGAAAACAATGTGATTTGTATTTCTAATTTTGTAAGATGACTTAATTAATAACACATGCTCAGCAGTGTTGCTTGCAGAGTGGCTCTTGGCAGAAGACGCTTTCAGAGCAGGGTTATAGGGCAAAGGTGGGATGGTCCAAAGCAGCAGATATGGCCCCGACCTCTGCGCGGTGGCCACTGGGCTTGTCTTGGGAAGGCCTCAGTCACCACAAAGCCTTCGGCACTGAAACGCAAGTGACTCTTTAAAAGACAGTGCAATATACCTGGGATCTTGGGATGGTCAGGGGATGCAAACACTGACCTGTGTTTGCAGCAATGAGCAGATGAGAGCAGAATGCTACTGCGTGGTGATGCATGGGAGCATTAGGCTGTCTGCAGGGCACTTGGAGGGGAGCTCTTCATTCAGTCAGAAGAGGTCGAGGGAATTATGCTGCTTCTGCACTGGCCTTGTTGTGGCCCGTGTAGTTATTGAGGCTTTTAGGTGTGAGCATTTGTGTGTGCATGTTTGGGATGGGAGACTGTGGGAGTGCTAGCAGGAAAGGAAAGGCCTTAGAGCAGCTGTCTGAGAGGAGCACATGCTTTGCAAGGCAGAAGTTCCCACATACTTCATTGCAGTCCAAAATGGCAATCCTTAAACCCGATCTTCTTGCTTCTCAATGGATGCTTTTTGTGCCCTACTCGTGGGCTGCTGAGGTGCTGAGCTTAACTTTGCTCTTGCTTGTTTTTCCTTTGTGCAGTTTGCCTCTGTCACTCCCTGGAGGAAATCAGCTCGCAGTGAGTGTGGAGGGGGCAGAAGGAAGAAGCGAAGGAAGGATGCGGGACTGTGGAGTCTTCCTTGTGCGGAAACCCCCCAGCCACTGAGAAACTTGCTGTAATTATCTGGAGCATCTTGGCTCTTGGCATGCATGTGAGAGCTTGTCTGCTGCGTTATATACAGTAGGTGATTAACTATTGTTTCACACTGATGAAGCAGGTTGTTCTATCCATGATTCAAATCCTCTTCACAACCCCTTTTCTGTAAAACTCTTCTTTTTTCATTATACAGTCCTAATTACTTCTTTTTTGTAGAGTGCATAACCTAACACCTATGTACACTGAGTGGCAGAGCTTGCAACCATAATAAGCTGAATGCCCACCTTGGAAGCCATTATTCCAGTCATTAGAACACAGTTTATTCCTCTAGAGGACATTAACATTTGAAAATGTGTCAACTAGAGTATGAAATTTATCATGATCAGATTCACCTGCCAAGTAATCGAATACAATGTTCTGATTTCCTGTACTCCAGTATTAATCTAATGCTTGATGGCCATTTGTATTTTTAAGTTGCTGCAGTTTCTAGCAAACCTCTTTTGAAGGCCAAAGGGATGTGCTCTGATCTACAGGAGAGATCCTGCGAATAAGGGAAGCTGAAGGGCAGAGGCAGGGTTGATGTGCTGTTTAGAGAGGTGCAGGAAACAGATTAGAAAAAAAAACAGATATGGATAGCACTTGGATGAAAATGAATGATTTCAGCAAATGAAACAAACTTAAGGACCATCCACTTAGGTAGTTTCCAGTTTAGTTTGGCAGGTGACATCTAACACTGTCCGCAAGAAGAGCTGGCAAGAGCTCTAAATTCAGGTACCCCGTTAATTAGTGTTGGGAAACTGAGGTGTGAACTTTTCCTTCCTTGCTGTGATAGGAGGGAAAACCCTTTTCCGTGACGCTTGTTCAGGAAGATGCACCTGTCGGTGCAATCAGTGTGTGACTTAGCGGGGACGGTTGCTGGTTGTTGATGTCCTCTTCCCACAGGGCCGTCACAAGGGCTGTGAAGTGATGAAGCTGTGGGTATAAGCAAAACATGATTGTTACACTTGTGCTTCAGGATATGTTTATATTATTGACAATTTTTTGTTATATGAGCTTAGTCACTGCTCACTCACCAAAGCCACCAGACTCTTCAGTTACCCATCAGTTTAATGGCAGATGGACATAACTGCTGGAACAAGACTCCTTGCAAGCACGCGGAGGCTCTGTCTAGTCTGGGAAGAGCCAAAGGAAAAGACAGCAGCACTTGATCCTGCCCTCGGACATCCTGCTCTGAGGTGGCAGCAGCACCAAGTGTAAGTAGTGCAAGGGCTACAAGGGTCAGATCTACTGTATCCTCTAGCAAGAGAGTTTGTGCAGGGGTTTCCTGTTTCCCTGCTTTGGAAGGGGAGAGGAATCCTGCCATTAATGACTGCTGTCTGAGCTCTACTAAATTAGAGCTACTTATCTAAGGCCAGCAGCAAGGCTTCGTTCTTGGCTGATGCAGCAACTAGAAGTGAATGATCTAAGTTGCATATGCTCATTCCTGGGATCACTTATCTTCATGCCACAAACCTGGTGCTGGATCCAAAACCTTTCTCTTTCCAATACTGCAGTAAAACAAAGAGGCTCAGCCTTTCCCCGTACTAGTGCCATGTGTGGGCAGCAGCAATGGGGAGTGAGGCACAGTGACAGCCATACCCCACACAAGCGCACAGTAATGTGCTGAGGGGCTGAAGCGGGGGAGAAAACGACTTGCTCTATTTTTATGGCATTTTTTTATGCCCTGTCTCACTCTGTAGGAGCTTGGGGGTTGTGATGGTAGCGTGTGGTCACGGCATGTCAGGTAATACCCAGTGTTGGCATTTCTTCCCTGACTGGATTTGTGCAAAGTATGTGGGACTATAGCTACCAGATCCTATTTTTGGGAGGTAAAGTGAGAACTTGATGTACCGGTAAAACTCCCATAAAGATGTGCAAACAAATCCTGTAAACAAGCAGTAAACAGGCTGGAGGTGGCAGGGATCTGTGCTGCTCTCACTCGGCAGCACTGCTGCCAAGCTCTCCTGGCTACAGTCCAGCTGGGCAAGCTCACTCAGACAGAAGAATCCCACCAAAATATCTGCAAGGGGCTCCTGACATTATTCTGTCACTGCTGCCAAGGCTGTCTGGGGTGTGTGGAAAATTTCTTCTGCTCAGAAGAATGACATAGTGTAATGTGATAACAAGCCCTGGAAGGTTATCAGTGGTACAATCAAATGTATCTGTGGGACAAAGGCCCTCACTGAACACTAATTAAAACTCACCTCTTGCTGCCTGCTCTGTTTGGTGGCTGTTATTTGGAAGCGAGTTGCAAAGCACTGGAGCAGAAAGGTAACTCTCAATATTTTAAGACCAGCTCTTTTCAAATCTTGCATCAAAAGAAACCACAGACTCTTTTTCTTGTGGGCTGCCTGAATGGCAGATCAGAGCTGTTTGCAGGCAACTGCTGTCTGTCCATAGCATCAGTTATAAGATGGGCTAAAAAAATAAAACTTGTCCTTTTTAACTTTCTTTGACCTGGTCAGGTTATTGCAATGTATTTTTTTAAACTTCTCTTGTCCTTTACAGAATATGCAGTGTTGTTTTCTTGCTTATTACAATAATATTTTTTCCCTTCTCCCTCTAGCATCCAAGTAACCATTCAAAAAAGGGCGACAGAATGGGAAATTGTCAGTTGGGAGCCAAAGGCAAAGGGCATGCTGATGACTTCCATGGCGCGAGGGCCTCTGTGCTGGGCGGTTTGCTGTCTGTGCAAGAGGGCAGCAATGCCCGGCCTGCGCACGGGCACAGTCCTCCTCAGCACAGCGGTGCAGTGGTTGTGCCCAGGAGCAGCATGTCTGCAGCCCAGCAAGGTGAGTGGAACGCAAAGCAGGACTGGGCTTCACAAGGAGCCTGGCTGGTAGCAGTGGCAGTGCCAAGGGCTTCCTAGCTGCTGCGTGAGGCCCTGCGTGGAGAGCCAGAGGCAGCCAGGGCTCCTGAGGGCATAGAAGGGTGCCCACGGCTCCTGGGCAGCAAAAGGGGTGTTCAAGGCCATGCCGCAGGTTCGTGGTTCAGCTGAGAATGAAACCTGAAGGGAAAACTGCAGTTCTGGGCAGATTTCCTGCTGAGTTTCTTGAATCTGGGATTTTTTCCCCCAAGATCTAGTCTTTGGTTTGTTTACTGAACTGCCTGAGCACAACAGCACTGTTTGGGGACCTGCTGTGCACTTCCCCATGCCACATGTAAACTGGGCTTAATCCATTCACCACATGCATGGACTGCATCCACAATTCCTGGTGTTTGCTGCAGTCAGGAATTCCCAAAACATGTTGTATTGCTTCTCTAATATCATGTCAATTTTAGGAAATTGAGGATCAGTTTGCTCTTGACAGATAGAGCCTGTGCTCTTTGCTCCCTGCCTCCTCCTCCCGTGCAGTTTCACTCCAGCCCTCTGGCACCTTTGTGGCCATCACCGAGCAGAAGCAGCTGAGGTGGAATTTGGGAGCCTGCTCTTGACTTGGTTAAGGCTGGGGAGGTTTGACATGGAATTCACCACAAACTGTGGAGTGAGAGGTGGGATCCTCGCATCAGGCCTGCAGCTTCTGAGATGTCTCCTGTTGTCAGGCAGACAGGCAGCCCTGTGTCAGCCTCTCCAGGAGCACAGAGGTCCCTGTGTCCCTCATCACCTTTGTGGTGATGCTAGTGTCTCTGTCCTGTTTCAGAAGTGGGCACCCTCACATCTTTAATTTGTCTGGCTTTGGCTTCTGGCCATTAAATCTTGTCATGCTCTTTTCAATAGATTGAGACCTCTACTACCAGAAGCATTCCCTTTGTAAGCAATGATTATATCTTTTGATATGTTAATAGAATCCACTTCTCTCTTCCTGATGTAGCTCATCTCTCTTAGCTCACATCTCTTGGCTCGCACCTGCCTAAGTCACTGCAGTTCACAGCAGTCTGTGTGTCCCTCCCTAGTCTTGATGATGGAGATGATAATGCTCCATTTCTCTCCTACCCTGTTGCTATCCTGTGCTTGTTTTATAAGCTGGTTCCTTCCAGGGGCCTTTTCCTTTGTAGGGTTTTCGGCCCGTGAGCTCTCGGCCTGGGCTTAGACTTTGAAGTGGTTACCGGGATACACATAACAAAATAAAAATAAATATGTTCTAACTCAGGGCTTGTTATGTTCCCCTCAAGTTTTCCTTCTCATTCAGTTAAGAAAATAGCACATTCCCACAGTGCTACTCTACTCAAATTAAAAAATCATAATGTAAATCATATTTGTATGAATAATTTCTAGGAAATGCATTAGGGAAACTCTTTCAGATAAGGTTTCAAATTTGCAGTAGTAATGATCTGAGAGGAAGAGATTGTTTGCTGTGAAGTAAATTATGCATTAGAGGAGCCTTTTAATATTCTTATTTAACACCTAATATTGATATGTTCATTGATCTACAAAAACTAAATACAGTAATGTGGCAATCAATTAAAACTATAATTAAAATGAATCCTGTGCCCAGCCCTGCAGGATTGGCCACAGTGCAGATGTTCACACATAGCCTTCCATTTCCCTGGCTCTCAGCTCCATGATGAGTGATGCTGTTGTAAGAACAAGAGGAACTTGTCTGGGCAGGGCGGTTCCAGCAGAGTCCTCTGGCCAGTGCTGCATGTCCCATGGTTGAGGCTTAGCCTGCGTTAGCTCTTCCAAAGGAAGCTGCTTGCAAAGGATGCTCGAAGGGGCTCTTGCTCTCTTGCTGAGGTACCTCAGCAGGGCCCTTCCCTGTGGAATACTGCCTGGCTTCCTTCCTCTCCGCACTGCACAGGTGGCCAGCTGGAAAGGATAAAGCCCTTCCCAGCACGGGCTTTCAAGCGTGTCAGCTCCGCAGGGTGGCAGGAGCAGCGTCCCCGCTCTGCTGGGGAGAGTGAGGGTGTTTGGGCTTCCTTTGCGCGCCAGGAGCTGGCAGGGTGTGGGCTTGTGGAGGGCTTGTTGGCTGCCACGCGGCGCTCCTGCCTCGTGCAACTGGGCTGCAGCTTCTCCTCAGCTGGAGCCCGGCGGGGACACCAGTAGCTGGGCCTGAGCGGCTGCCTCCCTGCAGCCCAGCAGGACCAGGCCGCGATTGGCCAGGCCTACCCCCAGCCTGGAGAAGCCCCGAGCGCTTCTGAAAGTGCCTTCTTGCCTGCCTGTTAGTTTGTCTGTTGACTTTGCAAGGCTGAACAAGTGTTGTTACAGGCTTTTACAACCCCTTTTTCAGGTTAGACTCTGGAACGGTGTCAGCCCTAATCCTCACACCAGGAGGAGGAGGTCCGCGTTGGAAGCGATCCCAGGAACTCCCACGCCTCTGGCTGATGGAAGCCAGTCCTGTTATTCAGGTGCCAATATTGGTCCCCTGGGGTAGTCTCTGCACCAGCTTCAATAATATTTTCTTATTGCCATGCTGTTGTGACCATCTTAAGAGAAAACTTAGTAGATCACAAAGGCATAGTCCAGTCTATTGGAGAAAAAAATGCCTAAAAGAAAATCTCTAAGCTTGGGGGATGGATCCAGGCATTTCTCAGGAAAAGACTTAATGACCCCAGCCAAAACACCCTGCTTGGTAGCCACTAAGTTCTGTTTGCTGCAAAATTTCCAGAGGCTTAAAGTTTAGGGCTAGTGTTATATGTGCTGTAAATTAATTATGCTGCTCTATGGGATTTGGGGTCAGTAGGAACTCCTTTCTCTGCAAGAAAAATGTTTTTTTCCTGGAGCTCTCTGCTTCTGAACAGCTTGGAACTCCTAGCGCTGTTTTTCTAAGGAATTCGTCTTTCTCTGAGATTAGAATCCAAGATATATTTTCTGCGTAAAGGCTTTCTGCTCTTCCCAGCTATAACAGTAACTTGTGTGCTAACAACTTGAAATATCTAAGGAGAAAGAAGGCATGGCACACCGCAGGGCCTGCAGGTGCACTGAGAGCAAGCAGGGTGCGTTGGGAGTGTGTAGGGCGCACCTGTGTGAGCTTAATTTTCCCCACCATGGAGCTGCCTGTCTGTCTGTGAAGCTAGTCCAGGAATCTGCTGTTCCATGCTGGGCTGCTCATGTTTTTGCTGTCGCTTTGCCCTTCATAGTCGCTGGCTGGTGCAGGAAGGACTGCTGAACAACTCCCTGTATTAGGCAGTTAAAACATGTTTTTATATATGAGTAAATGGTATTTCCTGCATTTTTTTTTTAACCAGTTTTTTTTTTTTAACCAGTTTAGGCACTGGTTAAAATGCTTGGGGCTTTTTTCACAAAAAAAAAAAAGCCTTTCACAGGAACATTTCTGTTTAAAAGTTCCTTTTTGAAGTTTTCATAGTTTTTAAAGAAGTTTTTCATTGCTAAGAGAAATATCTATTCGAGGACTGGGGAGGTTATTCATAATGATTCATAGCAATGCACTTCCTGTGACAGCCGCCTGCATGTGAATTCCTTGCCAGCGCTGCCTGCAGGAGGGGATGTGCCTGTTTGCTGGTGGCGAGCATGGCTGGCCCCGCAGCGAACCCACTGCCAGCGCTGCAGAGCTGAGGCACCGACCTCTAGAACTGCCCCACTCTGGGCTGGTGCACGTGGTTTCTCTAGGTGCTCTTTTGACGCAATGCAACTGGAAAGGCTGCTAGCTAGAAGGAGTTTTTTCTTTTTATCCAACATCAGGAGATGCAAGAAATGCACTTAGTTTTAGTGCCTCATTAATAATACCTCAGATTCTGGGCGCTCTGCTGCACTAGCCTGCGTTCCCAGCAGTGATCCGCTGAGGTTAGCAGGGGAAGCGGGACAGCTTTCCTCTTTGCTGTTGCTGAGCTGCACAGCGAGCCTGGAGCAGTTGCTTCATTTCCATGGGCTTGTGAGAACTTTAGGGAAAACCCTTGTGCGTTAGAAGGGTGCTTGGAAGCCCTCATTAATCTCCCTGCACACAGATACCCAGAGCTGCCATCCGCTTGCTTCTGCAGCGTGGAAATTGTGTTCTCCAGGTAGCTGGCATCAGGTACAGTTAATGCTCTGCTGGTGCTCCGAGCTTATGTAAGTGAAGTCGTTGCATGGAACTGAAGCTGCAAGTGCTTTTGTGAAGAGCTGGGACGGGGACTCACCTCTTTGAGTAGTACATTCAGAGCAGGTTAGGAAAATCTTTTAAAAATGTCAAACTCTGACATTAGAACGGGGTTTAGCCTCATAGCGCAGAAGCTTCTGTTCAGGATTTTGCTGGGATATGCTGGCACTGATACAACCCTTAAAAGTGCAAGGGGATCCTTAGGATCACTGAGAGCCATGAAAGTTGTTTAATGCTTGTCAAGGTCAGCGCCGGTGCTTCCCTTGCTGCCCTTTTGATGCCACTGGCCAGGACAGAGCGCCATGTGCCGCACAAATGACCCTCTGATAGCCTGCCTGGATCCTTGGCTGCCGTTGGACCGGAGCTCAGGGGGACAGACATAGGGAGCGCTGTAGGGAAAGGAACCAGGTCAGATTTTTTTTTTTTTTATTCCAACATTGCTATTACTTTGCTGGTTTCAAAATCTTTGTGTGATAGAGAGTAAACCATTGGAGAGCGGAGTCTGAAGAAGAGATCTGTAACCCAAAGTGACTCAGGTACAAACTGCAAGAATTGCAGCACAAAGTCCTCCAGTCGGGTCGGATATGCAATCTCCTTCTAGGATGTGAGGTTTTTGACTTTTTTCTTAAATTTTGCTGTTCCTCTATCCAGGTGATCTGATGGGAAATCAGAAGGATATCACATGTAGTAGTAAGAGCATAAAAAAGGTAGATCTCTGAGTGAGAAAATACTGGAAAAAAAAAAATGCTTATATGTCTTCATCATCTGCCTCCCACCTATACACACAGATTAAGCTGATCAAATGATAAAAATAAGAGGGGGGGGGGAAATAAAACAGTTAAAGCCCTTGCCAAAACTAGGGGAAAAGAAACAACGGGGGGGGGGGGGGAATCCCCTGGCAAAATGAGTGACAACTGCAGCAAAAGGCAATACTTTTGCCTCTGGCAGTAAGGCAGGTTTTGTGAGCTTTTTCCCTTCCCTTGGCCTTAAAGTAAATAAATAAATACATCAACCAGCCTTATTAACAAAGACTAGAAAGCTGGTGGCTGTAGCGATACCTCCTCGCCCAGAGCCGGGTTCGCTTCCACACCCTCTCCCGCCTGTGGCAGAGGTCGGCCCTGGAGAGGGACGTGCGCTCACTGCGCAGAGCACTGCTGGCTGTCGCTGCCTGCGACTGCATTCTGTTGTGGGTATTGTGTTTTATTTAAGCGTCAGCATTCCAAGCTTACTGGGAGAGGAAATGTATCAAAAAAGCAACTCACAACCAAGCTTAAAAGAAAAAAATAGAGAGAAAGAAATAGAAAGGGAGGAGAAAAAAAGGAGGGGGGATGAATCCAATTTTCTGTGGAGCCGCATCGCATTGTTGGGGCTGCCTGGCGATGTTCCAGCGCTTCAATTGAAAGCGAATTTCTCTCACTGAATCCCATCCAGAGATATCATAACCTCAAAAGGCTACTATTACCCAGAGGGGCTCAGATGAAACCATCTGAGCGTGACTTTTGAAATGCAAGAAGTCACAATTGTCATTTGACAACATGGGATCTGTCAAGGCCCCTCTTTGCAGACAGACGAGTTGTTTACATAATCCTTCCACCCTTCTGCCCCCCACATTGAGGCGAAAACCCTTCCATTGCTGGACTTTTTTTTTTTTTCTTAGTAGGTATGGAGCCAAAGTAATAGTTTTATGAGGTTTGCCAGAATCTTACTGTCTGGGCCTTGATGAGCAAGATTTAAATATCAGCTTTTTGAATACGCAATTGGAAGGCCTCTATGTTTCAGTGAATCCATTTACTCTTCATATAGTAATAATAACCCAGAATGGGAATAGTGAAGCACAGTTCAAGGTGTTGGAAGAGGACATTAAAGAAATGCAACCCTAAAGCTTGTTGAAACCAAAGGGCAAAAGATTTTTGGATGCAGTCCTTCTAGCTGGTGAGATCAGACCCCTCAGGCACCCTCAGCTCTTTCTGTTGACGATGAGAATGAGTGATTATTTAACTACCTGGTAGAAGAAATTCAGTTTGGGCCTGCTGGTTTTGAGGGGAAGGGTAGGGCTGTCCTGCGTGCCCAGCAGTCTCGTGTTTGCTGGGCACAGGGATCCGCTCAGTCCCAGGCCGGCGCGCGGCCGTGCTCATGTGGCCAGGTAACCCCCGAGCGTGAGGCCTGGCCTCGAGGTTGTGCTGCTGGGCCTGAGCCGGGCTGGTGGAGCCCGAGCGGGGACAGAGCCCCTCCGCTTTAATGCAGCTGAGCCACGGGGTGATCAAAGAACCCAAGGGCAGAGTAAATCTGATGTCTGCTGTTGTGCAGTCCTGTGCATCGTCCTGATCGAGCCACAGGAAACGCCGCTCTGGTCTCATGAATCCTTTCCATCATCAGGGAGCTTTTAAACAGCAGGAAGAGTGTCTTCCCTCTGCTAAAAGTAGAGGGGGGAGAGCAAGGGAGGTTTGGAAGAAGTGCTGTGTTAATCCTTCTGCTCTGGTGGCAGCGTGTCCTGATACAATCTCAGGTAAAACAGTTCATCAGGAAAGGAGGTCCTCGGGATGAGAAGGGGCTCTTAGCCCTGACCGAGAGGAGCCTTCCGACCGAGTCAGGAGATGCGGCTTTGCGCTGAGTCGCACATGTTGGGATCTGATAAAACAGGATTCACATGGAGCTTTGTGGCAGCAGGTTCGAGGCAGCTCATTTGATCATAATGCAAGCCATTTGTGTAACTAGTGATGCTCCCAGATGTTTGGCAGAGTGAAGCGGTGGGTGCTGAAGAGCTGTGCAGCTTCTCTGTGGCCCCCCACGGACATGGGGTTCACCGCACTGAGGACGCGACTCCCATCGTTGTGGGTGTCCCAGCTCTGTGCGTGGTGCCGCCGCCACACGCCTGTCAGGTAGGTAACTCGGGTGTTGCTGCACATCGGCTTCAGTGCCCCTGCGGTGAGCAGGACACGGAGCCGGCATGTGCCGCGCATCGGGAGCAGCGAGGATCCGACTGGCCCAGAGGAATGACCCGTTAGGTGCTCTGCAGATTTTGTGAGTCTTGTGCTAATCCAATGCCACTTCAGGTTAAACAATCACATATGAGTTGCCTGAAAGATGAACCTGATGACATGGTCACAGTAGTTGGTTTTCAGATTTTATATTTCATGACTCTTTCTTTTTTTCCTTCCTTTTTCTAAAAGGAGGAAATGATGAGACCTACTGGTCCTTGCTAGCCTGGTGTTATAGTGCAGATCCTTAGCTGTTATTAATAGGTGCAGTTCTGTTGAGGTCAGTGCAGCTGCTGCATTCATACTTGTAAGGAATGTCATTGCCTGATGCATTTCCAAGTCAGATTTCTTGATTTATTTAGAAAAGAACTAAGCCTGATACACTCTCATTCTCTGCTCCTCGAGTGGAAGATCACTCGATGCTGTAAAGGGCACAGTACTGTTGATAACCTCCTGAGCAGCTCTATCAATAAACCACTCGGGATACTGGCTGTTATAAAGGCTATATGTTTTCTTAAACATCTACTTTATAAGCCTGTGCAAGTGGAAGTTATGGTGGTGGCTGGATGCATCCCTAGGGCCCCAACTGCAGAAGAGTGATGCTATGTGAATGCAAGTGTTGTACCCATGTGTTACCAGGCCCTGGGATGAAAGCCACAGGTGTAAATGCAAGGCTGGAAGAGCAGGATTGCTTCAAAGAGAGGGAATGCGGTACGTTAGCTAGATGACTAATTCATTGAGGAAGCCAGTCTCTGCTGTTATGGACAGTTCTCCCAGTTTCCATCTTTAAAAGCTTCATTTATATTTCAGTCCAATATATTTGATATAGAAGGATGTGTTTTCAAAATAATGAAAATCCTTAAAGATGTCTTTTGGCAATGGCTTTTGCTGCAAGCAGAGCCCTGGATGCTTTATTTATCCTTTTGACTGGTCTCTGATAACGCTCATTGGGAAGGAACTGCTTCAAGACCTGGAAATCATTCTTGTAATTGATCTTTTTGGCTTTCTTCACGCGCTGCGCATGGCTGGCAGCCGCCTCTGCGAAGGATGGTGCGTGGCGAGAGCGGGGCCCGGCTGCCGCGGGCGCTCTCCTGCGGCCTCCTGCTCAGGTCGGTGTGCAGCTGCAAAGCTTCGTTGCCGCACGTAGCGAGTGGGTAGGTCAGCGAGATTCGCTGCCCCCAAAATGGAGAAAACAAATCAACCCCCCAAATTGCTCATCCTTGCTTCATGTGAAAAGCTGGCCCACTCGCCACGCAGAGGGCAGCTCTCTGGTGCTTCTCGACACGCTTTGTGCTGGGAGGCTTGTCAAGTTGGGCATAGTGTCCTGCTTCCTGCTGCAACATACAAATCTGCTTGTGTAAGTGATAGCTGCGTTCAGGAGCCCCTAGACTGGCACCTCAGGGAGCCTTTCGGCTGAGCTGCCTGGAGCTCTGGCCTTGTTCCTTGAATCAGGCCACACATGAAGCCCGTTGTCAGATGCTCATCATGTAGAATGAGGCTTTTTGTTATGTGTCTGCTCTCTCCCTGCTAGTGCACGTCTCTAAGAAAGCCCTCATGTGCCAGCTTCTGAATAGATCAGTCATTCTCTTTCTTCTTTACTTTTCTTTTTTTATCTTTATTTTTTCCTTCCTTTCTCTTGTCTGTAAATATTAAAGTAGAGCTATTTGCTCTGGTCACCCTTAATCTATAAAATAAGCTACTTTCAAACAGGTGAGGAAGAAACAATAATAGATGGTCTAGTAAAAGATATTGCCTCTCCCTACAAACTTTGCTTTGCTCCGAAACAATGCAGCAGTGTGATAAAATAAACTGCTGCTGCCATATGTTTTGCAGAAGGATCCTCCATGTTTCCCAAGAGGTGACAGTCATGGTAGTGTTGAATTTGGTATAACTGGAGACTGCCTTTTAGAGTCTGGAAAATGGCTGTTTGGGGATGCTTCAATAATTGTTTTTACGGACAGCCTAAGTAACTTCAGCAAGACAGAAGTGTGTGTATATATACATGTAAATACATACACATAAACATATATAAATGTGTGTGTTTACTGACAGCATCAACAGAACACTGTTGTCTTTCTCGTTTTTCCCAGCCCCTTATGCACCTGGAATGGATTTTTCTGGGGCACAAACAGGCAGTGGGAGGACATTTGATAGGAAAAGGTACTGTGATTTCCCAGCACTCTTTCTATTAAGCTGAATATCCATATCTGGCTGAGAGTTAACACAGCACCACTACAGTGTGAACTGCACCTCTGTAGGGTTTCACTGTGGCTCGTTTTTTTGTGACATCTATAATATTAAAAAAAAAAAAACAAAACTTTGATTAAGAGAGTGTTTCCAGTGGAAATGCTTTCTAGATCGGTAAGCTTTCAGGAAATGGTGGTTCCTTTGAATAGTAGTTCTCCTTTGTATGGATTTGGTGCCTGCGGAAGGTCTGTGAGAGCATCTCTAGGTTGTGACCTTCTCCGTTCGCAGTTGTGGCCTTCCTACCCTGCCAGGGTGATGAGCAGGGAGGTCTCCATGCCGGACCCCAGCGTGTAGTATGTGACGCCTGTGCTGTCTGCCAAAACTGCAGCCAGATTCGGCAACAGTCACCAAACTGAAAATCCAGAAATTTGTGGTGCGAGCTGCCTCGGTGATGTTTGAGCCAGATTTTCCGGGGACCTCTGTGTTTCCGGGCAGTGCTGTGATTTGGGGCAGTCCGAGCTTGCCGGGTGGGCTTGCCGGACTCTCCGCTCCCTGCTCCGCTGGGGATGTGCACTGGCATCTGTGGGATGCGAAGGCCTTGTCTAGGGCAGCAGCACAGCAGGGCTTTCCTTTCCTAGTATGGTGGAGCCTCGAGTCTCTACAAAGGGTCTGGTAATGGCAGGGGAGGGATTTAAACTGTGGAAGAAAAAATGTACTTCTCACAGCATGAAGGTCTGAGGTGCGTGGGGATAAAACCAGCTGGATTTGGAACAGGCCAGGCTCCCCAAGGAAAGACAAATCTGGCCTTTCTTCCTTCCGCTGTCGTAGGCCGGTTTCTTTCTTCTGCTGCCTTTTCCTGCCCTTCCGTAGCGCATCCTCTCCCTGCGCGCTGGGTTGCCTGTGCCGTCCGCTGGAGATGCTGCGGGCGCTGGGCTGCCCGTCGGGGCTGTTCGGACACCTTTGCTGGGGGCCCCTTGCACTGCTGTAGCCGGAGCAGAGTATCAGACACCAGCCAGCCCCGGGTTCTTGCCTTAGCCAGTCAAGCATTTTGTGCTGCTGAATGTCATCTTAGCGTTCTGCTAAACCACTTCTAAAGGTCTTAACAATATGACAGATGGGCCGTTGAATGGATGCTTTAAGGGTTGCGTGTTAGTTTGTTTTGGTTTGATAATGTTTATTGTTGCTTAAGTACTGTGTAAATAAACGCAGCTTCCCCCTTACAGCGTTCAGGAGAGGGCTCGATGCTGGTGCTGGGTGGTGTCAGTCTGTCATGCAGGGGGGTGTCCGCTCCTCTCAGAGCCGCCGAATCTCATGTTCTGGCATTTCAAGGTCTGGGTAATGTCTGCAAAGCTTAAGGCCTGTTTTAAGGATTCTAGGTAGTGGATATAGAGCTGTTAAAAAGATAACTTGTGGTAAAGTGTAACTTTGCAGCCACAGGGTGTAGGCCCCCATCCATACTTAACTTGTCTTCTGAAAGTGTTTTGTGGAAGGTGCTGTTGCTGCTCTTCTGAATAAGGAGCTCAAAAAAAATGCTGAAACCTATTTCTATTAGGAAATCAGTGGGAAAACAGTATTTTTTTTTTCCATAGTGAATATCTGTATTTTTCTATTTTTTCCTCATATCTATCCTTTGGCTGTGTGCATTTTGTTTGCTGCGCGCACAGCAGGGGAAGGAAGCGCGATGGTGTGCGCGGGCAGGGCTGTGCGCAGGCTCCAGGCCTCAGCAAGGCCCGGGCTGTGCGGGCTCCGGCCCGGCCACCTCGGCCTTGGCGACAACTCCCACCGCTCCGTCCGTCCTGCCTGACACGCGCAGCCTGCGCTGCCGCACGGCTCCGCCCCCCAAACTTCCAAAGCGCTGCTCCCAAATAACAAAGTGTCACAGCTGAGGTCTTCTGATTATTGCCCTTTAAAGCTTTTTTCACATGGCCAGGCTTCACAAAAACCTATTTTACTCAAAGAAATTAGGTTTCTGGTTAGCAGGAGCCCTAAATAGACATGAATTACAGGAACGTCCTTTGAAACCCCATGCAGTACTTGTTTCATTAAATCCTATGAAGCGACCTTAATTTAGTGGAACACTGGATAGGTTGTTCTTTTAACCTATTAGCACTTTGGCCAGTCCCATAAACCATATTCATGGATGATTCCATCAAGAAGGACAACAGTGGGATTAATATTATTTCAGGATACAGTAAATGCCACAATGATGAAGCTGTTTAAGATCTGGTGCTCACTGTGTCACACTGAATGCATTGACATTTACTCTGCCATCACTTCATTTCCAATATTCCTTCCAAATCAGCCGATGCTAATGTTTTAGCATGTGTGCAGAATGCAATTCCATGGGGCTGGGCGTGAGGAGGAATGAGCTCAGAGCAGCTTCCGCCCGCCCGCTCCCTCAGCCCCTCGTCGCCGCTGGGCCTGGCAGGGCAGGCCATGTCTGCGGCTGCTGCGAGCGCAGGAGGAGAGGAGACTGCGCGGGGAAGGGAGCGCAAGGCCGGCCTCTCGAGGAGCGCTCCAGCGCGGCTGCTGCTTCCCAGACAGGGGCATCTGTCCGCCACGAGTGGCAGCAGAGCCTGGTTGTTTGTGATGTTAGACGCAGGGGCGCAGAGAGACCTTGGCACTTCCGTGGCATGTGCTGTGATGGCAGTGGCCCTGCCTGTGCGCAGCCCCGCGCGCAGGAGACCACAGCCTTCAGTACCCTTCCCCGGAGCAGTGCTGCGGAGCTGCAGAACACAGACTGGAAAGCAAGTTCCCCCTTGTCTTCGTCTGTTCAAGGGAAGTTTGTTCGTGTGGCTGCAAGAAAGCTTGTTGATCTCTGAAGGGATCCAGCTTGGTCTTCTCCTGCTTGGAAGTCACTGCCAGAAAATGCAAAATGCAAGGAGAGGGCTGCATAGTCTGGTTGGTCTATGCTGACCTAGTAGAAATGAAGTTATGTGTGAGTAATCCTTATTTTTCAATACGCAATGATAACTACATACTTGACTTCCTTATGTGCAATTTTAGTAGGTATAAAATCCTTCATGTGTTCAATTGGGATGATAGGTCTTGTTGTCTTCGGAAGGGTCTCTCACTCTTCCTTTGAACCATTTCAAGAGATTTAGAGACAGATATGTCTTACTCCTGTTGTTTTGTCCTGCAATTTTACTGGAATAATGTTGGATCAAGTTAAATACTTACCTGAGCTAGTAAGAAAAAAATCTGGTAGGGAGGGTTTAGATGCATTTCTGCCTTCAGGGCAGAGACATGGACTAACCGTTTTCTTAGGAGTTACGTTTTTGTCATCCTGTGAATGAAAGCATTTGCTCGCAGGAGTTTCCTCCTGAGCACTCAGGTCTGCCTGTGCCTTGTGGCAGCCTCACGGCGGAAGGGCTCAGCTAGGACCTTGCTGGTGGGAAGGAGGCTCTGTTGCGCCTGGCAGTCATTGCGAAGCAGCCTCGTCCTGGCCTTGCTGCTGGTGCCTAAAGAGAAAATTGCCATAAGCCTGTTCGGACCTGGACGTGGCGGGGAACCGTGGGCTCCTGAAAAGTGTGTCTAGGTGGAAGTCTCCACAGGGAAGGTGATGGCGCACAGCGTGGTGAAAACTTCAGTCCTCTCTTCCTGAGTGCCAACAGGAATTCTCCGTCAGAGTTTGTGTCGTTCTATCGTGTTGCGAAGTATTGGTCACTGAGTATCACTGCAAGCTAGTGCCTCGTGGTGGCTGTCGTTAGCAGCCCCCATGTGCCCCGTCTGGAAGAGGGGCCGTATCACCCTGTAGGCGCTTTTGTCAGGTCCTGAGAGATCCAGAAAGCCAGGGGCCGTTAATGAACAGTGTCAACTGTTACAGAATGCAGGCAAGCTACCCTATTCCTCATAGAATTGATATTCACCATGGTAATATACCAAAATTAAAATACTGTGGTCTTCAATTTTTCAGGAAGGGTTTTCATCCCCTTCCCTTATCATAAAGGGAGTTTTTTCAGTTAATGACACAGAGTGAATCTGCCTACCAGAAAACTAAATGATTTTGGCCTCCGTTTTGCGTTGGGCTTTTGGAGCCCTTTAAAGACCCTTTTTCTCTGTAGCAGCTGTGCTGTGCTTTTCACTACACAGGTCTTCAGTGGGCGCATTACAACTGTGCATGAAGGGATGTTGGTGGCAAGGGTATGGAAGAGGATTTGAGCGGGGGAGTGCTGGAGAAAGGCGTGTCGGGGCTAGGTGCTGGAGGGAAGCCAGAGGACAGGTAATGTGAGCTCTCGGCTGTGATCGTGCGCTTGTCCGAGCCTGGAGCTCCCTCGCAGGCTTCGAGCACTTCTGGGACGTGGTTCCAGTGCTGGACTGTCCTGCTCTGCAGGGTCCATGTGCTGGAAGGTGGCACACCCGTGTAATGCAAACTATTCTGTTTTGGTGTTGAGAAAACAAGTTAGACTCCACGATAAACATTTGCCAGTGATAGATGCCTATCCTCGGGGGTGTGGGGGGGACTTGGAATAAAATTGGCCTTGACAGTGAACTTGGCTTTGCGCCCTTCGCATGAGCCTTCTGACTCAGTTTCCTCATCTGAAGGACAGACTTCCAGATACCTTCAGTGCATCCCATTAGCAAAGCCAACAGGTTCTGCACAGTTATTTCCTCTTTTAAATAAGGAGGAATGCTTAGGTTTTCAGACCATCACCACATGGTTCCTTTTTGCAGGTTTCTCAAGGCACTGAAGAGTAGACACATTTCACACATTTATTGGAGTTTCTGCTTTGCACCTTCCCTGTTTAACTGCATTGAGTTTATAGTGAGGCTGTTTATTGTAGCAGGAAATGATCTGCTATCCTTTCAGCAAAATAATCTGTAATCCTTTCTCTGCTAGAAAATGTTTGGATGGAGGGAGATTAGAAACAAGATCTGATAACCCTTAATTCTTTGGCCATTTATTCTTCCTGTCACAGGATAGGAGTGGTCTCTTGACCTAAAGGAAAATTACTGCTATGCTGTAGGAAAAAAGTGATGCCCAACATATACAGGAGAGAGGTAGCGCTGTCCACTCGCATCTGTGTTCAGATATCTTTATTTCTGATTAAAAACTCTTGAACTGTCCCAAACATACCACCTCTCCTTGGATTTAACATGCCGTGACACCGCAGGGACTCCATGTTCGTGGTCCGGCGCAGCGGTTGTTGGCATTGCCATGGCTGAGGTTTTCCAACAGGCAGGAGGAACGATGCAGGGCTGAGCGCTCGTGGGACTGCCGCTCGTCTGCAGCTGCCCGGGAAACCTTGGTCTAAGGCCTGGCTCAGGAAACCCGTGGAGCTGGCAGACGAACGCAGGGTGCTCTCTGCAGGTACCTCAAGCCTCGTTTCCTGCTCTAGTCCTTTGCTGGGTAAGGTTTTGACCCATATCTGCCCTGTTTGTGGCTGTTTTTGACTTACTGCTCCATCCAAAGATCCAGGTGATCGCCAAATTTCCTAGCACAATTTTGATGTAATGCATCTCGAGCTTGCTCAGTAAGCTGCTCCGGGAGCTTCAGCGCAGCGGCTTGTGCTGCTGCAGGCGCTGGCTGCCCCTCGGTGAGGGGAGAGGAACAGAAGGGTGTGGGCGGGCGCGTGCCCGCAGGTCATTGCCTGTGTCCAGAGCAGCACCCGAATCAGAAGGGTCAGAGAGAATAGGATTGGCCTCATCTCAGAGGGAAGGGCATGGAGAACAACTTGTGCTTTTGAAAATGTGATACTGTGTTTTCTTAACTGATTCTTGAAAGCAGCCGCTTTATAAAAGCATGTGGTAGATCATTTCTTGGCTTCTCTGAGTTCCGCATTGTGAAGTGCTATCAGCCTTGTATTACCATAGTATTACATTCCTTGGGGATCTATTAATACAAAATTGAGGTTAAGGCAGCCTTTTTATAAAATAAACAACATTTTAGTACGTTGAAAGTGTCAAGGAAGCTCAGTGAGGTAAGGAAAAGTAATTTTTTGAAAAATCCAGATGTTCCTAAGTGGGTGTCAGCATCTAACATAGGTTCCTTCCTTTAAGTGCCTGAGTCCGAGCTCATTCAGATGACTTCATGGGCACTTTTATAAGGATACTCCAACGTGGAGGTGCTGAAAAATAATTTGAAATCCAAACAAAAGCTTTTGGTGCCTTTTCAAGATTTGAAATGAAGCCCGGGAGTTTTCAGTAAAGCAGCATGTAACTGTATTAACACCAGAAAAATAATCTTGCTGATTAAAGCAGGGAAATCTGCACAGAGAAGTCTCTCCAATGTGGTCATGAGACACCCTGCAAAATCAATGTTCTTTCTTCCCTGAGAATGTGCTCATTCCTATCCGTTTCTACTGCCAGCTAATGGAGTTTGGCTTTACTTTGCCCTAGATCTACCTGTTTGTGTGGCGGTCGGTGCAGATTCGTGGCAGCTGGGCCCTCCACTTCACCCATGGAGCCGCCCGCCGCAGTGCCAGGGCACAGCAGGCAGGTGTTCCCTGGCACCGCCACAGGCCCCGGGTGAGGGGCGCAGCAGGCGGGTGTTCCCTGGCACTGCCACAGGCACCGGGCGAGGGGCGTCTGCCTGGTGCTGTGCTTGGGCACAGGAGAAGCAAGAGGTGCCTCGGCAGGAACCCTTCTGTGGGCACTGAGGCTGCAGGTGGCAGTTCTTGCCTTGGACTCGCTCGGTCCCCTTGCTCTTGCTAATTTTGTTGTGTTTATACTCAAAGCAGTTACAAGGTGTTTGAGTCCAAAATGAGAAACAGTTGTTGAACCTCTTCTCCTTGAACCCAATCCAATTTTTCCAATTATTTGGCTGCTTTGGGTAAATACTACAGGTATTTATAAAAATTGGGGGCTTTTTGGGCTACTAAACTCAAAGCCACTAATGGCTTTGGTTGTCATAGGCAGCCACCGATGCCAGTGGGGCTCCTACCCAAGCCAGAAGGCCATCAAAGATCTGCCCACGTTGGCTCCTTCACAGTCACAGGTTTCTCCTTCCCTCTGAGGGGCCGCAGACACTGCTGTCTCGCGGGTGCCCAGTGGCAGCCAGGCAGCCCGTCTGCCAGGGCACTCTTGTTCGGCCGGCTGTGCTGCGGTGGTGCAAGGTGATGCTCCTTCTTGTATGGTGCAAATGCTGCATTTTACAGCTTAGAGGTAATGGGATGATTTCCTGTGCGAGACATAGAGGATTAATGTGTCTGTCAAGGTGCATATTCTGTGGCTTTGCAGAGCTGACACATAAAAGGACTGTGGTGGAACGTGAACCACCTTTGGGTTTCAGATGGTTTCTGCAGCTCGGTCCCAGAGAGCTGGCACGAGCACGGCCCCGGAGCTCAGTCGCCGCCTCCGCCCGGCGGAGCCCCGGCTGCAGGCCGGGAGAGGCCGAGCGAGAAGGCAGCGCTGCCGCACGGGGCTGGCGCGGGACACGCTTGTGGCCCCAGAGCTGGCGCGTTTGGCTGGAAAAGGCCAGCGATTTCCCCCTGCCTCGCGACAAGCTGGTCGAGCAACTTGTTCTTTGCAATGAGGAGCAGGAACTTTTTCAAAGCTTTCATCCTGTTTTCTGGAGGTTTGGAGGCAGATCCTGGTCCCATGAGAGGTGATGGAAAAAACCTCTCCTCCTCCATAAGGGTTGAAGCATCCCCTGGGGAATATTCAGGGTGAAAGGACAGAGGATAGAACAGGATGGATATTTCTGAGTTCTTTATTTTTAGAAAGAAATCCTCTTGGGATCAAATCTTAACTTGGGCAAGAATTTCTATTTACCCGTCCTCTGGATAGAGGACGAAAAAAAGGAAGAAGGTGATCTACAACTGGCTGCAATGAGCAGGTCTCTTCCAGCACAGCAGCTGCAGGAAAATCTGCAGAGGGCCTTTATGGCCTCAGGCTTTCAGTGGGCAGGAATCTTCTCTGTATTCTGAGTGTCTGATTGCATTTCATGGAAGTAGGCTCCTTCCTGAGCCTCCTTTGCTGGATCCGTGCCCGCGGCAGGACGGGAGGCAGGGCTGGCGCAGTCGCAGCGCCGCTGCGGCAGCACTGGGCACGTTGCGGCCTCTGGGCTGTTCCGTGTGCCGCGCCAGAGGCCTCGCGCCCATCCTCTAGCTTTAGGTAGCTCCTGTTTCCTTCAGTAACAGTTACCCAGAGCATACAACAGGTTCTCAAAAAGTTGCTGTTAGTCATTTAGCCACAAACATTTCAAAGGAAACCGCGCTCCAGCTGCAAAGGTTTCCTATTCCCTGGGACGGGCTAGTGAATCTCAAAGGTGCTGCCTCGGATCTGTTTTCCTTCTGACTCTCCTTTCACCCTGAATTTTATTTGCATTTCCCGTTGTGGTGCTGACAGGAAAATAATATTGTAGCCTTGTCACAGCTGGTTAGGGAGAGGGGCAGGTGGAGGAGGAAACAGGGATCTTGGCTCTGCCCTCAGCTCTGCTCTGCGAACAGCGTGGCGGGCGAGCCCGGGCGGCACGCGGCCGCCTCGTGCTCCTGGGCGCCCGGCGCTGCCAGCCTGCGGACACCTGGCACGCAGAGTGGGAGCCGCTGCCAACTAGCCACCCGTCTGCCGCCTTTCCCCCCTCCTGCCGTGGGAGACACCGGAGCTGCCCTTCGGCCGGCTTCCGTGTCGCCCCTATGGCCCCCACAAAGTCAGGCTCCCGGCAGGGTGTGAGGGGACCAGCTGAACTGAGGTTCTCAGGATAAAATAAGTAAATGAGGCAAAATGAAAATGAGCTATTTTTAGTGAAGACAAGACTCTCTGTGGATGTTGGCAGTAATTTCAAGAATGCTTCTGTTGCTTAGGTGAGATGGCTGCCTAATTATTATTCACCAAGTACTTAAATCAACTTTGAAAATAAGATGGAAGTTTCTAAAATATCTAAATGAAGCTTAAAACTTTTGCCCTAGGTGCCCAGGCATTGTGAGTGGGATTTTCTGCCTGCTTCCAAAGCTGCAGAACTGCATCAGTGAGACTTTTCTTTCCTTTCTTTGTGGCAACAAAAAGAGGTTTAAAAGAAATTCAAACTTCTTCTCCTACCCTTGCCCTGTTCTAGAGATTTCCAATTGCACGTGTCTGCTGTACAGCCCTCTTTGCTCGGTGGTCAGGTATAACCCTTCTGGGAAGGGCAGGGTGACTCTGAGCACCCTTCTGGCCCTGCTGATGCAGCCGGGTGACACAGAGCCCGGCTGCACTGGCGGCACCGGCGCCGCTGTCGGGCACCCCTGTGCACGTGGATGCTGCGGCTGCGTGATGCTCTGCCTGCCTGGAAGCCCTTCATCTTCTCAACGGATTGGGTTGCATTTGGCCCGTGGGCTCACGTTAAGCGTGAGCGCAGCAGACTTGGTCTGGTTTCTTGCTCTTTGCTGTGGCTGGGGGCTGCTCCAGGGCAGCCGTGGTGCCTGTGCGGGTGTTGTGGGTCATGCCGCCAGCTGAAGTGGTGCCACAGTGGGGGAGCCAGCCCAGCTGGGCCTGTCTTGTTACCCAGGGCCCCAGAAGGCTCTGTGTGTGTCCTCGTCAGGCTGAGGAATTGCGTTCAGGTGTTGCACACCTGTTATGAATAAATAGGGGGCATGTTGGGGAAGATCTGCAGAGCAGCTGCTGTGTGCCACACTCCTCTGTTTCCTCCTTGTGTGTGTGTTTTTTTATTTTTTTATTTTCTGGTTTTCTTTTTATTTTGTTAAGAGATTAAATGGTATTTGATATGTCTGAGCAGGGAAAGAGCAGTCTGCAAGGAAATGAGGGGTTTTTGTATTGAAGGTGGCTGTGGGGCCTGGGAACATGGCTGCTCGCCCTGCCTGTGCTGAACCTGCTCTGGCAGAGCTGTGCTGGGCCTGCTGGGCCCTGGCCTGTGGAGCTCTCCCAAGTTGTGCTGGGCCCTGGAGAGCATCAGGAGTGCGGAGGCAAAGGGCTTCTGTGGCTGCCTGGGGAAGACTAATGCAGATCTGGCGAATCTGAAGAATTGCCGGCCCGAGTCCTTCTTTTTTCCTTAAGGAAGGAGCTTTTCTTCTCTCTCCAGGAGCTCGCTGAATTTCTCATGGGTTATCTGAGATACCTGGATCCCATTCTTGTGGCTTTTTCCACGTTTAGAAAATATTTTTTTTCCTAAGACTCTTTCTGCCAGGTTATATGCTACAAATCATGTAGGTTAAAATGGCAGCTGAGCTGTTATATCAGCTCAGGTGATCGGGTTTAGCACACAAAGAGCTTGCTAAATGCAGAGGGCCAGCTCACCTGCAGCCTGGAGGAGCCTGAGACCTGGCTGTGCTCTTCATCTGCTCTGTGTGCTCTCCCAGCTGGGAGGCCGTAAGTCCAGCAATGTGGCCATGAGGAGGAGGAGGAGGCCTCCAGCTCTGAGAAAAGCAACCGCTGTGATTTCTCTTGGCACCAGGATGGGTGAGTTGTCTGTTGGGCCCTTTGGTTAAGGGACAATACAGTCTCCGGAAGGCATTAAGGGATAACACTGTGTGATGCTAGGAAAACCAGGATAATGTTTGTGGTATTACTGCGTTATAGGTAAAGGTTGTCCTGGTGCAGAGGCCAGAGATGTCTCTTCAGAGCTAGTAGTACCTCAATCCTTGTGATAGTTGAAAGGCTGGAGGGGTTCTTGATGCCCTTCTGGCTTGGGCCATGAATGGAGCAGTGGCCAAGGGGGAGCTGCTGGGGCTGCCCCTGCCTGCCCTGACCCATCTGTGTGTCCAGGCCCGTCCCACGGCGGCCAGGACAGCGCTGGCCTGCTCTGTCCACGGCTCCTGGCCACCGCGCTGGCAGTTACGGTGGCCACCAGCTCAGCGCCAGCATGACGGAGAGTCGGCATGTGCGGAGGGCTTCTGGCTGCAACGCTGGGGTTTTGCATGTTCCTGGGATTCTTTTTTTTTTTTTTTTTTTTTTTTTTCTTGAGGGAATTTTTCTGTACATTTAATTTTTTTAACAATCTGCCTGTTCAGTGTGTACTTTGCACCCTTGCTCTTGGCTCAGTGCTGGTCCTGAATGTCAAGAGAAAAGACATAAAATATTATGTTTCCTAAACAAAACTGACACATTCCTACTTTCACGCAAGGAAGTATTGGCACTTCCAATGCTCCTGAGACTTAAAAATGATCCATTTTATTGAGCGATATGACGACAGCCCTAGTTGAGCAGAGCTGTAACTATTATCTCTAGGAGACCCAAGAGAACAATTTTTTTAAGAAAAGAAAAAAAAAAAAGTGTGTGTGTGTATACATATATGTATCTTTAATTCCGGTATCAGCAGTTCAAGATTTGTCAGGCATCCCTAAGAATGGGGCTGGCAGCAGGCGTGTTTCATGGGACGGTCTGTGGTGGCCTCTGGCAGCGCGCAGGGCAGGGGCACGGCCCCTGCGCCCGTGGCCTGGGCCCAGAGAGACGTGGGCCCCGCGTGCGCCGGCGCTCGGGAGCAGCACAGGAGCGGTGCAGGGGTGGCCGGGCTATTTGCGGGGTAAAGCGGTCGGGTAGGCTGTGCGTTTTCCCCTGGGATTTTCCTGGTGACAGATGTCGTGACGCCTGCGGTCTGTGACATTTGTGCTGAAGCTAAGGAAGTCAAGAAGCAACGCGTTCCACGGGGCAAGTACCTTTTCCCACCGGGAGGTGTGAAGATACCTATGTTTTGCTTACGAGGATGCTCCATGACCCTTTTGTCAATACTTTTTGATGCTCGGATGGCAAAGGAGCAAACATGAGCGAGATACGAGCAGCCAGGAGAACAAAAGGGGCTACACAGCTGTTTTCTTATAGATTTAAAATCCAGACCAAGCCACGGTAAAGTCAAGAGCTTTGCGTTCCCCCTTTAGGTAAGGGCGTCACTGACAGAGAAGCTGGAGAACTCCGTGCGGCTCTTGGCTCCTCAGTGCTCATTGCACAGAGCTGCAGGCGCAGCCTCTCCTGGTGCTTCTGGATCTCGAGCATCTGAACTCCCTCCTAACACGGTACAAGTGGGAGGGAACCCTCTGCATCCATGCTGGTTTAGTGCCAGCCCATGTGCCAAGATGTGTTTGTTTTGTGTTTTTCCAAGAGTACAGAGTCCCTTAAAGACCTCTGTGGGTGAAATATGATATAGTATATGAGCTCCTACGTTGTTTTCTCCATGCAGTGGAAAGACTAGAAAACCAGGTGTCAGATCCTTAGCTTGTGTAATTGCCCTTGCTGAATGCACTTCCCTAGAATGAAGGCATTTTACAGTAAATTAGTTTCTGTCTCTATGTTAGCATGTCCTGTATTACTTAGACATTCCTTCTTAAACTCAGCCTGTTGGCCCTCTACCCCTTGTGGTTATTTTTCCCGCTGTGCTCAGACTCCCTCGTCCGAGAGCAGGTGAGTTCTGGGCAGCGACTTGCGTGTGGGGCTCGAGGTGCCCCGTGCGACTGCACGGAGGGAGCTCTGTGTGCTCCCCCCCGCCGCGGGAACGCTGCGCGGTGACACCGTGCTGAGGTTAGAAACCCAAACCCACTGCTGGGTTTCTAGGAGCTTCTTGGCTCTCAGAGCATCAAGAGCGTGACTTCGCCAGTGGGAAGCCTTGGGAATAGCAATAGGAATCTCAGAGTTTCTTCTATCCAGCCTTCCAAAGTGAAGGCAAATAATGGGGATGGGACATCAAGGAGGGGCAAGAAAAGCAGGCCAGGGGAAGCTTTGGCACTGAAATCTAATCCTGGAAGTGGTGCTATTTGCTGGCAAGACAGAGTTAAGACAGTATGGAAGCAATTCCACCGTGCCCATGAAGGGTGTGTTGGCATAGCTGATGTTTCGAGGCGAGGTTCTTGGAGAGTCACTGGTTTGTTCGATGAGCGTTTGTACGGCTGCGCGTATGGCTGGTGCCCGGGGCAGGGTGGGAGACGTGGGACCGGCCCTGGCACTGGCGCTGGACTCGCTCCGCGGCCCTGAGCTTGGGCCAGAACGTAACACGTGGGGGCACAGATGTTGCTGAAGGGACACAGGCTGCCCTGGCCCTCGCTGAGGTTATTCCCCGTGTTCAGATTTATTGGTAAAGCACTGCTGAAACTGTGTCTCCCCTTTTAAAAATTGCCCTGCAAATGATATGCTGAAAAGTCTGAAGTTCCCATGTTGTCTGAACTGTTCTTTATTGTGTGAACGGCCTGCTTTTGCTGACTGAAAGGCCAAATGCTTTGCGGCCAGATGGTATTGATTCTTTACAGTTGTGTTCCTACATCAGATGTAGATATTGTATTCCACTTCCCATTACATCTGAAATGACTGGGTCTAATTGACAATATGGCCTCCACATTGTGCTGGTTGCTTTGTGAGAGCTGGCCGCCGCCCAGCATTATTTTGTATTATTAACTCCTGTACATTGCCCCCGCTGTTTGATCAGCCTGTTTCTCTTTGTTCTAAGCCATATGTGTTTTCAAAACTAATACTTATACACCTTTCAAGGCCTCGGATTGTCGTACAAAAGGCGGTAAATCTCTAGGGGATCTAACTATATCCTGGAGCATGCAAGCTAATGAGAAAAATAACTTCAGAAGACCATGCTTTGGTGTTCTGATATTCTATCTGCGAGCTTTCGAACTGCGGACAGAAAAGAAAAAGGCATCCACTGTGATGAAGCATTAACTGCGTGCATGGTAAGTCTGAAGTTTATATTCCCAAGGGAGACTATATTTAACAGGGGCACTTCCATTGGTTTGGGATTTCTCATCAGTCCTTCAGGCACTTCCTGGGCTTGAGTAATAAGGACTATACCCCAGATTATCTTGAATCTAGATGTAACTATCATGTGGGAACGATGTGGCGAGCAGAGCGTAAGGCTTCTTAGATCCATAGGACTTGCAGAAGTGTCTTTTTCTCCTGGCTCTGTAGTGCAGAGGAACTTGCAAACCGATGATACCCATGAGTTGCCCCAGACTGAATTAAACAGTGACAGGGCCTAAGCTGAAATGAAGAGAGCAAAATATTTCTGTTCCTCGTTCCTTTGGGCATATGGCATGTGACTCTCCAAAGGGTGGATGATTCCCCTTGGTGGCTTGATACCTGTATGAAGAGAAGAGCCTTGTGCCGAAGGGAACGCTGTTGCTGTAATGGAAGAACCCCACCGAAAATGCGCCATCAAGGGCAGTGTGCCCCGCCAGGCCAGGCCTGCTTGGGATTCTGTGCACTTTGCTCTCCCTCCCATTCGAGGTGTCCTCTCTTTGGCAGTCCGCGTCGCTGCCGTGCGGAACAGGGCACTGTGGAAGGGGGGAGCTGAACACCACAGTGAAAAATTTCTTTGTCCATGTGCAGAATGACAGTGCGAGCTCTCCTTCCCTGAAAGGAGAGCAGTGGTTATCTTCAACTGGTTAAACTGATTTTAGACCATCGTAAATTCTGCTGACTTAAGTGACGATGCCTCTGGCTTGCACCAAGGCAAAACTGGAGGTGAGTTATGTTCAGGAGCAGGAAGAGAAGGTTTGTGAATAACGCACAGAAAAAGTCTCTGACTTGATTTTCTCATGAACCTGTGGATAATCAGACTCCCTCAGTGTAGGAGTTACAAATTCCTTCAAGAAACAGGATATTTAAAAAAAAAAAAAAAAAAAAAAAAAAAAAAAAAAAAAAAACTTTGCTTGCCCAAGGTGAACAAAAGAAAGTAGTTCTTAATGTAGAGCTGGAAGAATATGTCAAGTCTGATGTTGTGCAAGGCTTTCCTGGCCCAGGTAACGTTCTCCCTTTGGTGGCGCATTTGTGCACAAGCTGTTGGTGTGGTAAGATGGTTTTCATCCAGAGGCTGTTTCTGCACAAAGGATTTTCTCTCAGTGCAATAAAGCAAACTTGCCCATCCAGCTCGAGCTGGAAACCATATTTAACTTTTGTTAGTAGAAACACTTTAAAACCCCAGCTTAAAAACAGTTTGGTGATGTGAGGGGAGCTCTGGGTGAGAAGCAGTGAACCGTGGTGACTCCAATACTGGCAGATTCCGTCCTGGAAATAAATCTGAATAACTGTTTGAGGTGTTGTTAGTGCCTCAGTTCCTGTATTTCATGAGAGTCTTATGCTCCTATATATTTATCCTCGTGTTACCCTGTGAGAGAGGGGGATTTGTGTGCCGAAAAGGCAAGTGACACCGTGACACGCGTGGTCCGTGCTGGGACCGCCCCAACAGTGGTGTAGGGCTGGGATTCGCAGGGGATAGGGCAGTGCTGGCCGCGCGTGGCCCTGAGGGCACTGCTGCGCCTGCTGCTCGCGAGGAGGTCTTGGCCGTGGACTGTCACGATTATAAGCTGAGTTCAGACACGGGGAACGCTTCAGCCAGGTCTTTTTCCAGGACTAGCCATAATCAAATTCCTTTCTTTACTGTTTTTTGTAACGCCGCTAATTGAGATCACCCAAAATGTTACCATGAACTAAAGTCAACATCAATTAAAAATCCCATTCATATTCCCTATGAAAACACATGGTCTTCAAAAGTGTTTGATTTTCATTGGACCTTCTCATCTGTTTGTCATTTAAAGTTCAGGCCATTTTCCATATTTCTATCAAATGTTCCCTCACATGGAAGTCTGGCAAATGAGCTTGCAAAATACCTTTTTTGAAGTTATAAATAATCTAATACTTGCCTGCAGTTGACCTCTCTGTAGAATAATATACAAATTAATGTCTGAAGCTGAGGTGCGCGTGGTGCTTGGCTGTGCCGCGCTGGGTGCAGGAAGGGTCGCACTCGTCTGCTGCAGCCTCGTGGGTTCCCGCCGGCCCTGAGCCAGGCCGGGCACTGGGGCAGCGTCTGCGATGGGGGCAGCTCTTCTGGAGGGGGTTTGGGCTTCTCGTGTCCCTCCTGAGAGCGTTTTGGTTAATTATTTAAAAAAAAGAAAGAGAGGAAGAAAAGAAAAAGGCTGTTGGGCAAATGCTTTTTTGCTGTGATTGCTTTTTGACTGTCACATTTGTTCTGTCAAAGTCCAATCCCATTTAACATTGCAGCCTGCACTTTATCTGCAGCGTGAGGTTGAGCAGGTTGCTGCAGTGCTCTGTGTCCCCTGCCCTGTCTGAAACCCAAGGACAGTCCCACGGAGCCGATGCTGATACTGCCCCAAGTATCCTTGTCTACACTCTGTACCTAACATTGATCTCAGCAGTTCCAGTTACTCTACTGGCCGGGGGGTCTTTGGCTGTGGTCTTGGTCAGGCTGGTACTGCTGGGTCGCACTCGTCGCGTCTGGAAGCAGAGCTGTTTTGGGGCTGTTTGTTGCGAGTAAAAGTTGCAAAGTTCTTACAAGTTCCTAAGGCTTTACATTTAACTGCTTATCATTGTGATACACTAGACCTGGTTTTGCTGCTTTTTCTTAGCCTGTTAACGCATTTCAAGAGTGTTAATTACACTTTGATTGCATTAACTAAAGGATCTAAACATTTTTGGAGGTTATAGATGCCTGAGATTAAAGAGCAGTGTATATCTGCTCTCTTTTAGAAGTGGGTTCTTGGGGAGCAGTTCTGTGTCACGTTTTGGTGGAAGACACTCAGTAATCCATAAGAAACTTAGAGATTTGTGGTTTGTTTCAAAGAAGATGTCTGAAGAGCCACAGAATGGCTCTTTTCAGAAGCGGGCGCCAATGGTCTTTAAACTAGGAGAGCTAGAGTCTATTCACATCAAGAAGTAATGTAGTCCTGTCCTGTCTGTCTTGAAATTTGAAGCTGTGCACCTTCAAAACAGGGAGTTTTCCTTTACTAAGGTTTTTAGGGATCAGATCTATCCTTGTATTTCAGTATCTGGACAAGCATGCTTTGTATTTTTTCTGAAATTTGTATGTGCAGTTAAAGCTGCAGCTGGTCTGCAGATAGCATTGTGTGCATGGTGGGATCAATATAAGAATTTTACACACAGTTATTTAGATCCCTGAAATGCCATAAAGGATTAACAAACATCAAGTTTAAAAATGCTGCGTTTTGTACTCCTTGCACTTGCCTTCTCATATTTGAACCGTGGGAGTTAATCTTTGCCATACTTCCCCATCGAAGGGTGAGAAGTTAATCAGTCTTCTGTTGATGAAGGCAGTGCAATGATGTGACCCCAGAAGTGGATGTTTGCAGAAGAGCAGCAGCCACCGCAAGCCTTAGGACAATAAATGTGAGCACGGGTGCCAGGGGACGTCTTGAGCAATGTCAGTAACCTAAAGCCCTGTGCGTGTAGTGTGGCTGAGCCAGAAGGAGGTGGATGAGCAGGCAAGGAGCTCCGCTCAGCGCTTGGCTGTCCGGGGCGTGCTGGCCGCTACGCGTGGTCATCCGCCTCTGCAGGTGGGGAGTTACAGTTAATTGTCTGTGACTTTGATAAATGTCTTTTAGGATCTTCTCTTAATTCAGTGGCACATCTGCATCTAGTTCTCGTTTGCCTCTTCCAACATTAAGAGTCTATTTATGAACTGAGCTCCATAATTAAATGTTTCATCTGCGAAAAGGATGGTTCACAGGAAAATGGGAGCTCTGTTTCTGCACCCGTATTAGGCTTCGTCAGACGTTACATAAGAGACTTGTTCATGTTGGTCTGCTGTTCCTGGCTTTTCAGATAATCCTTTGTATTAAGTTTCCAGTGCCTGTAGATAATTTAATTTAACATTTTTCTGAATGCCTGCATGCAGGAAAGCTACTCTTATATGAGCATAATTAGAAATATTTATATACTGTAAAAATTTAACTGAATCAGAATTACTGGAAAATGTATTTTTTTTTTTAAGGTTACATTTTGCTGTAATCGAGTTAAGTTAAAACTGTAATTATTTTTCAGCTCTTGCTGTGTGCTCTCCTTCTTGCCTTTGGTTGTGTCAGTTGCTTGGCTGCTTCTAGGCTGGCCTTGGCCGAGATGGCTCTTCTCTTTATAGCTTTCCTTTAATAGCTTGTTACTCCACAGCCCGAAAGTTCTAATAAATTGCGTTATTGAGCTTAAACGCCCATGTGAGTAATATGTTGGGATTCCTGACATTTGTTCCATGTAGACAGCTGAAGCAAACAGAGCCGCTGTCTCTTGCTGCGGGTGGCAGCAGTACCGGAAGCCCCCTCGGAAGCCTATGAACATGTGATGCTCAAGACATTGAGGTTGGATTAAGTCCTCAAGCGCGAGGTTTTGGGTCCTGCTTCCAAAATGTATGGCAGCACTTTGCCGTTTTATCACTCGATGTTCTTGATTAACAATGTGAGTATCTAACCCTATTTTGAATCTTCCTAAGTTCTTGGCCTCTTGACATCATATCGTGATTAGGTTTTACCATATGAGTAGTTTCATAGAATTTTTAATGAGAATTTCATAGAAAAAAATACTGCTCCTTCTCTGTTTTCAATTCGATCACCTTTTGTTTTTTGTAATTAAGTTGTCTCCTTGCTTTTGTGTGTGGGAAGGCAGGAAGAGGGTGCAACTTCAGACTTCTCCACACTGCGGTTTTCTCTCAGGCTCTTGTTCCTCCTTCGGTGACGCTGTGTGTCTCCGAGCAGAGCGCCCGCTGGCGCCGCCCCGCTCGGCTCTTGTGCGCCGGCGGCTGCGAGGCCGGCGCCAAGGGCCCGTGTGGGCTGCAGGAGGCTCCCGGGGAGCGCCGCGGCCCCGGGCAGCCCCTCGGCAGGTCCCA
>VZSV01000107.1:2860082-2878147 GCA_013398735.1 Nothocercus julius | reverse complement strand
TCAGGCCGCAGCAGGCGGGGAGCCGGGCGCGCGGCACCACGGCCGCCCGAGGGTCGGCGCGCGGTGCCAGCAGCCAGCCTGGCCCCTCCGGGAGCAGGTCCGGCCGCGGGGAGTTTCTCGGGAGCTGTTCGCACAGCCAAACTGCTGCTGTCGGTGGCTCCCGCGCTGCTGTCCAGCCCCGCCGCTGGAAGCGGAGCTGCTGGAACTACTGTGAGTCGCCCTGTGGCTGGATGTGGGGGCCGATCCAATGACTACCGTGTGACGTGGTCCCAGGACTCACCAGTGTCTCTGGTTCCCCCATGAAATATTGATTTGCTTTTAACATTTAAGGTTATTGTTCTTGCATGCTGCCCTCTAGGTGTGTCTGCCCCTGCAGCCCCCGCGTGCTTTATGGAGCTCAAACACCCTGCGCAGGAGAGCAGGCCTTTCCCTCTTCCAGGAGAGGCCATAGTTGTTGAGTCATTGTGCGCAGGACCCAGCAGAGCTTTAAACACGCGCCCATGGGCTGCGCTCAGCGTGACGCAGCGCGAAGTGCTCGGGTTCTCCCAGGAGCAACGTGCTTCCACCTCCTGCGAGTCCTTAATCTGCACCCTGCCGTGGGGGCTCCGGGAAGCGCGGGGGCGGATCCGCCGCAACAATGCAGGAGTCGGCGTGCAGCACGAGTGTTTCGAGGTCCGGTTCCAGGCTTCCCGAATCTCCTTCCTTTCCTCTCCAGAGCTGCGCTTTGAGTGCCTCGAAATGCTTAGGACAAATAAAGCAGATTTATTTTGATTCTGTTACAGTGCTTGGACTTGTAAAGTTCACACTTCTGAGTTTTCTTCCCTAAATGTGAGCAATACATATTTAAAAAAAAAAAAAAAAAAAAAGCGTGATGGTAATTTCTGATAATCACCTGCTTCCAAGGGCTTGCAATGAAAATGAAGACCCAAACAAAACACGAACGCTGAGGCCTGTGGTAAACCCGTGGCTGGCAGCCTTTCTTTCCCTGCATGAGTGACCAAGGCAGTGTGAGCAGGGGGCTGCTTCCCGCACGGGGGTGCCTGGCTCTGCGCTTGTCAGCTCTCCAGGCGAGCGCAGAAGCTGCCTGTGCTTTCCAGGGCCAGGCAGAGAGGCCTGGGAGCAGCTGCACTCGGCCCCTGCTCGTCCTCGCCCCCGTGGCGAGCGTGGTGAAGGATGCAGGGGGACGGGAGCGTGGGGTGGAGCGCTCGGGGCAGCGTTCCCTTCCGCCGGGGCGGGAGCGAAGCCCTTGCTGCGTCGCAGGGCAAAGCGCATCCTGCTCGTGGCCCTCGCCCAGGTCTGAAGGGATCTGCACCTTGAGATGCACTAAAACACAGGTGACGAGGATTATCGAGAGCAGGGTGAAACCCCTCCCTGGAGGGGGTCAACCGTGCTGGCCCTTTGGGGGCTGTTGCTCTAAGCAGCGACTGTGCTGAGCCCCGAAGAGCTCCGCGCCGCGGTGGCGCTGCCCGCTGCAGCCTGGCACCGGGGCTGGCTTGTTAACAGCGTTACTGCTTGCTACGTGGTTTGCTTATGAGTTGCTTCATTTATTTATTTATTTTTTAATGTTAGTTAAGGACATAAAAATGAGAAGCCAAACTATAGGTATTATTTGATTGACAATAATGGCTCTGAGAGAAGCTATTTAAATATTATTTACATATTATCTCAAGCTATGATAAGCTCTCATGTCAGTCCATAGCCTGGCGTTGTTATTAAATGGGTCTCCGGCTTGGTAACTCATAATGGTGTTATGCAAATTTAGCACATTTAAAAAACTTCAGTGAGAACATGGCTGTACAAGCAGGGAAGCCAAGTTTTCAACCTCAGCCACTCTGTCATTTGGAATGTAAAATCCGTCCCTTGTGTGAGTGGCTAATGACCCTGCAAGGCTCTCTAATAAGGGGCAGCCTCAGTGAAGCTCAATATGTGTTTAGGTCCCTCCTGGTTTAACCAAACACTTCAGCACGCAGGGCTTGGGCTTACGCTGCTTTGCTGAACTAAGACCAAAGCTCTCAAATACCCCGCGGGATGAAAATGCATTTTCTCTTTCCCTGAAAAACTTTGTCTCCAAGATGGACTGTGTATGATGAGACTGTTAAAACTGGAATGGAAATAAGGGTGGGCAGCAGGGCCGTGGCAAATGCTGGCAGGCATTAAGCGACTGCAGCGGCAGCAAATGACATTTTTCCCCGAGTGGTCTCTGCGTGTGCAGTTCTGCATCCCATACAGCCAGGGCAGGCAGTGGGATCTGGAGAAAGCGGCTGTGCCCTAGGGCTGGCGCTCGGCTTCCTCTGGAAGCTGCTGGCACTGCCATACATCTTGTGTAAACACAGGAAGGCCTGGGTTCGGACAATGCAGGATTTTTAGTCCACTTTTACTGTGCAAAGCACTCAAAGCTACCTGGCTAGCAGGAACAGCGCTCTGGGAGAACCCAGTTCAGAGCTGTATAATCGAAGTTGAGAAGGATGGATGGGATGGGGTAGATGGGACTGTAGCACCCACGTCTACTCTAGCCCCTCTGTAGCATAGCCCCCATCTAAGCTTCAGGGGAAAATTTTTCTTGCAGATGTTAATGTCTGGTCTGAGGAGCATCGGGCTGAGTCCCACCAGGATCATGTTGTGCGCGGGCTGCGAATGAGGGGCCTTGCTGGCCCAGTCAATGTGCTGTCAGCACCGCCGAAGCCAAGCTCGCTGAGATTCCCTGTGGCTCTCAAGGCTCCTGAAGCACAGAGGAAAGCTAAAGCTGCGTTTTGACCGAGGGAGGAAGCGTTCTTTCAGTGCAGCCTTCCCTCGAGGTTTGGCCGCTTCCTCAGCGTAGGTTTATGAGAGGGAGTCCTGCAAGGCGCTGCCAAAAGAGCAGCTTTGGAGCGTGGAGCAGCACGCGAGGAAGGTGCCGGTGCCGGGGCGCTGCTCCCCTCTGCACGCTCCCGCGCCGGGAGCCTCTGCTCTGCAGGGATGCGCTGGGGTAGCTCTCAGCTGTGCTGATGGGAGCATGGTCAAGATCCCCCATCCGTGGGACTTGGCGAGTGCTTCAGTTTGAGAGACGCCTGGTTCTGGTTTGCTCCCCCGATGAATCTTGGCCGCTCAGGAGTAAGCAATAACCAGAGTGTGTTGTGCATAAAAGGCCCCCCAAAAGCCTTTATTTGGCATTGCTTTGGAATTACTTCCTGCCTTGCAACCTCCTTTTGACTTCCAGTTCAGGTCTGCCAAAAGGCTCCGGTTCCGATGGAGGGAGCGCGCCCAGCATTAGTGCTCAGATGAATAAGCACAACGGGCACTGAGGCTGCCGGGAGCAGGACACGGGCAAGTGCCGTGTTTCAGCTGATGGTGTCAGTTCCAGAAAGGCATGCAAACTGGTTTAATCGAATGCTGCATTTTATTAAATTCCTGACCATTGAGAAGGAGATGGCGGGGAGAATTTAAAAGATGGGGAGTTTCTGGCTTTATTTCTGCTCTGCTGATAAGCAGTAATTTTTGCAGAAGGGAAGAAGTAATCCCCTGCAATAAAACCATTTTCATAATACCGTGGGAATGAGTTATTGCTTGAGGTAAGGCAGAGTTTCTAATGGCTGCCTGAGCTTTCATCTCTATCTTTCATGGGCTAGTGAGACATTTTTATAGTGCTGACACAAAAAGAGAGCATTTATGTGGCTTCCATTCTCCATCTGTCAACAGTTAGGTTAAAGTGCCACTACAGGAATACTTTTGATCTGATTTCCATTCCAATGTGGTTCATCAATATACAGTATTTGAACCATACCAACTCTCAGGGTCCTAATCACGTAATTTTTATGCACCATTAATGGCTAGTGAATAGGAAACAAAAGTCTGTCTTTATAATGTGAAGACGGGTTAGGGCAGTACTTTCTTTTATTCTGAATTTCTCTCGTGTACCTCCCTTGCAGGTTTCTTAAGCATCGTGAGTTGGTTTTGAGCAAACAGTGGGAGAAATCAGGTTGTGTTAGGCCAGACAGCAAAGGGATTTTGTTTTGCTTGCATGAAATATATCAGTAAACACCAATAATTGATTCAAATTTGTGGATCAGGGAAGATTGCCTTGTAGTAAACCTTCTAATCCTCATTTTACTTGAGATTCCTCCCAGCTGTTGAGTCTTTTTTTTTAGTGGTACAACCCCCAGGAGTGTTGCTCTGCAGACCTCTGTGAGCAAAACTCCTGCTGACTTGTTCTGTGCTTGCAGGGCTGGGCAGGAAGGTGCCTGTGCAGCAAAGGAAAGCAGGCTGCAAGGTGCCCAGGTTCCTTATTTCTAGCCAGCAACACTGTGAAAATGCCTCTGTGAGTATCTAGAAAAGGTGTAAATAACAGAGAGCAAGACTGGAAGGGCAAGAAACATGGCCCTTCTTTCTAAGGCATGTTTCCTGGGCTTATTTCTAGGATCCTTGTTAGGAATTTCTTAGGATTTTCTCCAGTTGCTCCATACCTTTCTTGCATAGCGCCCCAAAGCCTATGCAGTTACCCGAGCTGGCTGTCTTGTGGCGAGCAGGACACAAAGATTATTCCAATCCTGCCAAGCAGGACAGTGTGCAGAGATTGATGAAACCAAAGCGTAAGCTCTGGGCGGGGAATCCGTACTGGAGTTTTCTTGCAAGTGCTGCTGTCCCTCGGGCATGCAGTACTCCCAGAATGTCCGTTTCTTTTAGCCCTCTCTCAGATATCCAGCACCTCATTTTTCCCTAGCTAATGGAGCGTAGTTCATACGCAATGTTTTCCAGTTTCCAGGGAAGGTAGGTGTGAAAGATCAGGCATCCATGAAGCTGAATTACACGGAGTGCTCGGTGAAGGGGCGAGGAGGGTTCGGGCCCCTTCCTGCCGCGGGCAGAAGAGACTCTCCCCCTGCGCGAGTGATTGTAACGACGCAAAGGAGACGCTGCTCGAGTTGTTTCAAGTTGTTCATCGGCAGAGATTCCTGGCTCCCGGAAACGCTGTTACGTTTCCTAGCGATCCCGGCGCTGGGTGTTGCAGGGCTGCTGCTCGCGGTCCGGCTGGGGCGGCTGCGGGGGCCGGGTGCCCTGGCTGCGTGCTGCGTTGCGCTGCCTGCTCCCGACCCTGCGTGTTTGTGTAGCCAGGGCTGTGCTGCTGCTGCAGGCGACCGCCTGTCTCCACCCTTACAAGGCTGAAATCTAGATCTGAAGTTTCACAGAATTAAGAGATGAAACCCAAATATAAAATTCCTTGGACTTTGGTTTTCATTTCCAATGTTTTTCCTTGGTTTGTGCAGTGATAGGGTGATGCACAGGGCCAAAACAACATAAAATGCAGCTATTTGGGAGTATAAGGATTTTGAGTTGGGCATGGTTCTGCATGTCCAACACCAAAACTTTCCTTCCTGCAGCTGGGAACCTTCTGTGTCCCCAGCAAATCTTTCACCATGCCTACTACGGTGGTATTAGGAACAGGAACAAAAAATACGAGTCTTACACCTGTTTTATTCCTGTCTACTGCCTTCTGTCTCTCAGCTGGGCTTCTTCAATGGTCTTCATATATTGTTGTCCACCCTCTGTGACCCCCCCCAAAATGATGATTAATGGGATGCTCGGCACTGTTTTTGATCTCGTGGTTTTTGCTCTTAGTTCCTGATTATTTTAATTCTCCCAGACCCTTTTTCATATCCTTTCCTCATCTGCCTCTAATTTACAGTATATCATTTCTCCTACTCCGACCCCTCATTTCCATTCCTGTAACGTTCCGTGGTCTTTCTTGGAGTCTGGGCTGAGCATGCAGACCAGTTAAAATGAAAATATACTTTTCAGATTTTAGTAGCCTAATTATTTTATTTTAAATGAAGCCGAGACATCAATCAGCTTGTTCTCTAAATCCCAGTCACATCAGCAGCTAAATGAAAATATCAGTTATTCTCTCCCATTCCCAGTCCACTTGCCTTTAAATGGTATTATCACAGCAAATATTAGGAGTTTAGACATGTCTGTAGTCTTTTGTTGAGAAGCTTTTGCAAACAAGGCAAGGGAGATGCGTCTGAAATCCTAATACCTCATGAAATAGTATCACCAGCGGGACCGGCACGCACGAGTGTTCGGGCAGGAGACTCTCAGATCGCAGGAGGCTGAGAGAGGTTTGAAAGACAAAGAGCGAATCACAGAAATGGCAAGTTGAGGAAAGGGAGTTTTGCAGGCCGGGCTGCTCAGGCTCCCGGGGCTGGGCTCCTTGGCTCCAGACAGGAATTTCGGGAGAGGCTCCTGGGTTTTGAATGTGTTAGGTAGTTGGATCCTGTCCGCTCCCACGTGTTCGGTTTTATTCAAAGTTGTGAGTGAGCAGAGCAGACAGTGACTTTAATTAGAGTGGTGGATGCTCAGCTCTGGTGGGGTGAAAAAAATGAATCTAGAGGGTCTCGAGTTGCTTCAAGGCTCTGTGGCTGCATGGGAAGTATTTGCCTTTTGGGGCTTTTTTTTAAAAAAAAAAAAATCTCCCCCTTCGCTTTTCATCGTTGTTGACAGGAGACACACCGCTCGAGCCGAGTTACGTCTGTTCTGGGTGTTCACAGGCCATTTGATCCCAGGCTTCTCGTCTAAGGCAAATCTCCTGTGGGCCCCTCTCTGGCTGGCAAAGATGGGGTGATCTAGTCACAAGTCAGGGTCTTGATCAGGATCCCTTTTTTCCTGTCTTTTCTCTTTGAGAACCCTCCTTCGTATCCTTTCCTGGCTCGTCTCCAGTTTGCAGCGTAACAGCCCATCCTTTCGGAGCGGGGTTTTGTGCAGCCAGAGGTGGAAACACAGACGCGGGCGCTCGGGCACGTCCGGCCGCTCACGCGGGCTGAGTGCGGCGGGACAGCGTCCCGGGCCAGGCGACGAGGGCAGCAGCAGGTGCCTCGTGGGCAGCCCGTGGCACGGCGAGGAGCGCGGCTGTCTCCCTACTCCAGCACGTTGTTGTCTTATGCCAGTGCCTTGTGCTTTCTGTCCTTATGAATACCTGCCTTACTGGCAGTGTGTTCCAGTTGCCATTAGGGATCCCTTTCTGCACTTCCCTGGGCAGGCTGGTTTTTCACTTGCTGTGAAATGGACCAAAAAGGTCTGAAGTTTTTATTGCTTCTATTTCTTTTTTAATATGTTATTATTTCTTTTTCTTTTTTTTTTTTTTTTTTTACTCCCTTTTCTCATCTATAAAACTCCAAGAGGCTGAAGACACATGAGAGGAAACATTATGAGCTTTATCAAAATTCTGTCTAATAATAATGAAATCTGCAACGGGCTTCTAAAGGACACAGATCAGGGCCACTTACCATAATGGCACTACAAAGTAATGAAGATTCAAGTGGTTCTTATTAGATATGAAGCTATCAGAGAATCGGTGCTCACTGATATGCTGCTGCTGGAGGAGAGTCGGTAATTGATGCTGGGAAAGCTTTCCTGCTAATTTTGGTTGCAAATCCAGGCCAAGCAGCTTGAAGTCTGTGTTGTTTAGATTTGTGGGACTCCAGGTGTGCACACTGGGGCTCTCCCATTAAATCCTTTGAATAAAGGTTCTAATAAATTTCTATTAAAATAAGTAGTAACCACATTTAATGACCAGTTTGTTTGAGTGTTAACAGCCTGCTAGCTAACAAACTCGTCATTAACTGGTGCTAACTTTTGCCTTCTTGTTTAAATAATCCCTTAACATCAGTCCTGTTTATGTTGGTGCTCATGTAGAGCAATTCCCTTTTTTCATTTTTCAGCTGAGATTCCTATTATCCAGACTGGTCCTTTATTCTCCAGTTGTTCCATTTTTGCTCGCTGGTGTTTTTGTGCCGGTGTGTTACTGTGTGTTAGAATAGCGGGCTTTTATTTTCTTCCCCCCTCTTTTTTTTTTTTTTTTCTTTTTTTTTTCCCCCTCCAAACTTACCTTAAAATCTCTGCTTGTTCAGTGGACCAGGTGACAAATCCGTAGAGGTGAATTCAACCACGGAACATAAAACCCACAAATCACTGAAGCTCTGGGCTATATCCTGTTCGCCATTGGTGTGCTGTCAGAGGAAGTCAAAATCCTGTCCCGTCTTACAAAGACACAAGTACCTTTCTGCAGCTCCAGCAGGATGACTTCTCTATAAACGTAGAGCACGTCTACAGAGTCTGGATTCTGTATATTGTAGGCCTAACTGGGCTCTAGTTTTTATTTTATACCATAAACTCTGGGTTAATCAGGAAAGGAAAGAGAGAATTAGTTTAATTCTGGTAAAACTCTCAGTGTTAGCCAATATTCAAACTAAATGTGAAATCAGCCACTCTTGACATGGCCAGGTGAGGAGAAAAAAAAAAAAAAAGGGGGAAGGGGTCAGTGTTTTAAAAACATTTTCTGCATTTCCTTTCTCTTACTGATTCCAGCCACGCTAAAATTGAAAAGCAGGGGTAGGCAGGACCCCAGGACGTCATCTAGAGCGTCCCCCTGCCCTGGGGCAGGAGCCACTAAAGCTGCGTCCCGCTGGCACATCTGCCCATCCTTCCCTTGACGGCTCCCTGGGGCAGCTGCCCGGAGCCTTCCTGGGCCTCTCTTCTTGTGCTTTGCTATTCCCGTTACTATAAATGCCAGAGCAAGCATTTCTTGCTGCAATATAAGCCCACTGGTTATTAGGCTATTCCAGAGATACAGCAACATGTGATTCCTCCTTTGTCATAACATATTATGGATTGACACTGTCATCCTGTCTCCCCTGAATGTCCTGCTCTTCAGGCTAAATGATCCCGAATCCTTCCTGTGCCTTTAGATCCTCTCCGTTTGGCCAACATCTTTCTTGAGACGCAGGCCTCAGTGCTAGTGTCGGCGCCCCAGCACAGACCTGCGCAGGGATGGAGCACGAGGGTAGCTGCAGTGTCACAGAAGGTTCCTTTCTGTTCATCTGAGGACGGAGTCTTCCTCATTTTCCCAGGCAGGGCATGTCCTGCCTGGGATCAGCTTTAGCCCTCTGATGCTTGCTGGGAGATGTGCTACCTGACAGTTGATCCTGTCCTTTATTCCTGCAGTTAATTATTCCTGCCTAGCGGGTACTTTTCCTATTGAATTTCAACTTTTTTTTCCCCCATGATGTTGGGCAGATACAAGGGGGCCTGTAATCCTGAAATTCCTGCTGCGGCTCTGCAGAGGCAGAAAATCTCAGTTCAGATATGCACGCACAAATGCATGTACTTGCTATAACAAACAGTCTTAGGCAGTTTAGTGTCATTCACTGTGGTTTTTACAGCTTAGTTACTGCCTCCCTCATTAGCTAATAAAATAGACTGTAAAACTTTCTCTGCATTCTGTAGGCTAAAATGGAGGCTACTTCTGTTGTTCTGTTTCATTATGAAAATGATGCTTTTCTGATTGAGCCATCTGCTCATCTGCGTGCGAGTCCCTCCCTGGTAACTTCTGAACCTACCGGCCATCAGCTGGATGCAGGGACAGCGGCGCCCAAGGGAATGACCCTCCCCAGAGCTTGGGAGAGCCCGAGCGGATGGGGGCCAGGGCTGGGGTGGGACCAAGGGGCAGTACTGGCCGCGCCGTGCCCGCTCGGTTCTGCTCCGGGCGAGGGAGAGCCGGGAGAGCGGAGCGCTCTGCTGCCTGTGCCCCTCTGGTCTTGGCCAGGTGTTGAAAGGGCCTTGAGGCCTTCACCCGATACCTGGGTCTGGTGTCGTCTTTGCTAAGCCTGTATGGACACTCATATGCATAGCCCTGTGGTGGAGACCACTTCTAAACTTATTTGATTTTAATATTTTATTTATTAATTGCTTTTATTTTTTATTTTAATTTTTTTTTTATTTTTTGTAGTTGAAACTCTGCTTCAGTCAGGTGTATCTGCACGCTGTTGGGCTGCACAGTCTAGAGGGGTGAGTGCTGGTCTCGCTTTGCTCTCTGTTCCTGTCGGCTCTTGAGCATGAGCCAGTGTTAGGACGGGGCCGTTTAAGGAGCCTGTCTGCGTAAGCTTTACAAAGGCCGCGTCCAGCTGCTGGCATCGATGCAGTGCGAGTCTCCTGATCTTAAGAGATCATCTGATTTTTCCATTCGCATCCTGTTACTCAACAGGATGCACTGGAAGGTGCAGGGCAGTTGGATGATTTACTGCTGTAATGGAGTGTTGTCTGTTCAGCTCTGCGCCATCTAAAACTCTCCTTCAGCAGCAGACTCCCAGTGTAAACAAACTCTCCTGCTTAACCGAGATGTCTCGTGCAAATGAACGCGCCGCTTCAAGGGCTGCATATGCTTTTTACCAGGAGGCTGCAGATGTGAAACTCCCTCTCCAGATTCTCAAATTCATCTTTTGATGCAGATGCCGTGTTTTAGCCGTTGGGTGTTTGCAGGCCCATCGTCTGCCCCGAGATCCGGGTTGTAAAAACGTTCAAGGAAGCTGCAGCCCTGGCCCTGATGCCTGCGAGCTTCCCAGCAAGTGACAGTTTCCAAGCTGCTGCTCTTCTGGGGGAGTTCAGGGTGTATGTTTTGGGGATAACTCAAAGGTCGGACTCACACTACTCCAAAAAAACGTGCGTGTGAAGAGGGAACCTGCCCCCGTGCACCCAGGCAGCTTGACTGGCGTTTTCAGTCCAATGAGACTTTTAATCACCTAGCTTCTTCCTCCCTGAGAATGTGAAATGAGGCAGCTATAAAACCCATCTCTGTAAAAAGCCTTGATAAGAATCTTGAAAGACCATTTGAAAATGGAAGTTGTGGTAGAATTCTGTGTGTCATTTGATAGATTAGTTTCTTCCCTTTTGGTCTGGGCGCTTATCTGGCTTTAAGTTACCTGCTGATGAGGAGTGATTTTGGTGACGGGCCCGGGGCGGAGGAGGCCGAGCTGCTGTGCGGCCCGTGGCCCTGTGCGGTGCCCGCGGCCGCACTGGAGCAACGCAATGGAGCCGGGGCCGGCACCGGGAAAGGGAGCTAAAGGGCCCGCCGGGAAGATGAGGTGCGTGAGAAGCGCCGCTGCTGAGGGCTCGCGCTCCTGTTGTCTTTGTCTTGGCTGCCCGTCCGTTGGCGGATGGGTTCCTCGTGGCCGGCTTTGTGCCGTGGCTCCTCACGGCCCCCGGGAGCGGAGCTGGGAGGAGCGCCGTGCCTGGCCGTGGAGCTGCGCGTCCGCTCGAGCAGATGTTCTGGCCAGCCTGGTCACTCCTCACCTTTGTCTGCAAGGTGCATCAATCACTGTAATTGTAATGGGACACGGAGCCAGCGACTGAAGGAGAAAAATCAACCCAATCCTAGGAACGATCTTTCTTGATGAATTCTCCCCCCTAAATCGAAACAATTTGCCGGGTAACCCAGCTGGGGTTCATATGCTTTTGATTACTGTGGGCTATTTAGCTTTACAAAATGACATGCTGCTTAATGGACTTTTAATGGTTATAGGTTTCTCTCTTTTTTTCTTTTTTTTTTCTTTTAATGAGCTTCACCAGTTTGTTACTAATGCCCTGTAGAAATCTGGCAAAGAGCCACATTTCATGTTACAAATTTTCTGGTTTTCATGCCGCATAAATACAGCCTATGCAGCCAGTGGGGATGTCTGTGTTACCAATCATACTCTAATGCCATTAAATAAAAAGGACAAAAAAGCACTAATTGAGTACCCAGCAGTCCTAATAATTATATCGTATCTGCGTATGCCATTAACACTTTGTTGCTGAAATCTTGCAGGAAGTCCCGTCTGCTCTTCAGCCTCTGAAACAGAGCGCGGGGTTCTTGAAGGGGTTTCCCTTGCCGGCTGCCGTGTCACGTGAAGGTTGTGCCATGGTCACGGCATGGGTGAAACTGTGTCCTCCTTGCCGAGGAAGCAGGAAACCTGACGCCTGCTAACCTGAGTTACACGTAAGGGCCTACGTTCTCATCAGTGACTATGCCTTGTCTTTCAAATGGCCCTTCTTCGAGGGCTTGTTCGTTTTCAGAGTGAATGCTGGCACTTGCTTAAAACCCTACTACTTATTTTTTGATTTTTTTTTTTTTTTTTTTGAGTTGAGACAGATTCTCATACCGCAGTCACTAGCTGGTGCCGAAAATGTGAACTGATAGTACCAGAGGGTCTTAGTGGAAAGCCTGTATTTACTGTGGAAGAAGATTGTGTGCTCCCCATCTTCTCTCAGTAAGCAGCAGGAAAATCTTGGGACATGTCCTTAGTTGTTGCAAGTTGTAAGTGTAGGAAACTCAGGGAAATTCCTGAGAGCCAAAAGCACCCTTGCAGCACACACTCAGCCCTGGTTAGCAGGGGAAATGGGCATGACAGCTGGAATAACCAGGGTAAAGGGCAGCTGGGTGCATATCGAGGTAGGCTATGCTGACCGGCCGTACCTAGCGCGGTAGCGTCGCTGAGAGCAGCTGCAGGGGCCCCGGCAGCCCCGCTCCGAGGGAACATGTTGCTTCCAGCGGGCTCCCGAGCAGCCAGCTGTGGCTCACCCATGGAAAAGCAAGACCTGGTTGTACTTAAATTTCTTCCTCTCATTCCTCTCACAGATGCAGTTTATTTTCAGTTGACAGTGTAGGCTCCATGCAAAAAACCCCACAGGAGTTTGATGAAACACCAGTTGAGTATGGCCATTAGTTTACCAAAAGATAACAGTTGATGAAAGTGTTTTATTCCACATTTCCTTTTTGCTCAAAGGGCAGAGAACTTCTTTAGGACAAATAACATTATCCTTGTATCAGCAAAATCTGAGATAAATAACGTACAAGTATTTATTTGAATTTTAAAATTAAATTAGTTATTTATGTCCTTCTTATATCCACTTCAGAAGAATATCCCTAAGAGGAGATTAATTTGGCTGAATATTCCCAGAAACAGCAAATCTAAATGAATATCACAGGGATAGAAAAGGAGGAAATTTCAGGTCCTTAATCTGAATGTCAGTGTGCAGACAAAATGATGCAGACTTCCAGCATACAACATTTGCAAAGATGTACTACTAACGAGCTGCAGTCAGGGGTCTTTGCAGAAGTGGTTTGAATTACCAGAATATAAGTAATAGTAATGCTGAGTGATGTCTGTGTAATCCATCTGTGGACAAGTAAAAAGAGCAAACTGTGTAATTCACTGAGCGGAATGGTTAATTACGGGTGCAGCGGATGTGAGGGCGAATAGGGAGTCTCATAGGGATGGGTGTGGGAGCTGGGCCTCGCGGGATGGAGCTCGGGTGCTGCTGTTCCCTGTGCCTTCCAGCAGCGTGGGCAGCCAGGCCGGTGTTGGCGGAGGTCGGAGCGCTGCGGGCCAGGGCCGGGGCGCCGCTGGGCGGCCTCCCCGCTCCAGCTCCTGCGCAACGGGCAGAGCTGGGCCCGGCTCTGGGGCTGCTGTTCAGAGCCGCTTTCGGCTTTTACTGTCTCCTGCACCTCCAACCCTGCTCCTCTGCAGCAGCCCTGGGGCTGAAGCAAGAAGAGAGTGTTCTCTCCCTTTTCTCCCCCATTCCTCTTTCTTTTGCTTTCCAAATGGGCCTTAAATTATTCAGTTAATCTGCATACGAAGCCTGGCAGTGCACAAATATATCTGCAAATGTCTCCTTTTTACACGTTCCGTCCGGGCTTCTTCAGAGTGGGATTTCTCAGAAGGGCCTGCGTTCCTTAGTACATGGAGTATGTCATATTGAAAGCGTTTGTGTTTTCAGAAAATGTTAATGGTTTTAGAAGACATCGTGGGGGATCCTCTGGCAGGAGGAATCATGAAGTGTGTTGAGTACTTGCACAAATAGATATTTCCCAAGTAGATGGGGGAATCCTGCACTTGAGTGGCTGTATTTTGTAGCAGTTCTCAGCTGATCTGAAGCCAACTGAAACCACCAGAGGTTCTTCTCTGGTTTGAGTGGCATTGGTCTCGAGTCCAACTCTTGCCAGAAGTATTGCAGCTCCTCTGCCCACAGCCCACCCAATATTACTGGCACGGGGCTTCTTCGTCGTCGTTCGTGCATTGTCTGTAGCTCTACATCTTCAGATCATCGGCCCCCTCCGTGGCTGCGATCCTCTTCCGAGGACGTCGTTTGTACCTCTGCACCGGCTGAAGGACCCTGCGGACGCTGCCCTGGCAAGGCAGAGTTTTGCGATGGAGACCCCCTCCGAAACTTGGTTGGGGCGTCTTGTGTGACAACACGTAGCAGTAGCCATAGGCACAGTGTTGTTGCGCATTTTACACAAAACATGGCAATTTCCTGGTTTTGCCAATTACTTGTTTTCTTTCCCTCTCTCTGAAATAGTCAGAATGCTCTTAAGAGTTGACATAGTCATTGTATTACAGAAGGAGCCTCCTACTCTTCCCAGCAGGGCGTAGCGCAGGCTGCGAACAGCGAAGTTCAGCGGGCCCTGCTGCTTCACCAGGAGCTGCCGGCGCTGGTGGCGTCGCTGCGGAGCCCCGCGCAGGACGGGCGCTCGCCTGGCAGAGGCTGTGCCGCGCGAGGTGCCCTCCCCAGGGTTTGCTGGCGGATGGAATCAGTGACTTTCTGAAGATCACCGCTTTTACGTGCTTCAATATTCTTTTCCCTTTAAAGCTCTGCTCATGACTTTGACTATCGAGAAAAGAAATAATCTGTCACTGTGTTGTCGCTGTGACTAATATTCTGTGACTAAACGTTGCAAGTCCTTCAGCTCAGGGAAAGTGCGCAACGAGCCCTGAACGAGGCATCCCCGTTAGTAGGAAACAGGGGCCATCGCGACCCTTCCTCCGTGTCTCGCTGGGAGCCGGGCTGGCCGCGGTGTGAGCGTCTCCCGCGCCGGTGGTGCCCCCGAGCGCGCGTGCCGCCCTGGGGGGCGCGGGGAGCTGGTCCTGGGCCGCCCAGCGCTGCGCGCGACGCTGGTAGCGGCGCGAGGGGTTGCGGCTCCCGCAGTAGCTCCCTTGGAAGTATTTGCTTTGTGGAGATTAGCCGTGGTGGTGGCGCAGGGACTCTGAATGCCGGTGTGTGCTTTGAAAAGCTTACGCAAGGGTTTTTTATTTTTGTTTTCATACCTGTGTTTTGGTCAGAGGGGTGGATATAAGAAAATGGAAAATTGGAGTCTCAAGCTCAACCACTCCAGCAGAGTTCTGTCTGTTTTTATGAAGAAATAGAAGTTGGATCACTTCAGCATGACTTTTGTCATAAAGTTAGAGGCTGCTTTTTACTCTTTCAAAATAGGGCTTATTTTTACTTGATCGAGTGTTAGATCTTAACAGAAAAAGTTGCCAATTAATATTAAGATCTTTACCACATTTGAAAACAGATTAATTTCAAGTGGCTTTGTGGTTTGCCATGAATAGTGCTCTAGGTTGGTGTCCTTCTTCTGTGGGAACAGAGGGGTTTGTAGAGCTTTGTTGTTAACATTTTACAGTAATCTAAATGCAAACAGTGACCCTTGATCCTAGAATTTGAATTTTTTTTTCCCCCGTAATAGGCACTTACTGGAAAAAAGTTTTATACATCACCAGATCAGTACAGTGTCAAACTGGGAAATGCTGCTTTTCATCTGGACCAGAAATAAAGATCCAGTCTTTTGGGTACTGAGCCGAACCTTCGAAGCTCCAAACCTCTGGGCTGTGTTAGCGTCACTACCCTTTGGCTCTGAAAGCAGTTGATTTTTAGCGGCTCACACCAGCGATATTTTCTCAGCCTGCCCACGTTTTGCAGCTCTAAGGACAGGACAGCAGCCGTGTTTGCTTGCTGCAGCTCCCATGCGGTCCGGCAAGCGATAAACAGATGCCTTTTGTATAATATTAATAAGCTCCCTGCACTTCTCAGCACGGCCCGTTGTCATCAGGGTAAGTCATGTGAATCAAAAGCCCCTATATGTGCAAGTTTGTTTTCATATCTGGCCACCTTTTCTATTCAAATCCTTTTATCATCTTGTAATAAAAATATTTGTTTATTCCTTCAATAGTGCTTCAGTCGTGATACAGGAAGCACTTCTCTGAATAGAGCAGGGCTTTTCTAAGGAGCTTTCTTTGAAATCATTTTGTCTGGCCTCTCCCAACTGTCAGCAGGCTTTGAGTCCTGTTTGCATTAAAACAATAGTAGCAGCTTCATAAATAACACGGGGCACCCATGCCTCCAAGCTGTTTTTTAATGTAAAAGAGTTTTCTCCTGTTCAGACTCTTCCTTTTTTTTTTTTTTTTTTTTTTTAAATCCAGCTTCCCATGTTTTTGAGTTTAATTTAAAGCTAAAATTCTGTCTTTCTGCTTAATGCATAGATCTGATTACATTTGTGTGCCTTACAGTGTAAGTTTTGAATGAAAACACTCAGGTTCTGCTGTACAAATAAAGAGACGTCTTCTGTTGATACAAATAAACATGTTTGCCTCCACCAGGCTACAGGGATAACATCCTGCCAATATCTGTGAGTAAATAAAGCCGAAGACTGGGCAGCCTCTCAGAGGCACTGGGGCTCTTGCTGCCTCCTTGTTTGCTCTTTAGCTTTTCCTGTGGGCAGCTGCAGATGCCAGGTGAGGAAATCCAAGTGATGAGAGAGATTTAATGTCTTGAGATGCCTAAAAAGTGCTTGTCAGGGATCTTTTAAATCTGTCATATCTCAGGTTCAATTTTTGCTCCTGGCATGTTAGGAAAATTTCTCTTGTGCTTATTTTTTTAACCCTTTGCTGTTTTCTTGGGTAAATAGGCCCCTTATTATTTTTCAGTAGCTGCTATGTAATTTCATGCTGAAAAATAGAATGCAAAAGCACCAAAAGTGACTCAGGGGTTTGAAAAGACCCGGCAATGCTGACACTGGTGCTCAGCTGGTCTGAGCTCCGCTGGGCCCCGTGTCTCCTGGGAGCTCGGGAGCAGCCGCCGAGCTGCTCGGCAGGAGGCGTTTAGATCATGGAGGGATCTAAACAGGTGGGAATCTCCACGGAGAGCTCAGTGTGCTCCCCAGGGGCTGCGCTGTGCTAACGGGACTGCCAGGCAGGGAGTGCTGGAGAAGCCCTCGGGAAGCGTGCGCGTCGTGCGGCCTAGTGTGGGGCCGCTCGCTCCTGCTTAGGCACTGGCCTTAGGAGCTCTGCAGGGCTGCCAGGCTTTACGGGAAGCTGGCGTGTAGTGCCAGGGCCCCGCGCTTCCAGTTCTCTGGCCCCGGGCTTTGCAGCACCGCTGCCTGGTACGATACCACATGCAGCTGTGGGCGTAATAAATAACTCGGGATGAAGTGCGGTGGTTTCCATTTTCCTTCTGAAAGAGTATGCCGGTAACTTGTGGGAAATATCCATAATCAAAGGAAAGAGAGTCCTTCAAGTCGTGCAGCGTATAATCAAGATCCAGCCTCGTGAATTGATAAAATACTTTTAGCCTGAACTATTTATATTTTTTCTTCTTTGCAAATGAAACAACAGCATCTCTCGCTGGCCTGACATTCCTCCTGGCATGTCCCAAAGGAGCAGAGGACTGGGAAAAGGGCTCAGCAGTTGGTTCAAATGCCCCATGGTTCTCTCGTTAAGAGAGAGGTTTGGAAACATTTCCACAGCTATAATTTCATCTCTGGGAAACCAAAAGGTTAATTGCACAATGTACAGGGGCAAAATAGATTTCCAAGAACATCTGGCACTATATTATTGAGTCTGAAATGCGATTAAGACCGTTCTTCTGGGATACAAGCTCTTGCCAGCCACCATGGGGAAGGTGCACAAACTTTAACTGGGTTTAATGAAGACATGGTGTGTATTATCTACAGACGTGCACAGGCTCGGTCATTTTTATTCCTCTGCCCATGGCCTGTGGTATCTGGGCTTGGTTTTGGAGGCTTTTTTTCTTACTCCCTGGTGGAGGATCCCACTCCTGCACGGGATTTGCCTCGCAGGGCCTCTGGTCTTTTCCTCTCTGTTTAAAACTGAAGGCTCACAAGGCGTCTCTTCTCTGACCCGGCATCAGCCTTTGTCTCCCAGCAATAACCTGATGCTGCAGGACAAAACCACGGGAGAGGGAATATCGGGGGCCATGGTGAGAGCTTTTGAAAGTCTCAGGTTTGAAGGCAGAGCACACGTTTGTCATCTCTTAAACACCAACTTTAACCTGCAGATGTTCAGGAGTGGAACTGGGGAATCTCTTGCTTGGAGAGCACGGAAGGGCCCGGACGGGGCCGTGTCGGAGCTGTGCGGGACCGTGGTGCGCGGGGTGCCGCTCCCCGGCGCGCTGCCTTCGCTGGGCTCCGCGCTCCCTCCCACAGC
>VZSV01000107.1:2820491-2859660 GCA_013398735.1 Nothocercus julius | reverse complement strand
CAGCGCCGCACGCGGCTGCAGCTCCGCACGCGGCTGCAGCGCCGCGCGCCGAGGAGGCTGCAGAGGGCAGTGCGGGACCGGGGCGTCGGGCTCGCGGGGGAGGCTGCACGGCCGGCCGTGCGTTAGAGGCCCCTTGGCTCCCGCCGGCAGGAATTCTGTGCGCGAGGATTCTCGAGCCCTGTCTGGAGGCAGCGAGTGCCGCTCCTGGCAGCTCCTCGGGGCAGGGAGTGCGCGCCGGCTGCGCCCTTGGGGTGGCCCGTGCCGCGCCGGCCTCTGCGCCCAGGGCACTGGCGCGGGCTCTGCGGCGGCTGCCGGGCCGGGCGGTGCCGCTTCGCTGGGCAGAGTCATTTGTGAGGGAGCGTCATCTCAGTTGATAAACTGGGGGGAAAGAAATCGGCCCTCTCTGACTCTGAGATACAGGTCAGTAAAACTTCTAGCCCCTCTGCTTTCTTGCATTAATCAGAGTAAGAAAAAAGCTACCAGTAAACCCACTACTTGCCACTTTCTTCCCAGGGTCTGATCCCCCAAACTTGATTTCTGTAATTATTCTTCTGTGCAGTCAAGATGGATCATGCAGAGCTTGCCCCATAAACACCTCCCAGCGTTCTTCGTTCATGTTCATATCCTCTTAGATTTCCTTGGAACAGTTTGTGCGTGTGAAGTCACCCAGGCTCTCGGGGGTGGGTGCAGTGCGGTGCAGAGTGTGCTGGGGTTTCAAAGGCTCCGTCTGCGCACTGAGGATGTGGCGGGAGGGCCCCGGGTGGGCTCCGTGCGGGCGCCCTGCCGTTGCCGCTGCCCCTTCGCTCGCAGCACGCGGTGCTTCGCGCCTGTCCCCTGCAGGCCCTGCTCCCTGCCGGTGCTGCCGGAGCGTCCCGGAGCGCCGTGGAGCGGCGCCTGGCGGAGAGCCCCCGCCAGCTGCGGCAGAGCGCAGGCGTGAACCCGTTTTCCCCAGGCCTCCGGGCAGAGCGTGGGAGCTGGAGAGCGGCTTGGCGCCCTCGTGCCCCTCTGCGACCGGCGCGGTGCATGCAGCTCCTGCAGCGCATGCAGGCAGCAGTGGGTGCAGGTCCCACAGCGGGTGCAGCTCCCGCAGTGCGTGCAGCTCCTGCAGCGCGTGCAGGCAGCAGTGGGTTCAGGTCCCACAGCGGGTGCAGCTCCCGCAGTGCGTGCAGCTCCTGCAGCGCTTGCAGGCAGCAGTGGGTGCAGGTCCCACAGCGGGTGCAGCTCCCGCAGTGCGTGCAGCTCCTGCAGCGCGTGCAGGCAGCAGTGGGTTCAGGTCCCACAGCGGGTGCAGCTCCCGCAGTGCGTGCAGCTCCTGCAGCGCTTGCAGGCAGCAGTGGGTTCAGGTCCCACAGCGGGTGCAGCTCCCGCAGTGCGGGCAGCTCCTGCAGCGCGTGCAGGCAGCAGTGGGTGCAGGTCCCACAGCGGGTGCAGCTCCCACAGCTCATGCAGCTCCCGCAGTGCATGCAGCTCCTGCAGCACATGCAGGCAGTGATGGGTGCAGCTCCCGCAGTGCCTGCATGCCCTGCAGCGGGTGCAGCTCCCGCAGCGGGCAGGGCCGCTGTGCCCGTCGCACCGTGCCGAGCCTGGCCCGCTGCCTGCCTGCTCCTGCAGCAACACACATGGAACACGTTGCCAAGCTAGGCCCTTAAATCACGGAGGAGGTGGTGCTCGGCTAACCCCAACGGGGGAAAGTTTATTAGGCCAAGTGGCCTTTTCCTTCCCCATAATGCCTTTGGTTTGTAACTAAGAATTCACTTTGCGAAAAGACGACAAACCGGCAGCCTTGCTTCCCAGCAGACGTTAACTCTTTTGTTTCGGGTGGCGGAGCTGCGCGGAGGCCATGCTGCTCCCAGCGGCAAGGCCGGCCCGGCAGGGTGCGCGGGCCGCCCGCGCCGGGCCGGCGGGACGCTCCTCCTGCGGGCGCCGAGCACGGCTCCCAGGCGGGCTCGTTTGCAACAGGGTAGGGGTCCAAGAATCCACTTAAGGCGAAGGAATGCTGCCATGTTAAACCCTTGGCTCTCGGCCTCCATCCATTGCCAGCATCAACAATTGCTTTTCCCATGAAAAAGGACATTTTCTGCTCTGGCAACGTGAGCGTTTTCTGTCTGAGTGAAAAAGCTGCCGCCCAGGTTTGCAGAGGCGAGCGCCTGCTCCGAGCTGCAGGCAGCCGTGCCAGCGCCGGGCACGGCTGGCAGCGCCTGTGCAGGCCGCGCCGGCGCGCCGCTCCTCTGCGCTGCCTCCCGCCGTGCCGTGCGCGGCGCAGGCTGTGAGGCGCCTGCACGTGGTGCTGGCAGCGCTCGGATGCGGCCCACCCGCCTCCGCGGGGGCCTGGCGTATGAGAACGAGCTGTGCCCAAAGGGAGGGCTTCAAGCTGCTGGTTTGCAAGGAGTCCCCAGTCATAGCTGTGTATCCCGTGTGCCTCGTGACGTGACAGCGGGTGAGAGGAAGGGAGGCAAGGGGACTTCCAGTGAAAATGACATAGATTGATTGGTAGTTTTTTGAAGCTTTTTAAAACGTAGAAAGAATCTCATTTCTGTGCATAAGGATCTTGTAGAGCCACAGGAAACAGAATTACATGGTTAATGTCTGTGTTTCCAACTAGAATCATGAGGAGTTAAATATTTAGTCCAGTTCTGAAGGGCTGTCTGGATCGTGACACCATTGTGCCTTTCGTCTTCCCTGTTTTGGCATATTTTCCACCAAACTGGTTAGAGGTTGACTGTTCCTCATGAAAGTAGCTTTACCTTCATGTAAACAGGCAGCTTGCCATCTAGGTTTCACTGCTGTTCTGTAACAAAAGAAAGTAACGAAAACACAAAAGCAATTCTAAAAATTGTCATTTATTCAGGAATATGACTTAGCGTGGAAGTCAGACTTCACAGATCTTTACTGAAGGAACAGTTTGTAAGTGCTGCATTGGCTGAGGTATTTTTGCATCTGTTCTCTGGAGAATAAACCACGTGCTAACTCTGAGCTGTTTTGGGGACAGGCAAAAGTGTATTTTTCAGGCCTCTTATTCATGATAAAGAATTAATTCAACTCTGCTTCTAACAGCTTCTGCAGACTCCTCCCTTTCTTCGTTTACTGAATGGATGCTGCGTGAGGAAGGCAGGTTGATGATATGAATCACGGTGCACAGAGTTGCTGGCAGAGGCCTCTAAAGCCCATTGAATGACTGGTGCCCGTTGATTAATTTAGCAGCCTACAGGTGTTTTTGAACACGGCAAGCACAACACTTTTTGTTAATGTGGGTATCTTTCTCAAAGACTCCTCGTAGCCGCCTGCGTGGGGGAGCGAGATGGGCCTGGGCCGGAGCGCCGTTCAAACCGGAGCCGGGGAATTAATTTCACATGCCCAACTTCGTTTGCCTCTCCTCTAGCTATTAGAACCCAAGTAGTCTGTATTTAGTGTTTAAAACTTAAATCCATCTGAGAATTGGGAAAGGTCATCCTTGTCATTATTCAAGCTGGTGAATCAATACGTTTTTTCTGTCAGTCATTTGATTTAGTGATCTCTTCCTGTTCCCTAACCAGTTCTGACACCTGAACTGGTGAATAATGAACGTATTCATTATTTGCAAGTCCTTGCCAAATGATTTAAGGGAATTCCTCCTGAACTGTATGCAGCATATCCTCTCTGCCTGATAGCCTTTTGTGACTCATGTTTGGATTTGGTTGCCCAGCTCATGTGATGTTTATTCTGCACCCTGACTGGCTGACAGAACTATTTTAACCAGAGAATAACTAATAGCGGGTCAGCAGCAAACAGAACTGAGCAGTGACCATATTTGCATGTGAATGTGCATATTCATATGAAGAGCAAAGAGCAGCTATTCCTTGCTCGTTAGGTGTCTTTAGGTTCCTTTTTATGGTACCACTGTTCTCAGCCTACTTTTCTCCTGAACGTGAAAAAAACGGAGGGAAGGAAACTGGGGCTCTTGCTAATAGGAAAGGTGGCTCCAGTGCAGAAAGCATCCCAGCTTGCTGCAGTTGTCTGGCTTTTAGACAGTCCTTTGAACAAGCACTCAGCAATTACTGCTGAGCAGAGGTTGCATATGCCAATTATTCCTGCAACTAAGAATAAAAATACCCTTGATGGAGCATTTTTGTGCTGTTGTTTGGGGAGATTATCAAACAAGCCTGTGGCCATGGAGAAGTTTGTTTTGGCAAAGTCCCGAAGAGCCTTGGTTAGTATCGACTTCAGTGCTGATTGAAGCTAGCCGAGGCTCCGTCTACTGCCTCCCTCAGCATTTTATTCTTCATTAGTGTTTTGATTGAATGTTGAAAGCAAAAATAAGGATCAGAGGCCTAAAACAGAGCGTGTTCCCGTTCCGGCAGAGGTCTCCTGGTGCTCGAGCTGTGTGTTTTTGGTCTTCCGAGAAGCCACGGCCTCCCCCAGCGCGGGGAGGAGCGAGGAGCCCTCTCCAGCCTCCGCTGTGCGACCTCCTGCCCATCGGGAATCGGTCTGGAAGAACTTCAGAGACCTGATCCCCCTTCCGTTCACATTTACAGACGCTACAGCCCTTTAGAATGAGCAGCCACATAAAAAGGGCTCAAGCAAGGTGTAGATTACATACAAACCTACTGCTAAATTCTGACCGCTGGACACTTGCGTAGAAGGGTCCGTTCTTTCATTTGCGTAATTACCAATCAGTGAGCTTAGCCATGACCTGGAGATGCAGTTGTTCAAAAGCAAGAAGTAGAAATACTTTGCACTAATTGAATGGGAAAAGTAGCATATGGATTCTGGAATAAGAGCACATGGCGGAAAGACATCCTGCAAAGTGCTGCGTGCACGTACAGGCCAGGCATGAGGATTACAAGGCCGTGTTGGACTGACAGTCTGAACACATCCTCAGCCGGTGATTGATAACGCAGCCGAGAACATTTTAAGTGAACAAGAGTGCACACGGTTGTTTTTGGCCTCCTTTTGAAGTGCTTTTAGAGCAAGGCAGCGCTGCAGAGCCTCTCCCTGCAGCTGCACGGGGACACGGGGGAGGCGGCTGCGCGGGTTCTTCCTGCATTTCGTGCCTTGGGAGCTGCAGCACGGCCCGGGCTTCGCTTGCAGGAATTCTGTGGCCATGCTGCTTGGCCTCGACAGCTCCAGGGACTTTCTTTATCCCACCTGCCCACAGAGGGATGTTTTTCTGCTCTGACTACAGAGGGAGCATCTTAGGTGTGCAGCACTAGCTTTCTGGCCCCTAAAATAGATTGAAAGGAGCCACTGAGGTCAGCACCATGTAGACAGGACATGCCTACAGAAAGGGCAGTCTTAGGAGTTTGCAGGTGGAAGTACTCCTTGTAGCAGATGGGGGCACTTAACATGAGGCGTTAACAGAGTTAGCCAGCCCTACCTCTTGTTAATGCAAACGGCAGAGCGGGAGCGGCGTGCCGGCAGCGCCGCCGTCCTTTCCGCGGGGCCGAGCGCGGCAATCCCACGGGTGTGGAAACCAGGCTGTAGTGCTTGAACTCATGGTGGTGCGCGGGTGGTCGCTGCTCCTGGAGACTAACAGGAGCTGCAGTGTTCGGTGCGCCTTTGGGGTCGTGGAACATAAATGAAATAGCCTGCGGGCTCCACAGGCCTGCAGGGATTTGCACATTTTTGTTATTATTTAAAGTGGTGAAGCAGACCCCGAGACTTTTAGATAATGTGATCTGGGGTGCTGCATATCTGCTGCTTCTCTTCAAGCCTTCATGCTGAGCAAGTAGTCCTGTGAAAAGGGAAGCCAGGTCTCCTCCTCATGAAACACAGGGTAAGTCTTGAGCAGCTCAAAATAAATGAGGACTTCATTTGATTTATAGAGGCATAGAATAAAAAATAGTAAGGGCCAACAGTTTGTGGCAACATTTTACTTGGTGAAAACAGAAGCTGTCCCTAATGCCAGAGAATGCAGGTTGGAGGGCTGGCAGCGTGGGGAGAGCTAAGAAAAGCTTTCTGTGTCTTCTGCATCTTAGACTAGTTTTTCAGAAGAGCCACAAATATTTCTGATGATTTCCCGAACATTCGGTGGAAGTTGTGTAAGGTGTCGCTTGCAGGTACCACCTTACGTGGAAAAGAAAAGAAATCTCCTTCGTAAGAGGGCCCTGGAATTTCACTGTTACTGTTCTACTGTTTTGCTTGTTTTCTTTTTGGGTGCTTGGTGGGAGGCTGTTTGCAGGTGCGGAGGGTCGCCCTGAACCCCTCGCTCCTCTCCGTGCGTCTGCGGGGGACCCGAATCCCTGGGCAGGCACTGCGGAGCGGGACAGAGCGGGGCTGCCGCCGCCGGGGCGCTCGGGCACCGGGGCAGGCGGTGGGGCTGTGCAAGAGGACGGGCCTGTGGAATGGGGCTCGCGCTGCTAGGATCAACGGGAGGAGGAGAGGAGAGCCGAGCAGCGTTCCTCAGCCAGCACATCTGAATGATGAATTGCGTTAAGGCCCTGAAAGGAACAACAGCTGCACTCCATGAAAAGCCAAATTTATCTAAATTTCTCCAGCTGATCAGTCAAAATCATCACTGAGACCTCTACTTTGTAATTACTTTTTTTTTTTCTCCAGAAAATCAAAGCAAAGAGGAGAAGAAAAAATTCCTGTATATAGAGCCATCTACTTTCATTTTGCCAAATTTCCGTAACCAGTAAACCTTGATGTAACAGATGTCCCTATTGCTGGTAACAGTGGGGATTTTCAGTGGAGCTTGGTTGGGAGCAAACATCCTTTCCCTGGGAATTTGCACTAGGGGCCCCCTCTAAATGAGCGAGAGCCGCTGCCGGGGGGACGTTCAGTATGCAGACTCCCTCCGCGGGCTGCCTCGCGACGCGAGCGCTGCCAGGGTGCTCGGGTGTCTCCGCAGGGAGACTCCCCCGCTGCGCAGGCACGGGCGGAGACGCGCACCGGGCTGCCCGGCCCGCCTCGGAGCTGCGTGTAAGCAAGGTCAGGTATAGGAGGAATCGTGGTCTCCCTTTAACAGCAGGGTGACAGAGGCAGGGAGCAATTCCATGACGTTTCCAAGTGTGTTTTGGTCAGCAGTATTAGGATTTGAACCTGGTATTTCAGTGGATTCCTCTCCAAGTCTGCCTTTTTTTTGTCCTTTCCAAGCAAAGAAATGAGAGACTTCCCACCCCTCTGTGGTCCCTCTCTCAAACCCTATATGACCTAATGCTGAATCAATCCCATGCTGCTCCTTCCTCCGCTGGGGTCTCTGATGCCCGTGAGGTGCGTTCCCGCTCTGCCCCGCTGCTCGTGCGCTCGCTGCCATTGCGCGGCCGCCGGGAGCGGGGCCGCGGGGCACGGCGCCGTGTCGAGGGTGGCTCCTGGAGAGCTTCCCCGCGCAGGGAAGGGCAGCCGGGGCGGCGCTCGGCCCGCCGCTCCCAAAGCGCCCTGTGTCGCTGGGGTCCCGCCGGGCAGGGCTGCTCCCGCGGGGCCTTTGCCCCTGCCGAAGGCTTCGTCACGCACGGACGCCATGACTGTCACCGCCGTGTCCCCCGTCCCGCCGCGGGGTCAAGCCCACAGAGAGATGGGAGCCTCTGGTCGGGGCCCTGCTCTGCAGGGTGAGACGCAGTATCCATCCCTGACACCGTTTCTGTTTTCCTTGTGATGTGCCTTAATCCCCATGATTCTATGGAAATAATTTTATCCTGGATAAGGATATATTTTTTTATTCTTGTGACGGCATTAGGTATGTTTTGATTGGGAGCATAAGCCTGTCATGTGTGAATTTTCCTGTGGTTGCCTTATAACATTAGCCTTCCCAGAAGCTTCCCAGCCTTGTGTTTGCTTACACGGAGTGAAAAACCTGGAGTATCGGGAGGTCATTTTCCTTCACGTGGGTATTTTTCTACAAAATACAGCTGTGCGTTGCCCCAAGACGCAATGTCCTTGTGGTATTTTCTCTAGCTGCTCTTTGGGCAGCTCTGTTCTCTCTTCCTGGGTTTCCGTCCAAAGCCAACGAGGGTTTCAGCTCCGGCGCTGCTGCTGTTTCGTCGGTGGAAATTTGTGCCGAGGCTTTCGGCTGTCGCTGCGTTCTGTTGGGCCGTGTTTACTTTACGTGATCAAAGGGAGGAAGTGCTTGTTCAGGGCAACAGAATCAAAAAGCGTATTTTGATTTGTCTGTGTTCATGTGTGATTCAGTCTTGAGGGCAGATTTTAATCTAGTCTAAGCGTGTGCAACTCCATAAACTTCACTGAAGTTGTTCTGACTTATAGCAGCCAAAAATCTGAGTTTTTTTTGTGTTTGCCTTCCACCAGAATTTGAGTGATTGGGTATTATTTGCAGGAATGAATATTCATGGAGGACCAAATGCGTACTGTGTATATTCGTTTGCATTATTTGAGAAGCATGCCGTGGTGGTGTGCTTGTTTAAGTCTTGTAATCCTATCTTGTGATGGTCACCAGATAGGATTATGTTAAAAAAAAAAAAGTCCTGCAAGTCGAATTTGTCATTTTTTTCCCCAAGCAAGTTGACCTGTCTTCCTCGATGAAAAATGCCTTTCATCACAAAAGCGGTGAAAAAACGAAAACCCCAACTAGAAATAATTCAACATCTGGCTTGTTGCTTTTCCAGAGAAACTTGAAAAGGAAGAAAAGCCAGAAGGGTCCTGGGGCAGAGGAGCCGGCCGAGGCTCCTTCCTGCTGCGCCCGGGGCAGCCGGAGCAGCTGCTGCTCCGCAGGGCTGCCCACGCACTTGGTGCCACCTGCCCGCGGGCTCCGGGCAGTGCCGGCCGCACCGCGCGGAGCCCCCGGCACCCGGGCCACGCACTGAGGCCCCCTTGAACTCTGGATCTTCTATTCTTCACCTTTTTTGTTGGAAAATAAGTTCTTCTGTTTATCGTTTTTGTTTGTTTCTGGGCTTAGGATAATTGTTACTTCTGTGACAGAAGCAGTCACATTTGTAGTGACCAAGAAAATTGATGATATGTGTATAATTAACCAACCTTCCATCCATTCCGAACTCCCTGGTTAGGAAGAGTGGAGGAGTTTCCCCCTGAAACCGTCTCCCACCGAGCTGTGTCCATCCCTGCTCACCGGCACCTCTGCTGCGCCTCCAGCTCCTCTTCAGCACTGTATTTGTGTATGTCTGCTGAAGAATGAGGGTTTCTTCTTAGAAAAGGGACACAGACGCGTTGTTTAAAAATCTGGAGCATTAGTTTCACAGTTCGCTTCAGCCATATTCTGTCCGGAACCTTTTTCTGTGCATTGAGCCTGATAAAAATTTCCTTAAACCACTGCAAAAAGCCCAAGGCATCAAAATTAAAAGGCCCATCTCCCTACACTCCGTGTTTAATAAATGGAGAGGTCAAGTCTGATGGCCTGGGTTAGTTTTATGTTTTGGGTTAGGGTGCTTAGTTATCGATTCAGTTAGAGATCAGGAAAAATGCGGTGTAATCCATGTGTGTGGCCGCCTGCCGCTACGGTAAGTGGCAGAAAGCGAACACTTGCAGACAGCTCTTCATCGTCAGGCTGTGGAAAGAGCCAGCTTTAAAACTCGAGGTAATACTGGGTATGAGTTATTCACTTACTGCGAGAAAGCGAATTCCTGGCCTACGTAGTCATAGCCATTGAACGTGTGTTTTTAAGGGATGATTTTGGATCCAGAAGAAGGCGGCTCTTCTCTTGTCGCCAGACTTGGGTCTCGGAGGAGGAGATTCGGGTTTACCGGTGGCCTCTCTCTGCCTCGCCGGAGGAAGCCCTGGCGCTGCCCATGCCCATGGCTGTCTAACTTAAGTGGGATCAAGAATTTTACCTGCACTGTTTTCAGAGAAAACACAGTTCTGTCAAACTGGCTTGCCCTGTGCACGTTCCAACCTGGCCTCTTAGCGAGGTAGCTCAGCTGTAGTTGGCAGGGATTTCTGGGGATCTCTTTTTTTCTGGCAAGCCCCTTAGACAGCAGCCTGGGAGCACTGCCCTCTGTCATGGGCATCCTCCCGATCTGTTTATTTCATTGATTTCAAACCTTTGATCCCCAATATTCCATTAACTAATCTGATCTGTAGTAATGGAGCTGCTTGGGACGGCGCTGGGGAGAGGCAGCGTGCGGACGAGGCGCCCGCGTCCCGCGTGCTCCCGCGCCACCTTCTCCACCGCTGGGCGCTGGGCTCCGTCCTCGTACCGCCTACTCTTACACTTTTCTGTTATAAAGCAACGGGAGCCAGAAGTTACACCCTGAAATAATTCTCCTGTATGTCATTGCTAGTTTTCAGCCAAATTATCCCTGGTCTGGCTCCAGGGAGGTCAATGGAATGAGTGACTCGGTTCCTGCGAAGGACAGGATGAATTTACCGTGTGATGGAGCTGCTGCAGCGGCAGCAGGAGGGAGCACAGATCACCCTCCCGGGGGCTGGGGGACGGACTCAGCTGGTGGCTGTTGGGCTTGGTGGAGTTCTCCGTGCACCAGCTCCGCTCCTGAAGCCGTGCGTGGACACGCACCGTTCGCACCTGAGCATCTGCTTGGGGCAGTCTGCGGTCCACGCAGCTCAGAGTTTTTCTGTTTTCAATTTGGATTAGCCTCCATAAAGATGAAGCAATAACCTGATTTCAAGTAGTATAAACTGTAGAAAATTAAATCTTTAATGGGGACTGTGTATACTGATATCCGGGCTTGTTATCTCGCTTAGAAGGTAAGGGGAAATGAAACGAGGAAACATATTTATTTGAAAGGAGATCTGCCCTTATGCCAACCCCTTAACCCCCACTAACATTTAACAACTGATTTCCAGGCCAGGAGTGCCTAATGGTACTGCAACCTGCTTGGCCTTGAGGAAGGAGATGTGGGAGAGGGCTGGGGGCAGAAGGCTTTGATTTTGCTAGCCTGAAAGAGCTGCATTCGAGAGCCTGCGTTCAATATTGCCTTTGGTAAAGTGCAGCTTCTGCTGCATCCTCAGTGTGCGCCACTGGCTATCAGATCTCCTCCAAAAGGCGGTGTCAAGATGTCAAGTCTAACAAGTGGAAATCACAATAGTCACCTTTATCTCTTTTGTTTTTACTTATGCACTTGGAGAAGCTGCCAGTTCCTGCAAGCGCTTCTGTGCGGGGAGACTGCGTTTGTGATGCAGATTTCTGTGGTTCTCTGCAGGGTTTCACAGGCGCCGAGTCCGTCCCTGCAGGGAATTCCACCTTTCAACTCTCTCCACTGTGCGTACAGCTTTTGTCTGATCTAGGTTGTTTTATTAATTAAGATCTTCATATAGAGTATCATAGCTGAGCAGATATGTGCTAGTTTACAAGGACCTGCTCTCAGCGTAGAGGAAGTCTAGACATGCAGTAGAGGAATAAGAATATTTGCAAATGGACATGGACACTGGGAAATGACAGATAAGAGCATGGCTAGGTGGATCGATGGGAAATTGTGTGCTAAATTATTTACAGTAAGATTTCTGGCGTGTGAATGAGAACTGATGTCTGCAGATCCCCCGTGGCACTTCTGTACAGATGCTTCGTTTCTTTTAAACCTGACCTATTTCAACAGGTTGAATTTGACATCCTGGTGGCTGAGAAGGAAGTGTGACTTTGATGGAATAGTTTTGTTTGTGAGAAGCCCCATGTTTGTGTTTGAAGTACACTTGAGGTGAAGTGTCTTGAGTAAGTATGGATTATTTAGGGGCAGAATCACTGAGGATTTTTACTAAACAAACGAGCAAGAAGCTTTGTCCTTGCAAGCTGGAAAGCCTAGCTGAGCCAGTAAAACAGACATCAAAGGTATACATATGGGTTGCATTTTAATATTCTTTATATTGTAGGTATATGTGTGTGTTACTATAAAGAACTGTTACTAATTTTAAACTGCATTGGTAAAAAAGTAGTGTTTTTTTTTTCTTTTTTTTTTTTTGTCTTCTATATTGCTAAATGATGCAAATCACTAATGTCAATTTTCTGCTGGTTTATGCCAGCTGAGGATCTGGCCATGAGAACCATTTCCCCTCCATATAATCCCCCCAACCAGGGAAGGGAAAAGAGGAGGAAGGAATGGTGTCATCTGGATATGTGAATATTTTGGCTGACATACAAGCTTGGAATGGGCTCTGATACAGAGATAGAAATAGGGGGATTATTACAGAAACTCTTGAGATAATCCTGTAAATAGCAGAGGAAATTCTGGCTAGAAGTTGCCTACTGAGACCCTTTTGGAGTGAGACCCCTGCGAGGGCAGGAACGGAGGGGCCTCGAGCGCCGGGCTGGTCCAGGCCCGGTGTCGGAGAGCGCGGCTGCGCGCGCCGGCGGCTGCAGCGCTCGGGATGAGCGCGGGACGCGGCCGGGGGCGGCGGGAGGGCCGAGACGGGCGGCTCGTGCCGCTTTGGGGTCAGGGAAGGCTCTCACACTGGGGACGGGCCTGGGCTTGCAGACGGAGGCTGTTCAACACCCGGCAGTCTCCCCATGCGTCCGCTACAGAGGAGCGTTGACTCCAGGCGAGCGGTCGGGACGGTCTTGGCCCCATCACCGGCACATCCATAAATAAGCTCATAAACCCTCCAAGAGGGGCGCAAGGAGCAGCATTTCACCGCGTGCGTTTGCTGCCTGGACCAGCATCTCGGGGCCTCTCTTCGCCCGTGTGTTTCAGGAGGGTCACACGTGCTCCACACTATCTGCGAGCATTTACCGGAAAGTTTATCTGTAAAGCGCTTCCAAAAGGGCATGCGGAGCGGGTCCCGCGCAGCTCCTTTCCCGTCCCGTGCTGAGGGCAGAGCAGAGGGAAGGCATCGTGAGCGAGGGAAGGGCGCCGAGCTCTGCACTGCCTCCCCGGACACACCAGCCGCTCCACGGGCGCCATCCCCGCGTTATCAACCCCCGGTGTGGTGACGGGTGTGATCCTCGAGCCGCGACCCGTCACCCCACGCCGCCTGTACCTGCTGCGATCCCGGGGCTTCCAGGCTATGGGAGAGCTCACAGGAGCTGCTTTCGTCACTGTGCTCGAATAGCATCAAGCAAAGGGTCCTGGTCGGGATTACTGAGGCTATATGGGAACATGAGAAAAAGCAGAAAGATAAATATTTCATGTTGTATCCAGAGCATTTCCTGTAATTGCCCTCTTTCCTGCTCAACTTCCTACAGTGTTTCTCTACCTCAGCTGTCCTTTGCCTCCCATTTACTGTGTTATCCTTTCCCAGTGTCCCCGAGCATCTGGCTGTTGCAAGTGACATATTGAATCTTGCGTCCCATGGTACCCACCCCTCGCACATTTACTGACAGGGACTTCTGCAAAGCCACACTTAGCTCAGCCGCTGGTACTTCCAGGCAGTATAAAATAATGATAATAATAATAAAAAATCTGTGGCTTTAACTTATTCCCATGGGAAGGACCGTGTCCGTTTTTCACTCCCAAATGCGTTTTGTAAAAGTTGCGTTTCTGCAGCCGCATCTCTTTGCCAACGTTGATTAATCGGATGGTGAGAAGAGACCTGATGTTGCCACTTCTGCTTCTCCCAGGTCTTTGAAACTGTGTTGAGAGTCCTCTGCTTTTTAGTCCCGTTTCTCTGTTGCTGTTGACCTTGAAGGAGCTGTGAGCTGGATCCCTTGAGCCTGACTAATGATTTTTATCAGCAGAGCCCCTGAGGTGGGGCAACGTTATCGGCATTGGTCACCACTGAAGCAACTGTAGCTCCTGGTGCTCCTGATCCTCGTGTGGCTTTGGCTGCGGATTTTGGTAGGGGATTGTGTGCCTGTTTGTATACAAACATTCCCAATGTTTCTTTATTTTGGCTCTTGCTCTTAACTTCTCTAGTACAGATCTGTGGAAAGTAATATATAGTGAGGATGATACCGCGGAGAAGGATGAAGCCAAGGGGCTGGGTAAGAGGAAAGGGCAGTCATGTTGCCCGTCTGTATTTGTTTATAGTGGTGGTGTTCTTTGAGTGCCAGCTGGTTTGACCTTTTCCTCATCCTGGGTAGGATTTACTGCTCTAGTTTTAACTAGTTAGGAGGTAGGCTGTCTAGTTAGTTTTCTAACTTCTTTTACATGAGACTCTGTCTCATGTAAAGTGAAAAAGCATCACCGAAAGAATCACCAAGCAAGTGAATCATCCCATCCAGAGACAAGAAGCCAGGATATGAAGGATGTAAGAAAAGTCCTATCTCAGCTTTACTGAAGTGAGGATCTATAGGAATTGTGACTTTGGGTTCTGAAAAATAGTAGAAAGTCTCACACACCTAGAGTGCAAAATTTACTGTTGTCTTAAAATTGTCTGACCTCTTCTTAGCATCATATTTAGGTCCTCTTCAAACACAGGATTATGTTTGCCACAGAAGATCTGGCTTTAAACCAAAGCAAAAATGATACCAGAACATAGACTGGGATTTTAAATAAGAAACAACTACACATTTACGTCACTGCCGTATGTTTTTACCTTTCAGTAGAGAGAGGTGCAGTTAAAAAAAAGCCTTTAAAATCCCTAGCCGCGTGCACAGATACATGCAGTGCTCATTGAAAACTTCGTTACGTCGCAGCGCTGCTGATTGTCTTGTTTGTGCGACGTTCGGCGCTGGAGTTGCTCTGCGAGGAGCGTGGCGCGCGTCCCGTGCTCCCGCGTCGCGGCGCCGTGGGCCGGAGGACGCGGTGCCGCCTGCGCGCGTGGGACCTCGTCGGGGCTGCCCTCGAGTGGAAAAAACAAGAGGGAGACTTAAAAGAAAAGCTCTGGATTTAAAAAAAAAAAAAAAAAAAGTGCAAAATTTTATATTGTTAGGGTTCATAAAATTTTGTTTACAATTCAGATTTCAGATTCTCCATCTCCCTTTTTTGTTCCCTGAAACTGTTCAAAACACCCCTACCATCTCTCCTTTTTTTCCTATGTTATACCCCATGTGAAACTTCTGCTTCTCGTCTGGGCAAAACCTGACTTGGCGTTTGCGAAGTCTAGCACAGTGAGGCACAGGGTATTGCAAGCAATAAATAATAGCGGTGCTAGTGTTGTAGAAGGTAAATCTTACCCGCTTTGGGTTATGCCCTCATAAACAGTGCTATTATTTGCCAAAGCAAAATTTTAATCAGGGAGGTCTTGGAAGAGTGGGGCCCCAAATGATTAGTTTTCAGGGAGGCAATGCAACAAATATTTATCATTTCTGCATGATGGCGAGGTCTTTCACCTTAGGCTTTATCCTGAAGGTGAACTCTTAACAGCTGTAGCACCATGGTGCCAGGTGCTCTTTGGATCTATAGATATTGATTACCTTTCATGCAGAAAATTATCATTGCAAGTCCAGGAAAATGGTGTGGGGGTTTCCGCAGCTTCTGGAGAGCTGCTGGGCAGTGCAGGTTGAGGGAGTCCTGCACGCAGCCGGAGCCTCGCGCAGGAGGGGGATGTTCAGCTCAGTGGGGAGGACGCCTGGTGAGGATCCTGGGTCGCAGTTTTGTCTTTGGGTGCACAACTTCCCCCTAAATCATGCATGGGGTCTCACGCTCTGACCTGGGCTTGGGTGATTGCAGTGAGGCCCTTAAACCAGCACTTCGAGGAGCCCCAGCTCTCAGAGGGTCCTGCCTAGTTCCTGAGGATGCGCTTGCTGAAGCAGATGTCCGCGGGATCAGACCCTCTCTGCTGCCGTCAAAGGTGTCACCTGGAGCAGAGGGGGACGTGCACATGCCTGGTGTGTTACACACAGAATATGGTGCTCCTCAGCTGCTACAGAAGAGCTCTTGGGATACGGGCAACATGTATAATTAAAATCCCTGCCACTGATGATCTTGCAGGATGTCGGTCAGAGCTTCGAAGCCGCTCTCCGAGTAGGGATCAAATCTGTAAATGCTGCTTATGGTCCAGTCTGTTGTATAGCCCTGACTGGCGCTGTGATTTACAGAAAGGGAAGAATAAGCATTCACAGCAACCTAAATAGTATTTTCTTTTTCGCTTTGTTGTAATCAAACGTTCACCTTTAGATTCAAAAATCTAATAATGACTAATGGGCAATGATCTCCTGGATTAGCAGCAGCCCATTCAATAGCTCTTTGAGCAGTGATTACCATCTTTTTGGGGGGATATCAATTTAAAGGTCAAGTGCTTTCATAAAAAAGGTGATTATCCAGTATTTCATATGTTGAACAAAAGCTTAGCAGGATTCATTGTGTGTCAAGTTCTTTTGTATATACGATATACGCAGAGAAATGGATCTCTTAATTATAGAACTGTCTGTCTTCAGGGAAGGTATGTGACTATGAATAGAAGCTGTCAAATGGGTACTTTGCTTTGCTTGTGATATTTAATCAATTACTGTAAGGTTTGCAGGTTGTAATCGGCTCAAAAAAAAAAAAAAAAAAAGAAAAAGACGGGTAAAATTTAAGTTACATTCTTGCCAGCAGCCAGGGTTTGGGTCATAAATTCGTTATTTTACTGAGACCGGCTTGTGTAACAAAGATGAAAAGATGGAGAAAGGAACAAACAAGAAGGGGCCACACTGATGCCTTTTTTCTTTCAATTTTTGTGCTGCTCTTTTACTACCTGGAAAAAAAAGTCTGGTTCTCAGACGTGTCCAAAATTGGCTAGGGCTAAATTTAGAACTAAACCAAGGAAGTAATTTGTAGCTGCTTTTATCCACTCTTAAGGCATCAGTGGACTTTTATCAGGTAAGTTGGGTCCATATAATTGGAGCTAGTGAAATATGTTAAATATGATCGCCCACATTTCTCACGATTATTTCAGCTTTATTTTTTACAACTCATTCTTTTTCTCTTTTGTTAGGTAGCTTTCTTGCAGTGGAGGAAATTTTTATCTGTAAATGTGATTTACCAGAGTGGTTTGTATGTGTTTGTGGATTTTGGGGGGGTCGCATCCTTATTTCTGAGGGCATGCCTGCCACTTGCCAAGCAATTCCTGTGTGTTTATCCTCCTAGATTTTAAGGAACGCTTCCTATCTGTGGTTTCCTGCTCCTCATCGGTGGCATTCTGCTTCTCTTTTCAGCTCCTCCCTTTACTCCGTTACTTCTTTACTCTGTTACTACTCCTTTACTCCATTACTGCTTCTCCGTTTGCGGGACAGAAACTTGTAAAATGGGATGGCAGTAAATGAAGCACAACAAATAAACCCTGGGTAATGGATCATGAGCAGCCACTGTTGTTCTTTGCACAGAATGTTGTGTGTGAGAGATAAAGGCTTCTGTGTGAAGTCCAGCTGCTGCTTGGACTTTTGTACAAACAGAGAAAACAAAATTGAAAAACAAATATCCCAGTGAGCAAATGTTTGGAAGATTTTTTTCAAGTGTTGTTTGGCTAAATCAAGTGGTTCTTGATTTTTTTTTTTTTTTTTTTAAGCAGAGTGATTCTAAAAAAATATGACTTCCAAATCTGAAATATCCTCTGACTGTTTTAAAGGGTATCTGGTAAATACTTGGAGCTGCTGAAGCAGGCTGGGAGCTGCGGCACTCCTCCTGTTTCTCTGAGTAACTGAAGAGCAGGAAGAGAGGTTGTTAGTTTTGTAACATCACAGATAAATATGAAAAAAGGAGAAGAACGCTGAGTTTTCATTAGTGTTGTATATTAGTCCCCCTGGACGCATTGAAGTTTTTCTTTAATTATATGAGAGGTGAGTATGAACACAGTTAAGATACTTCATTTGATGTACACTGACAAAAAGGTGCGTTTGGATTTCAGTGCCTGCAGACTGTTATTACCTCGTGCCCAGGTGAACATCCCGGCTTTAAACAACAGCATTAGTTATTCTTGAGCTTTGTTGCCTCTCTTTTTTTTTTTTTTTTTTCAAAGGCTTTTCTTTTTGGCTGCACACATGGTAAATCTTTAACTTCAAGTGTCCTTCTGTGGTGACCAACTAAAATATTAGCAAAATAAATGTTTTATGGGAAAATGTTGGCAGAAACCCCAGCAGAAACAGGTGGTATTGGGTTATTTCAATATAATGTAATGATGCAGCCAGGTTTCCATCTGGACAGCATGTGGTTGTGTCTACTTAGAGAGTATCAAAGAGTGTGAGTATGCACCAGGGATGATGGTGCTGCACGAATGTGTAGCTCGATGGCTACTTTACAGAATAATAGCCTGGGTTCTAGGTCCTCTGGGTTAAATACTTTTACTGTCAGAATCTGAATTTCTTCATAAAATATTAAAGATGAAGCAAACCTCTGACATGCAATACTGAGCCGTGTAATTATAAGGCAGTTCCTGGAAGCCAAGTATTGTTCACATTATAGCTGGGCGTTTATTATAAAAGAGTTCATTACCCTTGGAAGCTGAGGCGTATTTCAAAGAGAGTGCCCTGGAACAGAGGCGTTTTCAGCAGGCGTTGCTATACGAGGAAAAAAGCCCCAAGCAAGCGGATCAGCGTCTAGGTGGGAGATGGGAGAGGAATTAGTGGGTACCTGCACGCTGAATTTTCCAGGTGTGTGCGCAGAGCGATGGCTGCCTCGCCATGGGCTGCAGTGCCGTCATGCCGCTTTGCACCAGATAAGGCATTTTTGGCCTAACATCAGGGATGGTTTTCTCTTTGGCCAACAGATGCTCTTGCAAATCGCACGGCACACTTTGCAACAGGATGCCAGGGACTGTCTCCAGAGCTGTGTGTTTTCTGTGAAGAGGAAAAACAAAATGACTGTGTTTACATGGGGCTCGCGAAGCCTGACCTGTGGGCGGGATTTGGCCCACTGCGTTTAGAGGAAGATCTGTAAGATATCTCTGTAAAATATCTTTCTGAGGGCGTGAGAAGGGAGGTGGTGAAAGGAAGAGGAGGAAAAGGAGCAAGAAGCTCTAACTCTTACTGTCGTCAGCAGGAGCAGGGTTGACCAGGAGCTGCTCCCGTGTGGGGCGCTGTTCCAGCCCCGTCCCACGGGAAGCAGGGCTGCTAATGATACACAAGGCCCAATCCTTCCCTGCTGTCGTGGTTTTGGTCTGTTGACTCCTGTTTCACAGTATCAATCAGCTTGGTAGCATCTGACACCCTGTGTGGTGTCATTTGCTCCGCACGAGTGTAAATCATCAACAAGGGCTAAGGAAAATTAAGAGCAGGTCTCAGGCTGCCGTGAATCACGTAGCCTTGTGGTCTTCACTAATGGTGTGGTGATTTGCACCAGCTGGGGACTGGCCTCAGCGCTGTCCTGTGCTGACGAGTGACTGTGGCATGTGCGTGTGCTAACGGCCTCCGGTCCTCTTCTCCTCTTGCTCATGGTTGACCTGATTCCACTGGGAACAGCGGTGCCTGCCAGGCTGTAGAACCACCCTGCGGTTCAGGGTGCTGGCGAGCAGTGCTTGGCAGCTGGGCATGGGCAGGCGGCTGCCCTTAGTCTGCAGCACCACACAGAGTGGCCAAGAGCCACGGAAAATACGAGGTGGAGTCCAGCCACTCATGAGGGCCATCATTAACACATCAGCAAACTATTTAACGGTCATTGGTACTGGACAGTTTTTGGAAGAAGCAATCATTTCCTGTCCACTCAGTTGATACTAAGAAAAAGACATGTGGCCGAAACCAGGGGTGATGCCTCATTGGGCCGTAGGCCCCTTCCCCTTTTTCCAAACACGTTATGTCTTTGTATCTCATTTGTTTTGCCTGTGTGGAGCGGGAATGTGATGAGAAGCGGTCCTGAGGGTTAGACATCTTGGGCCTTGATCCAGCAAAGCCCCCAGGAACACACGTAACTTCCCCTGCAAGGGACTCCCATTTAACATGTTGTCATCCCACCTACACCCACACTTGTACGCTTGTCCCTTGCAGGCTGCACGTGCGTGAATGCTTTGCCGAATCAGGGCATGGGATGGTCCTCGTGGAGGCACGGGATGGTCCTCATGGAGGCACGGGGTGGTCCTCGTGGAGCTGCAGCGAGTCGAGGTAGGTCATCTGAGCGCCCGGCCTCTCGTTGCGTGCAGCCCTTCCGTCGGGTCGTGCCTTGGTACACGGTATTTCATTGCATCCGCTTTGCTGTTTAAGATCCATGGACCAATGTGCTGTTCAAAGGCTGAGGCCTTTCTCCAGGTGAAATCTTTTCAACAGATTGAAAAGGCTTCATGGATTACCCATGTCAGGCCTGTTGCTACTGAGGCCGTGCAACTGTGCTGCCTTTTGCCTTTTCTCTGAAAATAAAACCCAGGAATAACTTGTTCTTCCCAAGGCTTGAATTGCCCGGGCAGCAGAGGGTTTATCCAGAGGCAATTATGAGAGGGAAAAATGGCAACAAAACAAGTTGCACATGGTCCTTGAAATCTCCCCAGAAGCCTCAAATGAATGACCTGAGACAGCAGACAGTGTGGAGTGGAGAGATGATGGATGTCAGTGCACTGGCCTGTTCATCTTCATCCTGATTAGGACACTGATTAGAGAGGTTTGGCTCAAGCTTTCTTGGTTCTGTGGGCCAGTTTGAATTAGTTGTCACAAGGGTGAGGTCAGAACTAAGTTGTCCAGCATCTCATACGGCCGTGTAGGAGTGGAAGGCAAGAGGAGAGTCTAGGCAGCCCGCCGCTTTGCTTGGAGGTGCCCTGTACATCTCCTGACCCTCCTGCATTGCTGGAATGGCCCTTTACCACTTGCCTCTGCAGCCCTCTGGGTCCAAAATGAGCTGCAGGTTGTTCGAAAGTATAACAGTGCATGCTGTGAGTTTAGGAGGACGTTTGGTACCTTCATTCCTGCCCTAACAGGGGATGTTTCATGCCCAGAAACATATCTGGGAAGCAAATGTGGATGCTTTGGATATGGAAGCAACCAGCCAAGTTTAGTGGCATCGCCACTGAGGAGGCTGAGGGAGCTAAGAATGAGCAAGGGCCTGGCGTTGTGAGGGGGAGAGCGAGGGGGAATCAGCCTTTTTTCGGAGAAACAAGAGTCTTTGCTGTAAAAACAGAACCTCTGGCCTGGTACCCACTCCTGCCACACCTGTAGTAACATGGAGAGCAGCTCCCTCGGGTGCCGACTGCAGCCAGAGGAAAGTCGTCACCCTCCTCTTGCGAGGAAGGAGCAGATGGTCTCGGTGCAGTTCCAGGCGCGGGGAAGTTAAGTGAGCAGATCCCTGTGCACGCACGTGGCGCTCAGCGCGTTGAGCTCCGCTCGGAGCATCCGCTGCGGAAGAAGCGCGCGGGAACGAGGGTTTGTGCTGCTGTGCGGGGCGGCCCCTGGCCCCACGGCCCCGCAGGAAGGCCCCAAAGAGGGGCCGCTGGGGCGAACTGAAGCAAAACTGACTGCGTAGACGCAAAAAAGGGAAAAATCCCCTCTGGATTTCTCATGTGCGCCCTCTAATTTCCTTGACCCTGTTGCTTGCTGGGCACGTTACGTTTCCTAAGCACTTCTGAAAATTACCCTTGGAGCCTGCAGGCAGCTTTCCTTAAAAATCTTGGAAAATGAATCCCATGCCTCCCAGAATTGCCCTCAAAGTGACAAATCCTACCTTTCCCCAGAAGCACACTGGATCCAGGGCAGGCTTTTCCTTTTCCAAAGAGGGAACAACTTCGTAGCTGGCTTTGAATTTTAAGGCTCCCCACTCCCATTTTCATAAATGTAAAACACTCGCTATTTGCTAAATTGGGTTTGTGTCTGTACCTGCCACCGTGGTTCAAAGGTCTGCAGCTGAGAGCAACTTTGGTTCGTTTTGGGTCTATCTGGAGTGGAGAAAGTCTGGGCAGTTGGATTCCTTCCAAAGCAGTTCATCAATCCGTAACGTTTTCAAGAAAGTTTTATTTTGCCGCAGTGTCTACTAAAGAGTTTAGGGCTGCCCTGGCAGAGGATCAAAACCTGCGTTATTCGGTGCTGCGCTGACTTCATAAGGGTTTGCAGCATGGACTCAATTAAGTCTGAAGGATCGGAAGGTGTGTCTTTCTGGTCTTTACATTAAATGCAAACTGTATCTCAAGTATTCTGGACTTGAACAGCTGCCATGTTTTGAAGCCAGTATTTCTGAAGGCTCATGAAGAAATGTGCTATGCTGTGTATCGTATATCCCCTGGAAACGGCCAAAGTTATAATTATGTCTCCTGCTGTAAAAGACGCTAGTAAGTATTTCCAGTAAGAGAACATGTAAAGGTGAATCCTAAAAGCAAGGACAAAGAATTATAGGATATTATTATTTGTCATTGAGTGACACTGCAGAACCCCCCATCTTGAGCTCATTGGAACTTGCTCTGAGTGTTGAAAGACATAATAAAAACAATCACTATATTCTCATTTTTCTGTGTGAAAAGATGAAGTCATGGCATATGGTCTGCTCACCAGTGCTGTTAATAATAAACCACAGATAATTAAGCACTGATTTATCCCTCTATGTAAGTGAAACAAATTGCTTTTAACGGCTTTTGCTGAGGACCATCTAGTCAGATGGATTATGCATAGGAAGTTCAAACTAAAAATTATGAGAGATCGTATTTCAGTGTGGTGGAGGTTTATGGTAGAAACAATTAGAAACCTAACAGAATGTGTCCTGTATTCTCTTTGATGGAAAATCAGATATTAATCTGGGGAAAAGTGTAATTCTCAACACAGCTGCTCCCTTTGCACTCATGCTTTACGTTGGGAAAAAAAGGGGAAACACGTTTAAAAAATTGATCATAGCTTATAATAGCAATAATCACCTTGAAATTGGTTGTTACAACAGTTAATGAACAGAGTATTAGAGCATAAAAGGCCCTCCGATTCCTCCGGGCTATAACTAACAAGCTGCTTGTGAACTGTTGGTCGGGCGGCGTCTTCATTTGGCGACGTCTTCCAAAGACGCGGGGCCGGCGCTGGGGAGCACCGGGGCAGGGCTGCCCCGCGGAGCTGCTTTCCCAGTCCAGCTTTCGGCCTGGGAGTGGTTCCTGTTGCCCCTATAGCCGTGTTTGCCGTGCGCCGTTCACATGCTGGTTTCCCTTCCCTTGGAGCAGGAGGCTGGTGCAGCCCGTGTGCCCCTTCCCAAGGCAGCCCCTTCTGTGCCCAGCCCCGGCTGTGGGCGCCGCTGCCCTCTGCCCGGCCTCCCGCGGGGACGCGCTTGCCCCGGAGCCGCTGCTTCCACCTCGTGTCGAAGCAGGACGTGGCGCGCGCCGCGTGGCCTCTGCTGCACGGGGCTCCCGGGCAAGTTCGCTCGGCTCTTTGACTCGCTTTGACTTTGTATGGACATATGGTTGCAAAAAGAAGGGAGGAATGGTTCAGTTTATCATACTTCTAGCTCTGTGTGGTCTGTAGTTTTGTTTTTTTTTTGCGTTATTCACAAAATTCCTTGCAAAATCCTTTCTGATCTGGAGTTGCTGCTTTAGTTCGGATGCTCGCTGCTGGCCGAGCTGTAACGCAGTAAGGGGCTAATGAAGTGATACCACTGGAGCTGCCTCCGCCGATGTAAAGATTAGGTTTGGTCTACTGCTTTTTTTCCTGGTATTCATAAATTTATGGTTTCCTGCTCAAAGCTTTGGTACCTTTGGAAAAGTTAATGTCAGAGAGCATTTATGACCAACCTGGTGTCCTGGTCCCATGAGTCTGAAGTAATGGGAGCGAATTTCGCTATTGCACATGGCTCTATTTAGGTATTTTTTTCAGCACCGCTGGGCCCCCGTTCCTAGAGCAATAGCCCTTAACAAGAACTGGTTGAAATTTGTGGCAGCAATTTTTTTCCCCCGTGACATGTGATGTGTCCTCGACACTGAAAATGCTCATGGAAAAAAAAGTGGGTGATTTTGATTAAATTTCTGAATATATGATGGGAAAGCTTAAAACAAAACATTTTTACTTGACTAATACCTGGCTTACAGCACTAGGGAGATTTGTTGTGCAGGCTGCCCCAAGCTTTTTATGAGGCTTAAAAGCAGTTTATATCATACTGCAACTTCAAATACAATGACAGCAGTGCAGAAAATCCTGCGCAGACGTGAATGCCCCTGTGCCAGCCCCTGCCCGCTCCGGTCTCGGGCGCAGGAAAGGCTGTGTTTCTGCCCTCGTGCTGCCAGTCTGCAACCTCTCCCTGGCCCACTGCAACCTTGTACATTTTGCTAAGCAAATTAGAGAGCGTCAGCTCGCTGGGTATGGTCTGCGTAGCCTGGGAATTTAAAATCTATTACTGTTTTATGGGAGCTATTTTGTTCTGTGGGTCAAAATACAGGTACCAAGCAACTATGGAAAATTCATGATGGAATTTACTGCCTCTTTTAATTTTGGCTAAGCTCACTTTGCAATTAGTCCTGATCATTGCGGTACCCTTCAGTGTGAACGCGCCAGTGGCTCTTGCCTTCAGCCAGCTCTGGATAGACTGGCTTTTGGCTGAGCATCCCTGCCCGTCACGTCAGGACCAGACAGGGACTTGTTGGTCTTGTCAAGAATTCAAACGGTAGTCTTCCATGTCCTCTTGGCTTCCGACTTCTTAAATGTAACTTTAAGAGAAGCCTTTTGCAATTTAGCAAACATTAGATCTGGGAAGATCCGTGTTACACAAGCGAATCAGATGTGTGGTGATAGACTGAAAAAGAGCGGTGTTACGGACAGTATGCGCGTTTGGCCCACAGGGCTCGTTACTCTCCCTGGTATCAGTTTTAATGCAGTCGCGGCAGGCTGCTGCTAACTTAGCTGTCGGGCCCTCATCCTTGGAGTGGTAAAGCTCAACTTTTTTATTCTCTGGGGAAAAGTCTTGAGTGCAGACCGGCTTGTAGCTCTTCTCACTTCAGTCATTGTCACCTTTCTATTACTGGCCTTACCTCACAGTGTGTTAGAAGTTTGTTGTATGTCGTGTGATCTAAGGATGCATTAGGCCATTTTTTGATGTGCTGTGGCTTCTAATTAGCAAAAGAATTACATTAATGTTAGGTTGGGGAAACATCCAGCAGTCTTCAGGTGATGCTGCCGCTATTGGTTTTGCTGTCTGATAATTGTACGGAAAATGTGAACGTCAAGAATCTTACTGGGAAACGTCCTACAAAGATGCCTTTGCTGCTGTCTTAGTACCTTGACTAGAGTGAAGACACCTCCTCCTCTGAGCATGCTTTGCAAAACAGCATTCTCAGACACCAGAAAGCTACAAAAGAGGAATGGTGAGAATATGGTAGTAGGAGCAGAACATTACAGATGGGCAGAGAAATATTCCAAGAGAAGAAACATCTGGGAGTGGGGCCTCCAGTAGAGCACATTATTTTGCATGTTGTTTCCCTGGGCTCTGCTAGATATCCTGAACTCCTGAGGAGGTGGTGGGGGTTGCTAGTGGCACACAGTACTTTGGCAGAGATGCACGGTGCCTGATTTACCTCTTGGCAAAGGGCTAAAGACAAAACTAAGGGAACATGTCCTCATGTAACGTGTCCTCTCAGACCCTGATTCGGGAGGGTTTTGCTCTGTTCAGCAATGTTGTGTGTAGCCTCTTGCATGATGTGTTGCACAGGCAAATTTGCAAGTCACAGGTAAGCTCTGCTGGTGAGAGGCATTTTCCCACTGGCTTTGAGCATCCTGATTTGGGCTGACCACACTGCTGGGTACCCTCTGGGGTTAGGAGGTTTTGCAACTGGAGGTGCTGGTAGCTTTGTGGGCTCAGGCTGCTGAGAGCTGAGGTGTTTGGAGGACGTGGGTGTCCATGAGGTTGTGCAGCAGCTCTGTAGTGGCTTTGCAAGCAACAGGGTGGGAGTAAATCACATAAACAAAGGAAATAAGTGCTTAAGTTTTGGAGGTAACTTGCTGCAAGCATATGTTTTGGTTGAACAGTGGTAAGGAATAACTTCCACCTTTTTTGGTCCTTATATGTTCCTTCTGCTTTCATAAAATGTGATTTGAACCTACCGAATCCACCTTGACTCAAACCGTATGGGTAGCAGCACTGAGGTCTTTCTTTCATTTTCCTCCGGTTTGGCTCCAATTTCTCTTTTCTGTGCTTCTCCTGTACAATGCAAGAGTCAGTAAGAATGGTCTCCCAGAGGAAGCCCATGTTCCTAGGAGATACACTTCATATATTTAATCATCTTTGGAGCTTTTATTTTTCTAAAGGACTGAAGTGACAGCCTTTAGAGAATAATTATATGAAACACCATGTGTGAGCGAAGTGTGAAATGTCTCCAGTACCAACCAAAGCTATAGATATTTTTATTAAATATTAATGCCATGCAGTTATGAAGGGTTTGCCAAGCAGATGTTAAGCTGGCCTTTGTAGTAATTCAATTGAGCAAGGAACTTTTCCTGCCGTTTTTATCAATGTCCGGCTATACATGACATTTTAAACTGAAAATATAAAATGGAGAGAAAGGGAGAAAAGGGAGAAGAATAATTAATAATCAGTTTCCATTCATGACTATCTGTTAATATTTCCCCTCAGAGGATTTAATGTTTCTCCTGAATGTTTTTCTTGGAGGCCGATACCAATCTGAGCTAACCTAGACCCTGTGCAAACTCTTCCAGAGGGCCCCTATCTGGAGCTGGGCCCACTCCTGCTAATTCATTTCTTTCTCTCCTATTTGTAAAATGATGATTGTGATAATAAAAGCAAACCCTAAACCATTCTGAAGACTACAACGATGTGGGACTCTGAAAATATTTGTGGCTAGCTTCCTTCCTCCCTAGTCAGAGATCTCTTGGTGCTTAAAGATCATAGTCAGATCCTCCTGTAATTCAAGTATAGATTGATTGAGTCTTACTGAAGTTAAGCCCCATAAAGCAAAACATCTTAACATGATTTAGCATCGTAACACATTTGGTTATGTACAACTCTTCAGGCAAAAATAAATAAGAAAATTAAAAAGGTGATTGAAATGTCTGCAGGTCAGGTGCAATATAATGAGCCCATTCATGAAATGTCACTGCGAGCCCCTCCTCACAAGTATGACTCTATTTACGTGGAAAAATATGGTCACACTTGTGCCTCGTGTGTGGTGTTGGAGGCTTACGAAGCTGTTTCTGCCGCGGCTCAGTGGCTCGTCTCGGTTACGTTCCCCGGAGGCTGCGCCAGGAGCAGGTGATGGCTGTGGTGAGGGTGACCAGCTCTAGCTTCAATCCAAGAAGGGAAAAATATATAATAAATCACAGCACAGTAAAGTGGAGATGAAATGAAAAATCACCAGGTTGGTTTGTGGGTTTGACCTGCCTGCTTATAATGGCACAGGCTTCCCATCAGCTATGGGGACTTTTATAGGCACTTATGAAATAAATTGCATCTGTTTAAGGGACTTTGTGAGCGTGAAGGTCCCAGCACTCTGTCCTTTACCCGCTCCAGACTCGTGCTGTGCTCCTGCCGTGAAGAAGGTGCTGCTGCTCCTGCATCGCCAGCAGGCCCGTGGCCGAGTTTGGTGATGGATGCGTGTGTCGCCTGGCGGAGTAGGCAAGTCACAGTGACATTTCAGAGCATCTTGGCCAAGATTAAATGTGATTCCTCTAATAGAGGAAGTTATCTTCTTTATAAAAGAAGTAGGAAATGGAGATTACTGCATGTGCTCACTTCACCTTTGAGTGATTCCCACTGCAATTTTAGGGGGGAAATAGTTTCACAGAATCGCAGAATAGTTACAGTTGGCAGGGATCTCTGGAGATCATCTAGTCCAAACCCTAGGGTCACCTAGAGCACTTTGCCAGACGTGGGTCCAGACAGCTTTTGAATATTTCAAAGGATGGAGACAATCCTGCGCAACCTGTTCCGGTGAGAGACCCTCACAGTAAAGACATTTTTCCTCATGTTCAGGTAGAACTTGCCGTGTTTCAGGTTGGAGCCAGTATTGCTCCCTGGGCTACCCAGGATGGGCTACTCCATCACCTTTTCGAGGATCAAAGAGATCCCATCAGGGACCATGGACTTGTGGAAGTCCAGTTTGCCTAAATGATCCCTAACCCAATCCTCCTCCGCCAAGGGGAAGTTACGTTCTCCAGACTTTCTCCCAGGGGATTCCTGAGGGCTGGAATTCCTGGTGGCCTGAAGCAAAGACGACATCCGCAATCTCTGCCTTCTCTCTGCGCTCGGTCAGCAGAGCCACTGCTCCATTCAGTAGCAGGTCCACGTTTTCCCCAGCCTTCCTTTTGTCGCTGATGTATTTAAGGAAGCCCTTCTTGCTGTCCTTGACATCTCTTGACAGATTTAACCCCAGATGGGCACATTTGCCTTTCTAGCCCCATCCCTGTGTGCTCGGGTGAGGTTCCTATAAAGCTCCCAAGTGGCCTATCCCTACTTCTATCTTCTGTGCACTTCCTTCCCTTTGAGTTTTGCCAGGAGCTCCTTATCCATGTTCTTGACTTATTCCTTATTGGGATGCACCATTCTGAAGCCTGGAGGAGGTGATCCTTGAATATTAGCCAGCTCTTTTGAACTCCTCTGCTTTCTAGGGCCCTGACCCATGGGATTATTCCAGGAAGGTCCCTGAAGAGGCCGGGGTTTGTGTGTTGGATGCGTGTTTGCATGTGAGCAGGGCCTGCCCAAGGCAAAGGCTTCTCTAGTGGGATTTGGAAGACTTAATCAGCAAAGGATGGCAGTGCTCACTGGTGGCTTCTGGTCACTCAACGTCTAGCCAGCAGAGAAGAGCTAATCAGCCTGTCTCCTCAGCAAGAGAACTAATAGTTGAGGTGCAAAATCTTCCTGCTCTTACCCGATAGAAGTAAGAGGCAAGGAAGTACCCCATAGAGGCAAGTAAATAGTTGATAGTAATAAGTTTAAAGGTAAAGCAATAAACAGGGCTCCTCTCCTCTGACTTCTGCAGTTGTTGCCACTGATTTATCTGTGTGGATGTAGAAAAATCATTGCTCAAGTCAGGAAAATGGAGAGGGGGATTCAGCTTTGCAGACTTCCCCCGTGCTGGGAATGCAGCAAAAGTTGATGGCTAATACCTCGTTTAATAAGGTCTATACCAAATCCAGATGTTGCACAGAAGACCTGGTGTGCTGAGCATACAGCACAGAACCATGGTGCTTCCCATATTTCCTGCAGAATAAAGTCAAAACCTCCTTTTTCTGGGGTATGTGAGCGCACAGACAGCAGTGCTGGTTCTCTCTCAGTGGTTTATGCCGGAGACAGTTCATTTGACTTGTTCTCTATGGTGTTAAGTTTTCAGTGAATTGTCCTGCTTGATGGGTTCAAGATCAATACATGTGGTTGACAGGATGAGAATAAGCAAGCTATTAATCAATGTTGGAAGCAGGCCTGGGGCCTGATCAAACTTTATAAGTTATTGTTATTATTATTATGAAAGGAAGGAAGGAATGATGCTTATTTGAGGCTGGTATTATCTCTTTACCTACCTACTGTTCCTCTGTTGTCAAGCCAGTGAAGCGCTGAACAGCACAACATAAACACGATGCTCAGTGCCCAGAGAAGCAGCCGTTGCCAAAACAACCCCCCAGACTTTGCAAGTTCGCCTGGAGTTCTGCACTGTGCTCGGCGTCTCGTGAGCTCCTTGCCCGTGCGGTGCTGGCTCTGTCCGAGGCTCCCAGGTGGGCACGGCATGTTGGGAATGCTCTGTGCGCTCTGGGAGCGACTGCTGCACAGAACCGTGGAAGAGCAGACTGCTGGGTGCCGCAGGTGTCTGATCTCCTTTAGAGCTGAACATGCATCGCCCAGTCTGCATCACCACCTGTGGAAATAATCATCAGATGTTTGACCAGCAGATTTTCTCGCCGAGATCCTGGCTTTGGGTCAGGTCACTAGTGCTTGGCCAGCATCCCTGGTTTACTGGTGCTGTAGCTTGAATGGTCGAAGTGCTTCAGCACCATCTCCTCCAACTCTCCCACGTTAAGAGCACTAGAATTAACAGGTTTGCTGGCTGTGAAAGCTGAGCTCTTATCAGCTGAATAATGCCTGTGGCAGATACATCTCCATATTTTTCATCGCACATGGTTTGTCTTTTTTTTTTTTTATTTATTTTCCTAGCAGATTGGAAATTGCTTTGGGGTATATGACGCTTTCTGGGTTTTGGTGCAGAACTGGGAGGCTTTTGTAGGCAGGGAGGTGGAGTGAGTGGGAGGAAGAAGATGCTTAAACATGGATCTTTTTTCCTGTTGTTTCTTTCTCTGAATTCTAACAAAAGCCTAGAGGATTTTCAAGTAAAGTTAATCCATCCGTACCTTGTATTATCTTGTCCAGCCAACGCTGTCCTGTTGACGACGGTTTCCTGGAAGGGTGTAAGCTAGTATCAGTTAGTTTTAAGGTGGTGGTTTCCCTGAGGCAGAAGCATGCGGTGCATTTTGCTGTTGGCAGTTGTGCTCCCCCAGCGTGGGCACGCAGCTCCCGCTAGCTGTGGCGAGGCCTGCGTGCGCAGCAGGGACGCGCAGGCTGCAGCATGGAGCTCCGCGTTGTTGCTGGTTTGCTTTGATAGTTTAGCACGTGTCTGTACCTGCCCGCTTTGGCCTGCCAGCTCCAGAGCCTTTTACCGTGATTGTTTTGAGCAAGGTCTACCCTGCAGCTTTTGCTGCGGAGGGGTGTGGGCGCCCGCGCGGCGGCCGAGGCGGGGAGGTGGCGCGGGGCTCGCGGCGCGAACGCGCCCCTTGTGCCCGTTAGCTCTGCACGTCTGCCACGTGGCCCCGAGGCAGCATGAGGATGCGCAAAGAGGACTTGCCTCGCTGCTGCTCTCTGTGTTCTGCAACCTGTAGTGCGCCTGGAAGACGGGGATTTGGTTGTAGGATGGCGGCCTAAAATGGTATTTAATTAGCTTTGAGTATTTTAGCAGTATAGAACGGATAAAACGCACATTTAAAATGATCATCTTGCAAAGTCAGGGTAGCATCTCTAGTCGTCCTCAAAGGTAAGATGAGTTTTGTGCTGCTTTTGGGAGGAGAATTATAAGAAGTATAACCCTTTAGGACAGCCGTGCAGTGACTCCAGAACAAGCTCCACTCCTGGCCTCCTGTGGAACCTGGTTACCTGGGGCGCACTTGGGCAGCCGCGTGCTTCAGCGCCAATGGACTTCCCCTGCAAGCTGCCAGCCAGAGGTACCGTGGGTTTATGAACCCTTTTGGGTGCAGGATGGTGTTACCTTGTGTAGGGTAGGGGAGAGCAGAAAGATCATAAAGCCTCTTAAATTAGAGCATTCAACTATTGAAGTTTAAACAAGACACTAAGTCTGGAAATTAGAAGATAATCCATGTATTGATATTGCTAAATGATGAGGGGGGATCATCCAGCTCTTGATGAAGGTTGTGATCTTTCACAGTTGCTGGGCTAAACCCAGAGGGAGAAAAGAATTAGGCAAAGGTGAGAAAAAGCATCAGCCTGGAAAGAGTTTGTCTCAATAACGTCACTGCATGTTTTATTCAGGTTGTCCCCTTGTCCTTGTATCTGTGTCCTGTGTATCTAGTTTGGAAGCCACATTCCCCTGAGACCGAGAGAGACATACAGATTATTACTGCCTTCCGTATATTTGTTAAAATGTCCACGAATGTGCTCACTCCATTGTTGAGGAGTTTTGCCCCAAAGTCCAGGGGCCGGGTCTTGTTCATGAACGGAGGGTCGCTGGAGCAAACTAGCGATGAGAGCCTGCTTGCAGGCTTACTTTGCTGTGGGAGACCATACTGAAAAACTTCTTAAGCCACAGCAGCAACAAGAAAAAAATAACAAAAAAAAAGACCATATTTTCCTGGCTGCATGTGGCTTTGTGCTTTAATCTTCATTTTTTCAGTTGAAGTGTTCCAAGATCATCACAAACTTGAATCTGAATGAAACAGCTTGGATTTCATGAAAGGATGTGACCAACCTTAATGTTAAGGAAAGAGATGTCTGCACTGAGTGCCAAATTTTCTTGTTTTAAGGATGTTTTTCCTTGCTGCTGCTGAATTTTCTGAAGGTCTCCCTTCCTGTTTCATCACCTAGATAAGGACCAGACCTTCAGGTGCCCCAGCAGCTTTCCTGCGGAAGCAGAATTTTGTATATTGGTTTTGGGAATCAGTTAATGGAAACAAACAAGCAAGAAAGATAAACCCCACGGCCTGGTTATGTCCTCCAGTAAAGGTATCCAGATGTAACGAATAACGGGCCGTCGGGACCGGCCGCGGCGGAGCGGTGCGGGCGCCGGGGTGGCCCGACCGCGTCCCCCCGCCTGCAGGGACGGCCAGGGCCCAACGCGCCTCCTCCCGAGGAGGAAGGGCTCGTTGCGGAGGCCCGTGCGGCGGCACGGAGGCTGCTGCCTCCCCACTGCCGCCTGTCCCACCGAGGTAGCTGAGAGAGGAAGATTCTGACGTTAGGGCCCGTTGTTTGGGCTACTCCCAGTTGACAGCACTGGCCCTCCAGCCCAGACCTTTGCTAGGTGGTGTGAAATACTTCTTGCTTGTTGAAAAATTCTTCACATTGCAATTTTGAGTACTCTATAATAGGCAAAAAAAATGAACCAAAACAACAAAAATAACTTTTCATTTTCCTAGAACTGCTCAGCCCTATCCATTTGATGTTATTTATTGAAGGCAGATACATTAACAGTTAACACTGGCTTTAGTTTTATTCTTCTTAGAGCTAATGTTGATTCCAGCTCTTCTGACTTTGATGGAGGCTGGCTCCGCTGGCTGCCTCTGTCTGGCACAACTACAAAGCTGATTTGGGGAACCTTAGAAGTTTATTTAATTCCTTAAATGTTTTGGCTTGATGGTATCTTGGGTATTTTGAAACTTTTGAAGCCTTTTCAGTTCCCAACAGCACCAAGCCGGCAGCCGGGGCAGCACCGCAGACGAGGTGCAGAGCGTCACCACCGCTCTGCTCTTCACCTTTCCCAGGGTCCCCACGTGGGTGGATCAGACCAAACGCAGAAGAAATAATAGTAGAATTTGGCAGATGGGGACCACGTTCTTCCCATCCCTTGAAGAGGATGGAGAAGGGAAGATGCCTCGTGTGCCTCCCTTAACGCAGGTTGCTCTGGTAGAAGGGGCCGGTGCAGCTGTGGCGTTCACAGCCTGGGCATTAATGCTGATCCTGGGGCCTTGGAGGTTGCATGTGGGCATGAAAGCGGGTTCCTCACCGCAGCCAGCTGAGCACTTCCCTCCGGCTGTCCCTGGGCTCACCCTGTTGAGACCTGCGTGCAGAAATCCTGCCGGAGCCCGTCCTCTGCTGCCGCCCCCTCATGTTTGTGTTGCTCTTCGAACAGCAGCCCATAGGGAGCCGCAGCGACTGCGGGGAGGAAGAGCGCGCGGAGGCAGCAGCCCTTGGCAAAGTGTTCCCACTCCCTACTCTGGCGCGTCTGGGCCTGGGAGGCCACGCGCAGCTGCTTCCTGAGCCGGGAAGAAGCTTTTCTATATAACGGGGCAGTTTATACCTGGTGTTAATAGCAGCGATCTTCCGGGGGACGCGTGGCTGATGAGCAGGGAGTGAAAGCAGCCGTAAGCGCGTCTCATCCTTGGAAAACCTCCTGGTGCCTCCTGTCTGGGCAGGGAGCTGCGCTGAGCGCCGGCGCGCTTGCCAGGGGAGGCGCGAGGAAGCGGCCGCGTGGGGCCGGCAGCCCCTGCGCTAGCTCCCGCCATGCCCGGCCGCTGCCGTCCTGCCGCAGCCCTTCCCGCGGGTGACGTGTGCTGGCCCAGGCGGCCGCGACGGGAGCACCGTGTGCGGAATGCCAAACCGATACGTGGCACCCCGGTGCCGCAGGGGCTTCTTGGCCCCCTGGGCGGTCGCGCTGGCGTGAGAGCCCCCGTGTCTGCTGCGCTGGGAAATACTGCTCAATAGCGACTTATGTGCGACTTCAGAAGCACTAAGACAGCTATAGGCAACTGGAGAGGGTGGCAGGATGAAACCGCTGGATTTCTGGTCCGTTTTGAAGCACCTCTGAGGTGCTTTGAGTGCTGGAAACACCTCTGGGCGGAGGAGCTTTCATGGTGGGGCTGAGCGGACGTGCAGACTCCCTTGCAGAAGAGGAGGCTCCCAACTAACTACGACTTCTCTGAATGAGCAGGCGCGGTTCTGACAAATAATTCACTTGATCTGAGTTACGGCCGGTAAAATCGCAGTTGAATTTTTTCCTTTGCGAGCGAGTGACCAGCAGCAGATCCCGTTACGATCGATTTTTGATAGACTTCTGCAGTTAGGGCAGAGCTACATGGGGATAGGCCAGGCCTGAGGAAGGACGTTTTGGGTGTTGCACTAATTGCCCCAGTCCCCCAAGTTTCCTCATATGTCAACAAGGTCCTTGTGTCAATTAGCTTCAGTGACCACTGGATGTAGCTATTGCTTCACAGAAACACAGCCAAATAAGCACCTTTTTGGCTCTTTTTTTTTGGAGTAGATCTGGAAGAGACAGCATTCAAATGCAATCCCTACCACTGGTCTCCTTTTCCTTTTTTTTTTTTTTTTTTTTTTTTTTTTTTGAGCGTGCATATTTTTCAGTCCTTTTCCCAACATTTCTTACAATATGAGCAAAGTCTCTTTCATGTCCATATTTGAAATTTTTCTAACTGTCCTCCTGCCTATCAGCTATGAAGAGTGCATGGGATGTCATTTGATACTCTAGTAATGAGATGAAGAGTTACCTGCTCATAACTGCACTCATTTCCTGAGGAGGAACAAAAAAGGTCCAAACTCTTTCATCTGTCTGTAAAATTTCAGTGCTACAGAACAACAAGGTTATCCAGTGCAGGCAGTGACCTGAAGATCTGGAAATGAAAATAGTTGGCCCTTTTTGTGTGACAAAGATGTCAAGTTAGGTCAGGTGTTAAAGCCTTTATTTACTTGCTTATTCTTGCAGAGTTCCTTCTGCTCTCCAGGGTTAAACGCGTGCGCCGGCTTGCAGAGGTAGCGGGGGAGAACAGCTCTGTCTTGTACGTGTTCTGCAGAGGCAACGTGTTTAGCCTCTGAAATCAGTCTCAGTCATTAAGGAGAAGGCACCAAGCCCCCCACATAGGCCCTCTTTAAAAGGGGTAAAGCAAACGATATCTAAAGACACAAAGTTTGCCAAAACTATCAGACGATGCCCTTGGAGCTGTTGGTTGCAGAGCCCTGAGCCGTGCTGCAAGTGCCACGTGTTCCTGCTCTTCTTGAGCTGCATCCTTACCTGTGCTGGGGGGTTTTCAAAACTTTAAAGCTTTTCACTTTTATTTGTCACGATGAAAACACCATTTGTAGTAACACTTTTTGATCTGTAGAGAATATATAAGGCTGCCACAGTAAAGGATTTTTCTTTCTCTTTAGCTTACTCGTGTTAGTGCAGCAGGATGTACGTGTATCATCGAAGCCTAGCAAATGGGGCTAGGAAGGACAACACCTTATTTAGTCCGGTCCTTTCCCCAAGGCAGGATCAACTAGGTCTAACCCTCCTTGACAGATAAGCAGCAAGCCTGTCCTTGAAGCGCTCCTGCAGCAGAAACCTGACGCCCTTCCTCAGGCAATCTTCGGGCACAGAGCTCTGCGCTGCTCGGAGCCCTCCTGAGGACCGGCCTTGCTGCCACTTAACCCCTCGGCTTCCCCCGCTGCCCGGGCCCCGCGGGACTCGGCCATCCCTCCTGGCAGCCGCGCCGGCGCCTTCCCCGAGGGCGCGCGGTGTTGCGGGATCCCCGTCGCGCTCGGCGCCCCGGGGCCGCCGTGTCTGCAGCGGCCCTTCCTTCCCCTCCTCACTGCTCGGGTTGTGCCTCAGCCACGGTGCGCGGCGGCTGCGCGCTGCAGGTGGCTGCGCAGGCTGCGCGGAGGCGGCGCTCCTGCAGCCCTGCCAGACGGAGCCCTTGGAGCGCTGCCCGCGTGCGCGTCGCCACGCGGGCCGGGCCGGGCGCTCGCCGCCGTGGTGCACGATGGAGGATGAGGTGTCCGCGCGGGGAGCCAGGCCTGCCGGTGCTGAGCACACAGGAGCAGCGCCCGGCGGGGCAGGCTCGGAGCTACGGCCGGGAGGGAATCGCGGCCGCCCATCCCCGTGGCCAAGTTCCTGCGTCCAGCTTGCTTGCATTAGCAAGAGCAAAGACCGTCTGAGAAATACAAAACTGAAAGGACTCGAATACGGTGGCTGTGTAATCTGCTTTTTAATGCAGCTTTCTTTTTATATAACTATTAGCATGAATATGGGAAGGATCTTACGTTTTTCTTTTTCCCCCTTCCCTCCCCTTTACCACGGTGCCTTTTAAATCAAGCTGTCCTCTGTAGCTCTGCGGCAAATCTGCACATTTCTGGTTTTGCTCTTTCGGAGGATAATTTCTCCTGTTTAATGAGATCTGAGAATGAAGTCAGGCATGAGTTGGAGAAAGGTCACAGCATGTGCTCAAAGGTATATTAACTACTGTTGGAGCTGGCATCCGTCGACTTCCATGAGGACAAAATTAAGCCGCAAACAGTAAATACTTCCACTAGCACTTTATTACAAGCAGGACCATTTACAATGAATAAGAATTTGAGGAGCTTCAAGGATGAAATGGGGATGTTTGCAAATAGAAAGAAAAAAATCTTACCGCTTAGACTTGGAATGTGATTCCAGTCAAGGTTAATGGGGAAACGGTTAATGAGGGGTACAGAATCCAAAGGCGCTGTTGATGCCATATTGTGTCTTACACAGGTAATTAATGCTACTGACTACAGCTAAATGGCTCTACCTGAGCACATTTTCTCGAACGGGAACTCTAAATCCCCCACGCTGTGTACGGGAGCACTCTCCTGATGCTTTACGACTCCCACTAATGCTGAACGGGCTAAATCAGAACCAATTTCTTGCCCTCATTTCCAGGATGGTGATTTGCATCCATCACCACCGCAGTACATTCATCACCGAGGACCCGGCAGTGAACGGCGAGTTCGGCGTCAGCGTCGCGGGGGTCGGATCCAGCCTCGAGCGCCCGTGGCGGGGCGGGCGCCTCGCAGCAGGAAGCAGCGCCAGCCCGCGCAGCTCTCTTCCCTGTTGTCATCCTTCTCCCCCCTTTTCGCCATGTTCAGCAAAGTTATTTTTCCACAAGTTCCAGCCAGGTGTTGCCGCTCCGTGGCTGGTGCTGTGCAAAATAAAGGCAGCTCAAGGAAGGTGAAGAGCGTGAGCCTTCGCTTGCCAGGCCGCAGGTGAGGATGCCAAGCGCCCGTGGTCCCCCAGAGCAGCTCTCTCCGCTCACATCCCCGGGCAGCTGGCCGGGTACGGGACGAGCCAGCGCAAGGCCCAGTTATTCTGGGAGCGAGAGGCTGCTCGAGAGGCCGGTTTTGTGGTGAGAAATGTTTCGTTTTCCCTTCCTCGCAGCGAGGCCTTAAAGTAGGGCACTTGTGTACACCGCTCCTTCCACATGGTGCTCATCGTATTGGCAGAACCGCTCCAGCTGAAGGGTCTCATCGATGCGCTCGAGCCAGCTTGTAGGTGCCATCCGCAGGGCAGATTGCGCCCGCAGCCGAGTGCGGGCCTCCTGCACTGCTGCCTTGGAAACGCTGCGCGGGTGCGCGTCGCGCGGCCCTCCTGCATCCCCTCCTGCCCGCTGGCCCTTCAGGCGAAACGGCTCCCAAAGCCGGGGCCAGACCCTCAGTTTGGGAGGCGAGGAGAGGCAGCTCTGCGGGATTAGCCGGCCTGGCCTAGAACGGGGACGAGGATGCCGCGGAGGGGACAGCCGGCCTGGTGCCCCCGCAAAAACAAAAGGTTTTTAGGGAACAAGCCCTTGGTTTGCAAGAGACCGGGTAATTTGGGGCTTGGTAGAACAGGTGTGAATTAGGGAAAGAACTTAGTTTCTTTTCTAACCCATTGACTACCGGTTGTGCACTCCTGCGGGATGCCGCGCAGGCGAGATGGTGATGATAGGCAGGATAACTTCGGTTTAAGTTTCATCTGCAATGGAGTTTAGTCCGCCTGCCCAGCTTCTGCCTTGGTAAGCTAGTGAGTGGTAAGACCTGCGTATTTCCTCGTGGAGTCTGATTGTCCCATGTGTTTTCCCTATTGGATTTAAATGCATCTTTTTTTAAGACACAGCATGTTTTGAAGAGCGTTTAGATGCAGCTTCAACTGCATGAACCTAAGTCCTCAGAGAATTTGATCAATTGATGGAGCAGCAGGTTTGGCCCTCTCTGTCCTGAACATTAAGCTAATATGAGGTTCAGCTTAATGCAAGGCAAAAAACCAAAAGCCCCCCCGCCCGCCATCCGCCTGCAGCTCTGCTTGCACACCCGGCTGGTCTGCAGGGGAGGAGCGGGGCTGGTTTGCAGGCAGGAATGCCCCTGAGCCCGCGTGCAGGCCGGCCGGCGCGAAACCCTCCCTAATCCCCGCGTTTTAACTCGCTAACGTGCCTTTGAAGCTCTCCCCTCTCGGTGGGTACCGAGGATCTATTGCCATGATGCGTTTTTATCCCGCATTCCCCAGGAGTTAGCACTTGCCATGGAGACCTGCACTTTGTCTTTTAAGCAGATAAAAAGAGAGGTCAGTCAGATGTAATTCCCCAACTCCTCGTATAAACAATTTAACCGCTGCAGCAACATACTTGCTTGGAATTACTCCCTCAGATTCAATTCCCTTTTCCTGCTCCACTTGTAAAAATGGTTAGTGTCCTCTATAAACTGCTGCTCAGCCAGGTCCAAGGCTTGCTGTGGAGTTGTAGAATAAATGTTAATCTAATACAGGTTACTGGGTCAAATGCAATCACAGGCTTGTGGGAAAAGCTTAATACTGTTCTGCTTCTTCTAACACAGTAAACCTGGATATTATATGATAGGTTAAATACCACTGAACCATGGCAAGAATTTTCTTGAAAGTAGGATTTAGTACAAAGGAAACTACATTGGAATAGTGACCTAGGATTGACTTTGCTCTCTGAGAGCACTCTAAGAAGCTGCGGTATGCTATGAAAATTATCTCCTCTGAAAACTTTAGGTTCAAAAATTCCCAGGTCAGGGGACAGCCAACTAGAGCATGGATGATTCAGCTAATAAAAGGCTATGTTGATTTTTTTCTTTTTTATATATGTTGCCTTATTCTCTCTGTAGGGAAGAGTGTTTTGCATGTTTTTTTCCCTCCCCCAGTAGTGGCTGTGAAGGCAGCAGGATGTGGCTAACTCCAACTTCTGATATCCGAGATTGTGTAAATACACACTTAAAATATACATCTTTATCACTCCTATACGAGTGCTGACAGTTGCACATTTCCTACAGGGTGTCTTGTGCCATCGTTCGCTCCGTGTCCCGCAGCAGTGCCCGTTTGGCTCTGTGTCACCGTCTCCTGCACAGGTTGTGCCTGTGCTCGGTGCCGCTGAGGGACCGAGCGACGGCGCTGGGTGCAGGATCCGGGACCTGCCCCCCAGCCTGGCTCCGTCCAGTGGAGCTGGGGCGTGTGCAGGTCTGTGCCGAGGGCAGTGCGACCGCGGGTGCGCGCGGGTCTGAGTGCCAAGGGCAGCGCGACCACAGGCACATGCGGGTCTGAGTGCTGAGGGCGCGCGCGGGTCTGAGTGCCGAGGCCGAGGGCAGCGCGGGTCTGAGTGCCGAGGGCAGTGCGACCACGGGCACATGCGGGTCTGAGTGCCGAGGGCAGTGCGACCGCGGGT
>VZSV01000107.1:2795417-2816178 GCA_013398735.1 Nothocercus julius | reverse complement strand
GTGCTGCCGCGCACGGCGCTTCAGCGCGGGGCCGCGGCACCGTCGCGCAGCGCCGAGCAGCCGGGCACACCCTGCCTGCTCCTGCGCCCGGTGCCGCTCGGCCGTTTCTGTGCTGAAAGCATTCCCATTCATGTCAGGAAAAGAGATGCTCACAGAAAATGCTTTAAAAACACCTGAAGCGTTTCTGGCATTAGAAATCAATTTTTACTTTTAACAGAGAAAGAGCAGCGATAAACTCCTCTTGTGATAAGATGTCATTTTGAAATGGAACTACAAAAACTGTTTCGATTTTTGTGATTCTTATCACGAAAGGAGGAGACGGGTATCATAGTTACTCACATCTCCAAAAATAAGACAGTCAAACACACAGCATCGTGTCGTGTCCTCCACACAAGCTCAGTTTACCTGTTGCCACTGCCGTGCTGGCGTTAGTGAGCCCAGAGCCGGGCTCGAGGCCTCTGTCCCACTGCTGCAGCCCTGCGGGCCGCTGGTGTCTGAGAGCCTGGGTTGTGTGGCCGTTCACGGCAGGCGTGCTGCAGCAACGCAGCAAGATCCCTTGAGTAGCATCAGGGGGCTCGCGGCTTCGCTTAGGAGCGCTTACCAACACTGGGAAGAGCATTTTTACAGAGCAAGGTACTTTTTCAAGCCAACCTATATTGTTCCCTTACATAAGATTAAAGGAACAGTCACGTCTTCAAAGAGGCCTCTAATGAAAACAGGTATTGAAGAATGTATAGGGATTGTAATAATTAATGAAAATTTTTCACTGTAAATAATTAACAAGCAATACCAGAAAATAAAGCCAAAGCAAACCTTAGCTCTGTTACAGAAAAAAAATATATTGAGAACCTGCAAATGAGTATGCCAAAAACGTGCATGTGTAAATGAAAAATGAATGTGACTTGTTTTTATCATTCAGCCCAATGGGAAGAGGACAGGGAGAGTAACAATAACAAAACCACAGTATCGTGTTATTTAGGTCTTACAGTGGTTGCAGATGTAATGACTGAAGAGACAGAAAAGGTGAGAGTATTTTCAGTGGCATTTTAATTAAGAGCTCTCTGTGCCTGGAGCTCCTGCTGGACGAGGGACTGAGCCCCTCGAGCAGGATGTGCTGCAGTGGCTTCAGCTGAAGCTGTCGGGTCAGTGCAAGAAAGGCTTCCTGAAAAGATCCCCTAGAAAGAGCTCCGGAACAAACGAGAAGCTGTTGGAGTATGAGCAGGTTGGGGCTTGGCTCTTGGCCACTTGGGACTTGTGTGAGCCCACAGTGAAAATCCCCAGTTTTCAACCCCTCACTCCCTGCTTTTGCCTAAGGGGGGGCTGCACAGCCTGCACCCTGCTCTGCACGCCGGCCGCGGCGCGGCCCCCGGCACCCTGCCTGGACGCTCCTTGGAGCAAGCCCCGAGCTGACGAGTTTTCGGCTGGTGACGGGGCCTGATACGTCTGTTCCAGCCAGAAGGCTCCTTACACGCAACCCAGTGTGCACAACGGCGTGGCTGCCTCCCGTCTGCAGCCTAGGTGGGGAACAGGCTGTTCCCTGTGAAAGGAAACCCAGTGCAGGAGTTGCTCCCAAATGCCTAGGTACAACAGCCAACATCTGGAGATTTATATCTGGGCTGTGGATAGAGGGGCAGTCTCAAAAATTGCATTGTTCTTCATAGCCTTGTTCTTGCATTCAGCAAGGTCTGGTATTTGGTACTGCGTGGCAGCTTGTAATGTGCGAACACCCGCAGGAGTCCTCCGGGCTGCCGAGAGGCACCGGCAGTGGGCGCCGCCAGGGCTGGCGCTGGGTCGCGACGGGGGGTTTGCACCACGTTCTCAGCATGACCCTCTGGCACAAACAGCGAGGCACCAAGCCGTGATACACGAGATTATTTTAGATTATCTGTGGAATTAAGGAGATAATGTGTTAGTCCAAGCTGTAAGAGGCGCCGTGGAGGCAGGATTAGAGGCTGCATGCTGAGGCCGTGTCCTGCCTCCTGCAGGTACTGCCGGTCTTCCCCTCTCTGTGTCCTTACGCTGATGTTTTTCACACACCCTTTCCTTGCTCACCAGAAATGTTTCTGTTTGCTCCTTGGAAAGCCAATTCAGCAACTTCATTTGTTGCTATGTAATCTCAGAATGTGGGATCTAAACTTATTTCACGTGAAAGATTAGGGGTGACTTAGTTTTCACACACCCGTACAGGAGAACAGAAGAATATCTCTAAAAGAGCTTCTTCCTTTCTTCCTTTCTTCCTTTCTTCCTTTCTTCCTTTCTTTCTTCATTGAGCACAGCAAGGGCCAATATTTGGGTATGCAAAATAGAAAAAATTAGGCAAAAGGAAACACACATATTTTTAGCACTGCAGCTAAATCATCAGTGGAAAAACTTCCCCAGAGCTGTGATAGATTGACTATTTAAATGAAGACTTCCTGAATGAAAGGAATCCCTGAGGTGGATTCTTTGGATTACAGAGAAGGTCAAATGATTATCTGGATGATAGGTAGAAGATGAATGGTGCTGTCTAGCCTTAAAAGCCATGTATTTATTAAAAATAAACAGAATGCAAACAGATTTACAGCCTCGTTTTCCCTGGCACTTCAGCAAAGAGGCGGAGGCCAGCCCCACGATGCCTGTGCTCTCCCCTGGCACGGGAGGGCAGCAGGGCTGTCCTGCCTCGTGGAGGCAGCGTGGTGCGCGCGCAGACATGGAGCTTCCCCTGCGGCTGTTTGAAGTGAAGGCAGAATTACAGCGCAGCGTTTGGGCGTCACTTTTAGAGGAGAAATGACCTGGGTTGCCGTACCAATGGCTTGTGGACGCTGTAGGTCATGAAGCTACTTGTGATGGTTTTGGTCACTGCAAACCGTAAGTCGTTCCTTAAGTGACTTGTTCTTTAAATAAGATGTTCCTCAAGTGGGATTGGTTGTGTGATATTTCGTGGGATTCAGATATCTTTAAAATACGCCAAGCTGAAAAACCAGTAAGCAGACACCTGAAATTACTAGCTGTGCTTAAAAATGTGGGCACCACCTTTAAGCAGAATGGTGGCATCAGGCAGACGCTGTTCTGTCCTCCTCATGGGGATAGCATCCTAGGAATCTGCTCCGTGGTTTGTTTGATGTGGGGAGAATACAGGGCCCGCCGAAGCTGCTGAAAACCTGTAAATAGCATTGGGATCGGAAACATATTGCCGGACAAAGCTTGTTCTGTCTTCCAGTAAGTAGTAATTTTCTATCACCAGATTTGTTTTAGACCAACCTGTATGAGATCCAGGTGGAGACAAACTCAAAATTAAACGGTCATCTCACTGCTGCTTCCTTTTAAATGAACTGTAGAATAATGCGTTAGCTCTTCCAAATAATGCTCCTTGTAAATTGAAAACATTTTAGTATTTTTTTAGGGCAAACCTTTAGGGCAAGGATTTGGGCTGTCCAGCACTTTATTTTCTGAAGACTTTAGTAGCTGCAGGTTTTGATGGTTTCGTCAACCCTGGTTTTAGCTGCCTAATTTGTTGCGTTTTGGTATCCATGCTCTAGTCAGTCTCACTTTCATACAGTTTCAGTGAGGGCTGTACACTGAAATAATATACAATATGATATTATAGCACTTTTTTATTGCATATTCTCTTTCCCTTGGAAAGGAAACACATGGTGCAGGTATTGTCTTCTTTCTTACTATCTTCTGAAAATACCCTTAAGCTCTGACAGGATATGCTGTGTCTTCCAGATTAATTTAAGGAAATCATTTTTATAGACACTAGTTATGTGTCTCATCTGAGAACTAACTATATGAAGACCTGTTCCAACATCCATGTCATAAGTGGAGAGTCTCCTCTAGCTGTCAGTGGGGCTGGGTCACAGTTTGACTGCATTTGACAAGATATCCTGATAGGGGAGTGAATGCAGAGGTTGGTGGACAGTCATTCTCGACATGGTTTTCTTCTTCGTTTCTTGCCCTCACTGTGTCAGTTTTAGCTGTCTTTGTCTCTTTAAAAGAAAGTCTGATAGTTTATTTAGAGAATAAATATCAGATTTGTATCAGGTTCTTCTCATATATTTATGAGAAGATCCATCAGAAATAGCAACAGAACCACCTGAAGCATCCATTCGTATCTTTAGAAATGGTTTATAGGAACACTGAAAGACACTGATGTTATCTTTTTAATATTGTGAGGAATAATCCTATTAAAGAAGGAACAAGGCAAACTGTTATGCCCCCAAGGCAGAATTATCCAAAGTTGATTGGAGGCGCTCGGGTTACCCCACAAAGCGCAATCTGTGTGCCGGGCTCTCTTGCCATCGGGGCCTGCTGAATGAGCAATCATTTGTGGATTCTGCTCATCTCTCTTTGCTAACTTTGTTCTGTGGAATGAGATACAACTTTGACAAATTAGAGGTGCCCCTTCGCCCCGCCATCCCGCCACGACACAGCGTCCCGATTGTGCCGCCGCTCTGAAGCTGGGCGGCCCCGGCGCAAGGCTGCGCTTTTTAATAAGCGGATCTGTCAGCGCGGGCTTCTCCTGGCCAGGCAGCCTGCCCTTAATCCCCTGTGCAACCCGCCCTTCCCTTCGCGTTCCTAGCGACGTGCCGGGGCTCGGAAATAAATATCCCCTTTGTTTACAGTGTGCCCGCAACAAAATTAACCTCGAGGATTAATTGCAGCATAGAGTGGGCTGTCGTTCATGGTCCCTTATGGCAGAGGTTTGGGATTAAATAAAGCGCAGGCACCTGCCTAGCCGATGTCGCCGGCTTTTGCCACCGAGTCCTTGGTTTTTATGGTGTTTCCTGAGGGGACAGTGCCAGGTGCCAAGCGCTCTCCTGGCCAGAGGAGCCCTGTGAGCAGCTTGGCAGAAGGCCCTGCTGGCTCAGGCGCTGCCGCCCCCCTGCGCTGCCGGCAGCACCGGGGCCGTCCGGCTGGACCGCGGTTTTCCGCTATATCCTCCGCCTTTTTCCCTTGAAGAGAGAGTGTAATAAAGGTACCAGGCTGCTGGGGCTGGAAATTAGAAACAAGTTCTTAGCCATACAACTGAAAGCCACAAACTTTTCACTGTGCCCTGCGTCCCCTGCGTGCTGTCCTGATGCGGAGGAGCAGCTGGCATTGCCTGCAGGGGTTGGGATGTTCCCTTATGGTCCTTTGCGAGCTGAAGTGGGTGATTGCAGCCAAATGAAGCAATGAAATGTTACAGTCTACTCATAGCTCTCTGGAGACGACACCGAGGCCGTGCTCTCAATCCTGTATCAGCAACGAGCGCTGGCGCTTGGCATTGCCTTTGGCTCATGATAGTTCCACAAATTGCCGTCTATTTTCAGGTCTGGTAACCCTTAGTCACTTGCTAGAGATTAAAGGATGAGCTGCTTGTTCTCCTCAGAGGGCCTCATCAGTGGTCCCCCTTGCTGCCATCGCGACCAAATCACCCTGCACAGTCAAATCGTCCTCTTAGCGGGGGAAAATGAAGATTATCTGCACTCCCTGTATGGGCCACCCGTCTCTTCCGACGTACAGTTTTAACGTTGTTCATTCTTAACGCGATATGAAAAGAGAATTTTTAGCTCAAAGGTAACTAAGTTCCCACAACTTTTGGGAAAATAGGAAGCTGGATAGGGAAGAGAGAGACCCTATCAGAACTCATATTAGAAAAAACGGTTCCAGTGTGAGCTCACGAGCTGTTTAACACCGAAGAATCTGCCCAGGACGGAATCTCATGGTGCGTCTGCAGCCACAGGACCTTCAGTGAGACTCGTGTGCCGTTTGGACGCAGGAGCCGATGAGCACGGAGCCAGGCGGGAAAGGGACCGGCTTCGCAGCTGCGTGCTCCGGCGCCGGGGCCGTCCTCTTGGGTCTTGCCGGGAACGCCTGCGCTCCGCGTCTGTCGCCTCGGCGCTCTCGTACGGGGCTTGGGCACGCGCAGCCCACGGCACCTTCCTACTGCGAGCCCCAAAATCTCCAGCTCTGCGCTGTGTTCTGGCTACCTGTTTGTTTCAGGATATAATTCAAGGTGTTGGTCATGATCTTATTAAGTCCCTAAAGGCCTGGGACAAGGTTAGCCGAGAAAATTGCTTCTGCCTCCGCGTCCCGTCATGGGAGCTGCGATCTGTTGGGTTCCTGTTGGGTTCCTGCGACTGCTGTCCCCGCGGTGTCCTCGGGGAGGCGGGGGACGCGCCCCTGGAACACGTGTCGCTGGTGCCTGCGAGGTCTGGCGAACGCGCAGGAGGCAGAGCCCTTCAGTGCACGCTTGGGAACTCCCTTGGCTTTTCTTTTACTTTTCTGCACAGAAGGGCCTGGGGGCTTCGGTCTTTGGCGGCGCACACCTCCAAATGCCGTGTTTCCGGCCCTTTGCCGCGCCGGTGCCGCGCGCCGCAGCCGGCCCGGCGAGGCGGCCGCTAGAGCAGGAGGGCAGCGGAGGAGAAGGGAAGGGGCTGCCGGCTCCGCTAGTGCTGCCGAAGTTCCCGCGAGGACCCTGGGAGAAGGTTCCCTGCAATTCTAGCAAACAGCAGTTCTTTTCTTAGGTTGTGCAAACATTTCATACTGTGTTGAAGCTTCAAGTTCTTCTTTTTATCTGACTCTTGTACACTTAAAATTTGCTTAAAACACCAGTAGAAAGAAAACTAAATTATACACTATGTGCTGGATTATGATTTTCTTTCGTAGCCCTTCCCAGCTCGCAGCTGCCTCCTCAGCTGCCCCGGCAGAGCCTCCTTCTGTGGCTCTTCCTGCCCCTGCTGAGCTTTTGCACCACACCTGCTTGACTTGCTTATGCTGGGCTACTCTTAGAAAGGAAATGAATAACGATATTTTAAAAGTTTGAAAAGAAATAGTTATGCCCACAACTCCCTCTGTGCACAAGATGATATGAAAGCTCTCACGGAAGCCTGTGCTGTAGATGCGCATTTCACATCATTGGGTGGTCTTAAGTACTGCAAGTTTTGCAATGCCTCACGCTAGCAGACAGGGTGAGGGCAGCCAGAGAATGACCGAGTTTGCAACAGCTCCTGAGGTTTGAAAATATTTGTTTTTCTTCATCATTAGAACAGAAGCTGGGGCTCCTGAGCATTTCACAGGAGGGAATTTTGTGAGAGGGGCCGGGTTTAGGATTTCTTTCTTTCCCAGTGGTAGAGGAGTCCAGTCCTCAGAGATCCTCCTTGCGAAAACTCCGCTGAAATCGATATCTCTGTGAAACGTTCCCGCTTTGACAAAAACATGATATTTTGATCAAAAAAATATTTTGCTAAAAATTGTTCCAGCCGTCTCGCCTGGGAGCGGCTTTGATCGCTGCCGTGGACGGCTGGAACCGGAGCGCGTTCCCGCGCGGGCGGGCGGCACCCGGCGAGGGATCCACCTGCCGCCGCCGCCTCAGCTGCAGGCGGGAGGCAGCGCTCGTAGCTGTGGCTCCGCAGCAGCAGCGCGTTCGCTCGTTACCTGTGCCGGACTGGCCGTGTGTAGTTAAGCCGTATGCAGGACCTTGAAGTAGTGGGTAGCGTTCCTGCAGACAGAAGCAGAAAAATTCATGGAAGGCTGAATTTCCATGCCTAATTTTACTGAGGACACCAGAGAGCTCGTGGCCGTGTGTGGTGTTACCTGCCCTCATGGATGTAATAATGAGCCACATTAAGGTAAATTTAAGCTAAAACTGTGTGAGTTGCTGGCAGTCAAACTTGCAGGCGCTTGCAGTGGGGCTATTAACAGCTCCAAAATGACCCAGTGCATAAGCAAAAACTGCAGCGTTACTCCTGCTTTTCTAAAGGCTCTTTTGCTGAAGGAGCTCTGACCCACTTTTAATGTATGTGAGGTCAGTTTCAAATAAGCACAAGCATTAAAGTCACACCAAATTAGGTGTCCTGCATGATATTTTAATGAGAAACTGGTGTGAAACTTGACTATTTTGACTGAAGATTGCTTGGAGAGTTGGGGCTTGTTCTGACGAGAAATGCAAAGTAGAAACTCAAAGGCTGCAATTCCTTGCGGATGGCAGAGTGTGTTCACAGCGAGTTCAAATCGAGTTTCACATGGCCGGCATGTTGGGTCTGGGCTTTGGCTCTCCCATAAACCTACTGGCTCCGGGGTTTTTGGAATCCGGAGCTTTCCTGTCTGTCAATGAGTCTGTTCAGCCCAGGGGCCTGAGACTGTGTGCGGGAAGTGACACTTGGCTTAGAAGAGCGCGGCCGGCGCCGCGGCTCAGCGCCGGGTCAGGGCGCCGAGCAGCCCGTGCGAGGCCTGCGCGGGAGCGCGGAGCTGCCTCTGCATCAGCCGGGGGACCTCTCTGCAGCGCGGACGCTCAGCCTGGCTGCGCGGTGAAGCAAGGGGCTCCCTTGGCACCAGCAGCACAGGGGTAGCCTTGCGTTCCTTTGTATGGAATCTTTTATTAGCCTGTGTTTGTGCAGGGCTTGCTTGGATGGGGATCAGTGTTTTGTTTTGGAGATGCAATGTGTTTGTGCGTGTTAAGTCCCAACGCGAGTAGTGTGAGGCAAAGCACGTGTTTCTTCGGTGCCTTTCAGAACGAGGCCTTCGTATGGCGCTTGGCTGGGGCCTTCGGACAGAGCCTTGGCTCTAAGGTTAGCTTAGAATGAGGCAGGAAAACCTGCAGCACTTGAAAAGAGTAATGATGACCCCCCAGAAAGAGTTTTTGATATATATAGTCACTTCAGCTTATCAGTTGCTTTTTAATTTCTTTACAGTTTGCATGTTGAATTTTTGAAAATAATCATATAGGTACTGTGAGTTGAGAGTATCAAAAAAAAAAAAAAATCCCTCCCCAAACTGTACATTTGCAGGGAAAATGTGTTTTGGCTACCTTGGATCTATCCATTTGCTTAGGTGGCAAATGTACCCGCACCAGTGCCCGGGAGGAGCGAGGCCTCCCAGCACTCTTCCTGCCCCGTGTTGTAGAAGGTGTTGGTGAAACATGTTGGGGAAAACTGAAGCCTTTGGCTTTTTGAAGATTCCTCTTTCTTTGCAAGTTCCATCCGTTCCCAGTGTAACTACTATTTTTCTTACTGCGTTCAACTTTGCAGCCTCAGAAGGAGCACAGAAGGATACGGCGTTTCTGTCCGGGCATCGTTGTTCATATGTGTGCTGAAATGGCAACTCTGCACTCCTGGCTTCCCCACAGCCGCTTCTCAGGTTAGGATACACCTGGATATGCCATGGTAGAGACAATCTCATTTCTGTGCCAGAGATGCTAAATAAACTTTATAGGCTTTGCTGCGGTTTTTGACCGAAGGCAGAGCTTTCTTGGACAGAAGATGCCACTGCGGGTACCAGAGTGTGCTTGTTCAGGGTGAGTTTCAATATCTAGTATGCAAAGCACTGCTCTGTGCCACAGAAAACATCTTAAAGTGCTAGTTTTACAACATCTGGTCGTACAGTTGCCACTCTGAGTTATTTCCCCAGATGCCAAAAGTGGCAGCAGTCCAAGAAAGATCCAGTTTACTCCAGCAGCCGAGTGAAATCCCTCGGCACTCGCTTTGCAACTGTCTTGGTGCATCTTTCAGCCAGTTGTGCGTTTTATCTTCCTGCTCCCTGGGCTCGTGCTCCTGGCATACTGATGGCTGTGGGTGTCCTGGAAAATATGTGGAGATGTGCACGGAAACTGCACCCTTCTCCAAGCTGCATTAGGAAGCCCCGCACATTTGTTAAGGACTGAAGTTCTTTGCTCTCTGAAGCTCCCCATGCGGTCACGTTGGCCTGTGCCCGCCAACCTCTGCGGGACCCTGCTCGGGACTTCCCGCCTTCCGGAGCTCCTGGAAGGAGCGTCCTCGGCACGGGCGGATTACAGGGGATCACGGATACCGTAACTCATCCTTCTGAATGGCCTCGGTGACAGCGCGGACCCGCGATGACAGCCTGATTTAAAGTTGTCTGTAATATAATGAGCATAACCACAAGGAGAGGAGAATTAGCCAGTTACTGCTGCTTAGGGATTGCTTGTGAGGTGGCTCTAAATTAGTTGTTTGGGAGCTGGATTAGTGTCCGATGCCACCGAGGGACAGGCGGTTAATTGTAACGAGGTTTGTGTTATGCCACTCCCTAACAATAAGGCTGTTGTTTAAATGTCCCAGCAAGGTGTATATTATAAATAGCGATTGGAATAAACTCAAGCTGGGGTAGGTTATTATCAGAGATTGCCTGGAGAGGGAACTGAGGACATTTCTAGATATTTAGCAGAAGTTTATCAATCGCTGCGAGGGGAAGTGGTGTGAAAACTTTTCAAAGAGGGCGGCTGCCCTCCCGCTGCCCACACTGTGTCCGGGTGTGTGTGTGTATACACAAACCCGAAACACAGAGACGTCCCAGCTGACATGTTGTGTTGTGACAAGTCATCTCAGATTGTGTCAATCACATTGCCTTATGCTATATTAAGTGACATACTGTAATGTGATTGATACAACGTGAAATGACACATCATCGTGCAAAATATCATCTGGAAAAATTTGGAAACTATGGAGGAGAAGCTGATCTTACTGTGGCCTTTCAAGTTTAGAGGCTGGAAAACTAAAGAAGTAGAAGAAACTCCCTGGAATCAAACCTGCAGCTGCTGTTGAGATGCAGGTCAGGTGTGCTCTGCTGTCTGCATCTTTTCATGGGTATTTAGTGGGTCACTTCTAAAAATGCTGTCATTCCTTGGAGGCTGACAAGTATCTGTGTGTCTGAATTGAATTTCTCTGAAGCACTTGGCACATCATTAATCATTAGTGTATCTGCACCGTATGAACAGGACTGCAAGCTAAGTGCAACCAGTTTCAGCTCAGGACGAAAAAACTCCCTTTCCGAAACAAAGCTCAAATGGACTGTTCCCTTTGTAGCTATACAGTAAATGAAATCTAAAATACTTTAATAATAATAATACTAAAATACTAGTGTGTGTGTGCTGGGTGACCATGTCCCTGCCTGTTCCCCTCTGGTCTGGCCCACTGCTCTTACAAGCTGTGGGGAACTAAGTTTGGGAACACACACTACTGATCTTGTAGTATAGCGACTGCTGGGGCGGTTAGAGAGGGAGAACTTGCCCGATACCAACGGGGAGCCCGTGGTGAGTGAGTGGCACCGTGTGGGCTCGGCCTGTGTCCCCCACGGCCCTGCTGCCGCTGCCGGGCCCTGCCGGGGTAGCGGCAGGGGAAGGAATTCAAACTGAATTCGGCTCTGACAGTGGATAGTAAAACGTACAAGAAAACTGAGAGCTTTAAGTACGAAGACATCGATCTACTTAAACTTATGTCAAAAAAAAAAAAAAAAAGGCCTTACAAAGAGTAACAGGGGGCAATAATTTAGTTTTTCAAGTCACTTATTTAGTAAAGTTTTCAATTTAACAGCATTCCTGCTTCTCTTTCCTTTCAGTCCTTGGGACTAATGTTTTTTCCCCTGCTGGGGAGATAATAGTGGTGGTGATGATGTCTGCTTCCCCCTTGGCCTTGAGGATAAAGCGGGAGAACTGCCCTCAAGGAATGGAAGAGACTGAACCTGGGAGAGCTGCCTCTGTGCTTGACGCTGCCCCTTGCCCAGAAGGTCAGGCTGCATGGGGAAGCAGACAGGGGTCTTATTCCTGTGCAATTTTTATCCACTTTGGGCTGTTCTGCGCTGCTTTTTAAAGCAGTGGCAATCTTAGCCAGCATGGCAGGGTCCCCTGGAACAAAAGGGAAAAGGACAGAAATTAAAATAATAATAACAACAAAATCAAGGGGGAGGAAAGCAAGGCCATTGCAGGAGGTACTTTTCTTTCCCATTGCAGACCTCGAGGAGGTAGCCAGTGCTGGGGGAAGTGCTCGCACCGCCCGGCGCGGAGGGGGCCCAGCAGTGGCAAGGTGAAGGCCCCAGGTTCAGCGTAATTCTTCCAGAGGCAATTGTAAAAATACTTATTTTGACTTTGGTTTGTGTTCGTTTCTAAAGTAAGCTCACTAAGGAGGTTTGAATGGCTCCTGTAATTTCAAGCAGCGTGTCTGGCCCACGCCACATTCGCGAAAATTGTGGGTTTTTGTTTTTGTCTTTTTTTGATGCCGTCTTTGCAGCGCTGTTGTGAGGTAGCGTGGTCTTTGGATGTAGGTCTTCATGCAAATCCCAGTGTTAGATAAGGCGTTGTGAATGGTTGCAAGGATAATGAAAGCAAGATCTGCAAACAGGTTCGTAAATGGACAGCAGCTTCACTTCGTTGCTGCTCCTTACCTTTGTCCAGCACCAGGCAGCTGTACTGGATATGCATAAAAATGTTTGCAGCAGCCAAACTGTTTGCAGTTTCACAGTCTTTAATGGGGAATTTGTTACATGCTCAATATTGAACATAATTGTTCCCCTATAAAAAGCTCAAAAAGAAAGAATCAGTCATGCAATAAAGGAGTGGGAAATACGCTATATAGTAGTCCTGTGTCTAATAAATTCAACTTGGCTGGAGATTATAAAAACAAACAAAGAAAATCCCTACCCAGGCTAATTTTTCCTTTAACACCCATCTAAAAGGGAAGAGGGGGCGCAGGGATGGAGCGGGGCCGCGTTGTTGGGTTGTGCGTCCCCAGACGGCTCCTTGCTGGAAGCTGCAGCCGCGTGAACGGCGGTGCCGGCCTGGCCGCCACGGGGCCTTGCCCTGCGTCTGGGAGGGCATCGTCATTCCCACGGGAAGGCAGACGAGCGGAAGGGCTCAGGGCACCCGGCAGAGCCTGCGCTCGTCAGTGGGATTGCTCAGCCGCTCTGCACGGCAAAGCTCCGCTGGCTCCAATGGGTGCTTTAGGAATTAGGCCTTGGTTTCGTTTTGCTTTACTCGTGCGGGATGTCTAGTGTTTGGTAGTAGCTCTTTCTGTTTGCTCAGTCATCAGATGTTCACGTGAACTGATTTAATCAATTGATACCGTCTTTTGTGATTTTTCCTTCTCTGCATGTCAGGGCTCTTTTCCTGAATGGAGTTCCGTTGTTATTATGGCCTATATTAGCCTGGATCATTTTACTGTACAATCAATACACATAGCCCTATAATAAATATTGACATTACTTTAATGTTCTACAATGTCCAGTATGCCAAAACTATTTCAGTCAGAGGCCACCCGTTACTGCTTGTTTCTAACATTTCCTGCCCGTTCAATGTGGAAAAAAATTGCTGTTCAAGCTTGTTGTGTGTTCCAGTTTCAAAAGATAAATAGAGGCAACCCCGTGCTCGCAGATTAGTGCTCTGGGTAGAAGGAATTGGGCTCTTCTCCTCCAGCTCTTGCGTGTGTCATTTAGTCTCTTCTACACTTTTGCTGCGCCTTCCAGCCACTTTTTTAATCTTGTCCTTTAGAACTGTGACTTATTTGGGACCATGTTTGTACAGAGCTCACCACAACATGACTGAGATACCATTTCTAACTTCTTACAGGCTGCTGTGGGAGTAGTGACCAGTGTGTCCTGGTGGAAGCAGCAGCATGCGGAAGACCAGGGGTGAGATTGGTGCCTTCCCTGCTTTCTTTCCTCTGCTTCGCTTGACGTTTCCAAGAGTAAAGGAACTAGTGAAGAAGGGTGTCATGGAACAGTGTTGGATGATACGCTCCCTACAGCACAAGCTGTCAGCTCTGCGAACGGGTACCATCTTGCTCGGTGAGTGCAGGCAGGTTTTCTCCTCCCGTATCCGTGAGCTGATTTTGGCGCGTGCTGGAGGTGGTGGTTGGCTTGGCGTGTTCAGTGTGGCATGTGTGGCCTCTTGTTCAGGTTGGAGAACGCTGGCTCACGTGGAAGGCAGGGCAAGAGCACCTGCTGGGTGTCTTCAGGCTGAACAGACTGCCGCGTTCCGCGCTTCCCATCCGTGGGAATGGTGCCACCGCTGCCACCACGTCACCGTATCTGCCTTGGCATGTGTGTCATGTTAGCACAAACACATCTATCTGCGTTTGGGTTACAGAACATTTGCATGGCACCTTCTCTGTTGTACGGTGTGGCAGCACATCAGTAACAACTATGAGAAACCAGAGTGTGTGTATATGTATTTTAGTCCATGAAAGAGAAGAGTGATCCAAACTGTGGGATCTTCTAGGCTACCAGATGCTGGCTCCATCTACAGTCTGCAGGTAGAAGTAACTGTAAATTAGACATTAACAGCAAGGGTCTAAATGCAGCCCAAAATGTCTAGTCTGGAAAGATTGTTAGTAAGGCCCTCACCTGGGCCCTGTTTTTCTGGGAAACGAGGATAATGCTTTAGCCGAGGTTAAGAGTCATCTTTGCACCACGTGTTGCACATACATCTCAAAGGATGAGGAGGGCAAAGGGAGGGAGCTGTAAAACAAGCACCTTCAGCATTGCTAGGGTGTCGCTGGCCCCTTGGCAGCAGCGTTCCCAGCACCGTGGGCAACGCGCCTGCTGGAAGCCCGGGGAGGTTTCTTGCAGAGCGGGGCCCTTCCTGGCCAGCAGCCCTGCTGGCTCCGTGGCCTTGGTGCCGTCCCCGCTCTGCCGCCGCTGCCGGCCGGCCCTGCGCGGCGTCTGAGCGAGGACGGTTTCTGTGCGGGCTCTTCATAGCCCGAAAGCTGCTTTTGGTGCGACAGCGAGAGGTGTTTTGTGTCATCATCGTTCATTCTCCATGCGTTTCTCAGACACAATTAACTGCTATTACTGGTGGAAAATATTGTTGTGAAAAGGTTTTGTAGGGGGGGAAAAATTGAGCCATCGGTAATGTCTAAGCAGTAAGACACTTTGCACCGAATGAATACAGCTAAAGAGAAGAAACTAAGTGTAGTGCCAGCTTTTCAGAGATGAAATCCCTGTTTTTGTTATATCCTGTTGATGACAACTTTTATCAAATATAGGATTGAAGAGGATAGCTGCCCAGAAGAGTTTCGGTCAGGTCTGATGAGTTCAAAATGAACGTGCATTTGCATCTCCGTATCCCTTATAACAGCCATGCTCTGTTCTTTTAATATGGCTTGGATGAAAGACTACAAAGGTTGCGGGAGATCCCCGACTTAACCAGGAAATGCCTCCTTAAAGCACCTTGTTGATCTCATCCCTTGATCTGACATTCAGCTCGCAGCATCTGTCTCTGGCCTCCGCTCTTGCGCTTAGTTAACTTTATTTGGCATTTTGACTGCCCCCAGCTTTTGTGATATCTAGTTCAAAGAGTTTGGAACATTATTAGAGCATTTATTGCTAGCCCCGCATTACCTTTTGCACAAGGGATGAGCTGATACGGACCCTATCAAAGACAGTGTCAGGAAGTGCAGATATTCACTGTGCCACAGAGAAGCCCCAGGTCCCTCTTTTCTCCCTTTGATTTTATGACACTCCACTCCAAGGATCATCGGGTTATTCTGTGCTCCCGGAGGGACATTTTGAACTTACTCCTATTGCATTGTTGTGTTTTCTGTTCTCCTCTAAGCAGTGCTGACCCAACACTTCCTTTTCATTGAACTTTGCCAACATTGGTGCTCATAATCTGGGAAGATATCTCTGTTTTTCCAAGGCAAATGAAATTCCATGGGCTATTTCTTCTTTTCAGCACCGCAGAAAGTGCTGACCCGGCAAGGGGTACTGGGATTCAGAGCCGAGTCCTCAAGAGCAGATGGTTTAACAGGAGAGGCCGTTAATCAGCTCCACTTCCTCAAGTGGGATGTTGCACTTTCTTGTTTTTTTTTGGTGTACCATTTTCTTATTTTTTTGGCAATTGAGTGCCGGGTAAGAGAAATGTAGCTCTGTTTCTCCTTTCCGAGATACGGCATCCAACATGCAGATGCCACTATATTTCTGTTATTTACAGTTACTGTGCTAAAATGCCACAGATGTTTATAAGCGATTGCAACTAAATTCTTCAGTAAATATGCTGAATGAATCCCTTACATCTTCAAATGCTTTGAATGCTTCTCAGTGTGAAAAGTGAGTTTGTTTCAGGTAGACAGAATAATCCAGAGCTGGGATTTACTAGTGGTTACCAGAGGTAAAAAAAGAGTTAGCTAACGAAATCTTTAGCGCAGCCAGACAGGTAGAGGAGTCCCAGAGCCTCTTAATACACATAACCTAAAATGAATTTCTTTCATTTCTGGTTAAGCCCCTGAATACTTGTATAAATGCTTGAAAAGGAATGAAAAGATGCTGAAGGAAGGGAACTTTTCTGTTGCTCCCGTGAAGGATCTTTGGCTGAACGGGAATGCTTTGCAGCTGGGCCACCCCTAGAAGTGAGCTGTGTGTGATAACCCCTCTGCGTTCACGGCCGATGCACCCAAGGGAAGAACTGGAGTTCTGACCCAGCTTTGTCCCCTCCAGCCCCTCGGCGTGCTCAGAGTGCTTTCGAGCGCCTGGACGCCAGCAGTTCTGGGCAGCGCGGGTAGATGGTGCTGGGGAAACTCGTGTGTGTGGCACGTGTGGCACAGCAGTAAAAGTGCTTCGTTATGCTGTATTTTTTTTCATAAGGGTTTGGAGCCTGCGGAAGGCAGTGAACCCGTATTCTGGGAGCACTGACCCCTCCAGGTGCCGTCTCCCTAGCACACCCAGATGCTTGTGGCAGGGATACCTATCGAGGAAGGGGAAAAGCCTCAAGGATGTCCACGTCCTGCCCCTTCTACAAGGGCCCATGAGTGAAGGCTTCCCGTTAGTGCTAGCCATGTTATAGCTTTTCCTGCTCAGAAAGAGCAGGTTAAGATTACCCGGCAGGAACTAGTTAGCAGAGTTTTCGAGTCAGTGATAACGTAGGCTGAACTGGCCTGGGTGCCCTGACCATCCTGTGCCGCCTGCAGAGCTTTCTGGATCCACCCTTAGTGAAGCATCTTCCTACTCAAAATGGCACACATTATAGGGACGTGCATAGTGTAAATCTCATGGACTGGAGGCAGGTATTACACTTACATCTCCTCGTGTCCCAGCCTGGTGCATTAATACCTGGCCACTCCTGTTTCATAACTCAACTCAGATTGCCGCGACTCATCATCTGAGTGAATAGCTCGTGCTCGCGTTTCGGAGTCAGCTCTGCTAGTGCATGTAAATTCTGTCCAGTGTTTTCAGTCCGTTAGAGAGACTAAGAAAGCCCAAGGGTTTCTGTACCGCTCGGAGTTGGTGACTCCCTGGCGGCCCTGGGCAGCGCGGTGCGCGTGGGGCCGCCCAAGGGGCCTCCTCCCTGCGGCGCAGAGCGGAGGGCCGCGGGCCTCGGGCAGTAAGTAAGTTGTTATCTCAGGACCTGTCATGAGCCAGATTAGCCTTGAAAAGTAGAAGCAGTGAAAGCCTGATGGACCTAACGAAGATGTAGCCCCTGTAACAGATGTCGGTTTGATCCAGAATGTGTTTGGGGCTGTTTTGATCTCTCCTGTTTAATTTTGTTTCCACTTTTTCCAGTCTCTCTCTGCGGTTTTGCAGAGCAGAGACAAACTGTAAAAAGCCACTAACCTGAAGGCCTTCCAGGCACTCGGCAGAAAAAGAGACTAAACAGATGGGGATTTGGGGAGGGTCGCGTGGTTAGTACGGGGAGCAGGAGAAGGTCTTTGTCAGGGAACTGGGTGCCTCTCGGTGTCCTCAACGCCTGCATGGTAAGTGTGACGCAGCGGGGAGGAGGCTCTGCGCCATCGGGGCGCTGCACGCGCCCTCGCCTTTTCGCTCTTCCTAAGAGATTTCTTTTGTTGCCGTGAAAATGAGCCCAGGCCTACACAGAATAACCATCTCAGCTAGCCGGGCGTTGCTGGCAGGCGCGGGTTCTTCCTCGGAGACTCCTTGGGAAGGGATCTCATGTGGAAGTCAAGAAAGTCCTTCAGCTGACAGCAGCTGAACCTGTACGTCAAAATAAACATTGTGAGACTTTCCACATATGGCCTTTTTTTAAAACAATGCTCAGTCTTGTAGTATTGAAGTCAAAGGGGGGTATCCATTGACTCAAATGGCGGCTGAATCTTGCTCTAAATCTCTAGGCAGCTTGAAGCCTTTGCCAAGAATATCCTGAAATACCATTTCTACTTCGTAACGGAGGGGGCTTTTTAGCACTCCAATGCCACGGTGGAGACTGTTTCCTCTCACCAGTCCCCTGAAAGCCAAGATCGTGAAGAAACTAGGCAGAAATCTCAATTTGGGTCAAATGACCTGTGTAATTTTAATATTTACAATAGATTGTAGAAAACCATATACTAATGACTTTATATTTCCTTAACTCAGAGACAGCCAAAGAGTATTTGTATTTGAAATATGGCATGAAATATTCCCAATCGCTGTCCTAAATAAACACAGGAGTGTTTGCATTACCTTTTAACCTGCAGCAGATTAAAGTGCTCCTTAGCTATTGGCCGTGAGTGAAACCAAGATCAATCTCTATAATTCTACAAGCCATCGTTTAAATATGTTCTGACCGTGTTTTTATATATTAATCACAGCAGATTATGAGGCACAGGCCATACTGTGCATATTTCTTGCAATCAGAATAGAACTGTCTGCAGTTCTCATTGTGAAATTATGGAATGGACTGCATCATAAAAAAAAAATACAGGAAAATCTGCTATTTCAGGACAGCTGTTCAGTATTTTTGGACAGCTGACTTTTTTTTTTTTTTACAAAAATAAAGCATGGATTTTTTTTTTTTTTTAACTAGAAATAGTGAGCCAAATTCATTAAGGGGATAATTTCAATTCACAAAATAGATCATTTCCTTTCTTCCCAAATCTTGCTGAGCAGACAACATTCCTTATTGCTATTCCCCAGACTTCTTTGTGAGTTTCCACATGCAGGCCCAGCAATAATATCCTATTTTCAGACATGAGTGTCAGGAAAGAAGGAAAGGGCTTGCTGCAGTTGTAGCACCGGGTGCTGTGGCTCTCGTGCTCTCTCCATCTACCACTTCAGGCCCTCCCTGTGGCTGGAAGATGAGCAGTGTGTTGAAGGGCCCCTTGCTGGTATTGTGAGCGTGTTGAGCATTGCCCTAGGTGTGGAGGACACTGGTAGCAGATATCCTGGTGAATACAAATGGCTGGATGGTGACTAACATCTAACAGTGGAAACATTTCTAATAAATAACTTACTCTATAGGAATGCATGCCCCCTAGTTAATTTTCTTGCAGAAGTTTGTTTTGTTCCCAGTGAGACGTGACCCTTCGGGACTGGGGCGCTCTGATCCGCGTTGACAGCTCCTGTGTCTTCTTTAGTGAAGATATTGGGCATGCTGACTTTTGTCACCTGTTTTCCTGTTTTCCTTCCGTGCTCTGCTGTGTTGAGAGTTTTATTGGTTCAGGCAAGGCAGGGACTCCCTCTTCTTTGGTGCGGAAGACGGGCTGGGAAGGTCATGTTCCTAAAGATAGGTGCACTTAGAAAGAGCTTCTTCCCTTGGTCTGAGAAGGAGCATCACGTAAGAGGTTCAGAAAGTGCTTGCAGGGATACCTTGTCTCCTTAGAGCTGTAAGAAAGTTACTGCCAGCTCTCCGGCGTCGGGTAGTATCTAATGCCATGGAGTAATAAGCTCTCGGCTGAGAGGCTCTACCCTGTGAGGCTGCAAGTCGTCTTATGGGAGCGAAGCACGGAAAGAGAAGGATAACGTCTAAACTACAGGAATGAAAACAAAATCTCTGCCAGCAGAGAAGTGGGGCGCAGGAATTTTGTGCTGCTTTTTGCCTGTAGTTTGTGATGTGTGTCACATGCCACCTGATAATTGCATTATGCTACGTTACACTACTGCACTGTCAACAGTGCCTGGGATATTAAGATTACCACAGTGCTTTCATGAAGTACATCTCAGAAAGGGCAGTACATCTTCATTGCTGGAATGCTCCTCACACAGCTCCTAACAAAATGCTTTCAGGATCAGATAACTAAGGAATATGGAAATGAATGTTTAACGAGCAAACCGTACACAGGTTTGTTGAATTATAGCATGGTTTACCAGGTGACTCGTTCTGCAAGATCCCAAATGCAGCTGAGTATCCCCTGCTCCTGTTGGGACCGTGGGAAGCGGAGGATGCTCAGCACCTTCCAGCATCTGGCTTTAGCAGTCAGAATAGTGCCTTGCATGACTTCCTCTCACTGTGGTTCATGATAACATTGCTGTGGGTCTCGAACGGGGATCTTCTTGTGCAGAAGCGGTTCATTACAGCTTTGTTATTCTTGGCAAAGGACACTGAAGGTTCACAGTTCAAGTCTTGGCTTGCAGGCTGCCTTGAAGGTAGAAGAGCTTCTCAGATGGTTGAATGGTGGCTCCTACAAAGCAGCCCCATTTTGTTTTTTGTTTTGGATTTGTTTTTCATTAAATTTTATTTAAAAAAAAGAAAAAACTAATTCATCTCTTGGTTGATGCTATAGTCCATCCCATCAGAGACATTCCTGGTTTTTGAAGGTTTCAGATATGCAGCAAGAACATAGACACAAGGTTGCAGGAGAGATCCTGATATTAAATTACTGGAGAATAATGGAGAACTAGTGCCCAGAATGTTTGAGTAATAATACCATAACAACAGAAAGGGAGCAACAAAGCCATTGTTTTGAGTCGTAATTTCACAAGTTCCAGGCAAATAATATTCCCTTTGCCCTATAAAATTTTCTCTCTTCATTAGTTAGGGATGGAAAATCTGTTGGATCACTAGAAGGGAGGCACTTGAGGTCAAAACCAGACTGAATAGAAGTTAGGCACAGTAGACAAAAGCTGCCTGGAAAGTGTGATAAGGTTTGAGGAATAGAGGAAATGGAAATCTAGGTGAGATTGTCTGTGTAGATCCTCCTCAACAGAGGAGGAAAAAGGAGGAACTGTAAGAGCCTATAGAGGCAAAACAGTCACCGTGCACTGTTCAAGGCCTGAGAAAGAAGGAAAGAAAGGAAGGAAAGAACAGAACGAAGGAAAGAAGGAAAGGAGAGAAGGAAAGGAAAGGAAAAAGGAAAGGAAAGGAAAG
>VZSV01000107.1:2740645-2795316 GCA_013398735.1 Nothocercus julius | reverse complement strand
AAGGGAAGGGAAGGGAAGGGAAGGGAAGGGAAAATAAATCTTTGCTGCAAAGCAGTTTTGCTGGGTGGATACAGTGGATGCCGAGGCCCTTCTTCACCCCCTTGTTCTGCCGTTCTCTGCAGTGTTGGGAGCAGAGATGCTCTGGAGAGCCTTGCTGGACTGGAATGTGACTTTACAGGTGTCATAGGAAGATTTTCCTCACTGGGACTGTATGAAGCCCCAGCACAAACTAGCGCTACAGGAGCAAGAAATTGCCTGAATAGAACTAAAGACTGGTGAGGTTCATAGGTTTGCCCAGCGGGGATTTTGTGGCACTGGCGTCAGTCCTGGCAGTAACACTGTACGATATTGCAGTTTCCTTGCCTTTATACTAAGGTCCTATTTGTATGTGGCTCAAAGGAGGTCATAGGTGTGTTGTAAATACGGTGGAAAGGCACTGCAAAGGTGTTGGAGCAGATCTGCAGAAGGTGTTGAAGATAAGCCACAATGACAGGCAATTCATTGGCAATCTGTTACAGTGAATTCACCATCTAACACAACACCTATGAATCACAGTCCTAAATCCTTATAAGCTGTTTAGATATAAATTCTTAATTTTACCATGGCCAAAAGGTAGTCTCTGAGATTTGTCTTCAAAACTGTTTTTAAAATAATACTAGATTTCTAACAAGCTATAGTTCCCATACACAAACTGCCTTTCGGTTTGTCTAGGGCACTTTGCTGGAGCCTACCGTGGTGTTTTGCCTTCGTTTTATCAGAGGGTGATGTCTTTTTGCCCTGGAATAGGTTGAGCATCAATTTAATGTCTGCCATAGTCCCGTCACGAGGGTAGGAGGAGTTGAAGGAGCCTATTAATCCATCCAAACTAGAAATGCCTTTTTGGCCTTGCAGTCTACGAATGAGCTAATGCAATGCTTTGTCCTTGGGGCCTGACTTCAGTAGAGACATTTCTCTCTGGTAAAAGCATTTTGCCCACCTGGATGTTCTTGGGAAGGACTTTAAAGCCCGGGGCAGCCACGTGGGACGAGGGCTGCTCGTTGCCCTCTCCCGGCTGCTTTCCCGTGTCCCGCTCCGACTTGCCCCGGGCTGGGCATCCGTCGCGCTGCAGCCTCACGCTGCACCAGGCCTCCGCAGGGCCGGCAGTGCCTGCAGCGATAGCCAGCACGCTGCACGCCAAAGGGGTTAAAAGGAGCTGCAGTGAACTTGGACAACCTTGCTACTGTTCCTGAGGGCTAGATTTATTCTCTGGACGGCTTCAGCCTTCCTCCAGAGAGTTCATTGTGTAAGTCAGTGTGACAGATTTATCCATGCTCGCAGAGACGGTGGCTGTTTTCTCACTAGGCAGGTGGAAGGAGAAAGCAGCATGAAGACAGCTGCCAGCTGAGAGGTCACAGTTGAACTTGTGCCATGGAGCAGTCATAAATTATAAATCTCCCAAAGAGTTACAGCTTCTGCTCTTATTTCTGTCTTGTCCTAAATTTCTCAGCTGCACTTCTGTTTATTTTAGGCGTGTCATTCTCGTCTGCAAAGGTCGCTGAGCGATGGCTGGGCAGAGTTTCAGCCGGCAGCGCAGCCCCGGCCGCCGATGGCAATGGAGCCGAGCCGGGTGCCTGACGTGGCCCTCTCCTCCTCCCCGCGCCTGCCCGTGGATGGCCCACGCAGCCCGTCCCGCTGCTGTCCACGCGTTTCGCTTTCGTGGCCTGCGTTCGTGCGCCGTACGGAGAGCGGGCAAAGCTGCCCTGCCGTGCACAGTCAGGTACTTACTCCCCCGTGGCTGCAGGAGCTGGGCAGGCCTGGACGTGCTTCCTGCAAGGCCTTTCCAAGCTCTTAGAGCTGTTGAGAGCTCCGCTCTTGGTGTCCGTGGGGTTGGGCCCTGTGAATGTTGCTGCGTGGGGAAGAGGCAGCGCTCCCAAGCACCGCAGAGCTCTGGACTCTCGTTGCGAGGAGTGCCAGGAAGCTCATTGCGGAGGCCTGCGAGGGCCGCCTTGCATCTGCTCTAGGTCCGTGTAGCTCCTCGGAGGAACTGGCACTCAGCACCTTCCCTGATCGTGTCCTCAACCAGCCATTTTTTCCCTGGTGGCCTCTGTGCATATCCTTCACTATTTACCACCTTCGGATACTTGTGCGCTAAGCTTAGAATAGCCATTCTGAACTTCTACCAATAGCAGCTGCCCCATGACTGCTCCAAGTCCTATCTATTCTTAGTGTAATGAAATTCCCACAAATTCCTGCAGGGCCTGACTTTGCCTTTGCTTAAGTGCCTGTTGTTGACACCACCTCCCTCAAACGTTAGCCCTTCTGTTGCTGTTTGCTATTTCCATCTACATGCTGTACATGCTGGAGGGCCAGTCTCATCGCTGCTTCTTCACTGCGTCAGAAACCTGCATACTCGAATGTATGTGTGTGAGTAATTCCATAGGAGTCAAAGGAATATTCAAGCCAAGCTGGTGCCTGTGGGGCCTTTAGAGTCTATAGCTTTTGAGGACTGACTAGGGGCACTGGTTTCGCAGTCTTATGTGCGTGTCCTGTATCTTTGGTGCAGCCCTTGTTCCCTAGATCTCTTAAAAGACCACAGTTTAAAGGCAGGAACGTACGTCGGGATTGGTGCAAAGCAGCAGGCTGCACCAGGGCATTGCAGCTGCCCCATGGGGAAGCACGGCGGCCAAACAGCTCCTTAAGGCTCTCCCTTTCCACAGGTGGCGAAAAGAAAACCGGGCAAGCAAGAAGGAAGCAAAGGCAGGACCTTTTTTATCGCTAGTAAAGTTTCCTTTACTGCCGAAAGGTCTTTGAAGCAAAAATACCAGCTTGCTGGGTGGCATCCAGAACCTGAATTTAGCTTTAGCCATATGGTAGCAGAGTGTCAGATTTCTGCCAGCACATAAGGCTCCCCGCCAAGCGCTTTCCAGGTTCTCAGTGTCTCTGCAGTGTTTCTTCCCCTCTCCTTTAGATTTCGGGATACATCCCACTTGTTCCTGCAGGTTTGTTCAGTCCTCTGACATTCCACTTTCTTGATCACCAGCATTGGTATGATCTTGATTTCCTTAAGCGTTTTGCTTTCTCCTCTGGGAAATTTATGTCTCTTTCTGGCATCTGTCCCCTCTCTTCTCTGCACACTCAGGCGAAGAATTCATTTCATTTTTTTCCTTAAACAATGCCCTTACTACTTGTGTCAATAAATTACCCTTGCCATTTTTAAGAGGTCCTTCTGTCTCCTTCACTGCCCTCTCCTTCCGTATGTACTTAAAAAATGTCTTATTTATCTTAACCCTTGCTGTGATCTTGCTCTGTTCGATTCTCCATCTTTGCCTTCCTTATCATATTTTACACCAGCTTTGCCCTTTGATCTTTACACTCCACCTTTGGACGCCATATTTTATATAGAATTATGCTCATTTCTTAGTTGTAATTAATCCCATCCAATCATGTGATTCCGTCTAAGCGCCTTTTTAGCACTGCTGTACTTAGTGGAGATAAACAGTGTATGCTTGTCCTTTTCTGCCCACCAGTCCTTCTGTGTACTTCTGTCTACTTTGGCAAACACAGGTTAGGATCATCGGGCGCTGGAGGTAGCTGGTGTTTCCTGGGAAGTGTGCAGGGCTGCTTTCTAGGCATTTGTTGTCAGCGCGCAGCCCTTGCCCTCGTGGCGCCGCGCACGGGCCGTGGCAGCCGCGCTCCCGCCTGCGGGGACGGCGGGTGGCGGTAGCCCTGGAGCCTTCGCCAAGGCCTCAGGCGCCGGGAAGGCTGCCCAGGACTGAAAACCCCCTCTCCTTGTGAGAGTAGGCGGTACCCGCGGCTTTCGGGCTCTGGTCTCTCGCAGAAGAGCAAGAGCACAGCAGTTCCGTGTCTGTGGACGGGGTGTCCTACGTGGGAAGCAGGGCCGGCTTTCGCAGTCGGCGCGTGCGGCAGTTTGCCCCGGACGAAGCGGGGCGCGGGGAGGCGGGGATGGGGAGCGTCCCGCCGGCCGTGCCCGCGGAGCCGCCGCCGCGCGCCCCGTCCTCCGCTCCCCGCTGCACGGCGCACGCCGAGCGCAAGGTAGCAGCGCCTCGGATCCTGGAACTGCAAGGCAGGAATGGATTAAAATGCGCTTCCCAGGTTTCCTATAACTTTACAAATCTATAGGAAATAGTGTTGTGGTGCTCAGGAGACCCAACCTGTAGCCCTGGAGTCAGGGGAATCAGGTACCAGCTTTTAAAGCCCTACAGTTCTCTGGCAGGGAGATTTATGGTTGTTAAGTCTTGTTATTCACATTCAGAAAAAAAACAAATAAAAACAAAGGTCTCCAGGACAAACACACGTTTTGCCCTTTACATTTGAGAACACCATGGCACTGGGTTCTCCGGTACGGCGTTAGCTAGACGCTTGGTTTCAGCACGGGTCTTCCCCGACGCCTGGCGGCCGTGGGCTCCGCGGTGCGGTGGGTGCGCCCGGGCTCGGTGGCTCTGCTGGGCACCGGAGGCCATGGCGGGGGGAAGAGAAAAAGAAGAGTTTGGGGTTTTCCCTGCGGGTTTCTCTTCAAGCATGTCAAGCTCCACCTCGTACCTAAGTGAGACTTCCCCTGGGTATCTGATCAGGTGTAAACGATTTCAAAGTGCTGGGTTACCGTAGCTTTTCTACCAGAGATGAGTCACACACTGCCATCTGACAGGTATTCTGCCATCTCATATAGAAAAAGCTTCTTCTTTTCTTTTTATTTTTTTTTTTTCTTTCCTTACACTAATAATGAGGGAAACTTCCCACCCTTGTCCTGTGCATCCTGGCTTAGAATTTTTTTAACATCCCTTCAATTTCCATATGGTTGGAGGGAGGCCCAAACTGGATTCAGTCTCTCACAAATCTTTTTTATCCCCCTTTTTTTCATCTGCTTTATGTTTCTCCCCACGCCCTTCCCCACTCCTCCACATTAGGTAATTATAGAACAGGCTCTATGGTGGGCATCCAGAGGATTATTTTAGATTAATTTTTTTTTCCACATGAGAGTTTTAGAAATGCCAAACAGATAAAAATCTACAAAGGCTTTGCTCCCGTTCCCTAAAACATAATTATTTACCTATTCCATTCACAATCAACAGACTGAAGTGGTTTTGCAGCTAAGCTGGAAGTAGCTCTAGTTGCTATTTTGTTGGAATAATATCAGATTTCCTCCTATGCTTTGCATAGCTGTCACCGGTGATATGATAGGTCTGTGATTTATTGACCTACTAAAAGCACTTTCACCGACTTGTCATAATAAACTTTACTTAAAACATTAAAACATAAAACATCAACCAGCAGCTCAAGCAGAGATGCCATACAAATACTTTCTAATTTAGTTAAACTTTGGTGCAGATCCTGAAAATGAAGACCCCAGCGTAACAGTTTTTCGGGGTTTGTCATGCTAGGATCTGTTGTGTGAAGTAACAAGAATTATAAATACAAATGCCTTGAAGTATGAAGCGCTGACAAGGAGCTTGGCTCGATCTCAATCCCTCATCATTTTTGAAGGTCTTGTGGAGACCACGAAGCAGAAGCCAGCTGTAGCAATCATCATAGATTTAAATTGCGCAAAGGTACAGGGACTTTTGCTTGAGTAAGTTGGTCTAGGAGGAGCTGTGCGCCGGGTGTGTGTCGTTAGGACTGTTTTGGTTTATGGTCTAGTCTTGTAAGGTCACCTGGTTCAGAGGCGGCTCCGGCTGTGGCGCAGAGCATGGCCCAAGTCTTACGTTAATGGAAATGGAGCTCTTGGAGATGAGGATCTTCAGCTTCTTGTGGTGCCACTGGTGGCACTTGGGTTGATTTATTGGTCTAGTCACCCAGCTTTTCCAGCTGTTAGTAGACAGTTAATTCAATCCTCAGTAGACATCGATGATAGCTAAGGGGAATTGCCCTTTGGAGACAGCTGTCTCTGCTGAGGTCACTGCAGAGTACCTGGGTGACTACCTTGGGCGAGACCCAGTAATCGGAGGCCCTGCAGTGTGATAAACTGCACCTCCTGGGGCTTTTTGCAGGGCCCCCTGAGATCAGGTGGGCGGACGCCTGGCTTTCAGTTCTTTGTGGGCTCAAGCCCGCATGCAGCTCGGCAGCGGGGCCGATGCAGCGCATGGCTCCGGCCGCGCGCGGCTGCGCCCGGTGCGCCTCGTGTTCATGTGTTACGTGCTGTGCGTGGCTGTCTGCAGGAGGGAGCGCGGCCTTACGCATCGTGCAGCAGATGCCTGGGGATTACTGTTCTGGTTGTGGTAGTTACAATTCAGCCTGTCAGGTTTACAGACCCTTTCATGTTATCCGATCCACAGAATCCCAAGGAGATTTCCTGAGCACTTTTTAAAACTGGTGAGAAAAGGCTACAAGAAGAGTATGCAGGTAGCAAATCAGGGCTCTGCAGATACTTTTGTCATCATGTGACAACTTGAGTCATGTCACATACGTGTAAAATCAGATGGTGACTAAGCTACAGAGGGCTACGTAGCTGGAAATACCGGGAAACAACAATTGCAGTCTTCTCCTCCAAGGGAAAGAGGTGTTTTCCAACTGGCTTCTTGTGGCTAGACTAATGAGAAGAGTTAAGAGTTACAGCTTACCTGGTGAGACATATTGGACAGTTTGACCCCAGCTGTGAATGTCACGCTTCACATTTGTACCTGTGTCGCGGGGGAGGAAAAAGCAAAGTCCAGCAGCTGAGTTTATGAAAAATAAACAAAAAGCTTAGTAATTTTAGCTTAATAATTTAGTTTATGAAAAGTAATTAGAAGATTGCATTCTGAGATCAGTGGCTGAAGGTGATTTTACATGTAGAGGGCTGGAAGACAGCTAAGCAAGATCCTGCCCTCTGGGCTGGAGATGTTACGTGGTGGTAACTCCTCCCATCAGGCTTTACCTTCACTCCGCTCCTTCTTTGGCTGTTTGGTGAAACTGTAATTGCTGGATGCTGATAGAGAGGGGGGTGTTGGTTCATTTCCTTTCTCGCCCGCTTTTCGTAGTAGGAGGATGCATTGATTTTATAAAATGTAATTGCATTGACTGCTCTTGTTATCAGGATTGATTGTATTGACTTGAGTTGCATGTTATGTTTTCACACTCTTGCTTTGAAATACAGTTTTTAAATTTTTCTTTCCCTTCCACATTGAGATTGTTTATAATAATATATTTTGAGTGAAGATTCTTGTGCATTTGATTTATCAGCTGCTAGGGTTGCTCTGAAATGCCGTCAGGAGTATTCATAGTATCTATGTGACAGTAACCACTAAAACCAATTGCTGTTGACCCCAGTCATGTCAACCATCATAACCTTCCCTCAGGTTAGGAGGCTGAAGCCAGGAAATACATTTCAGCTTCTTATTCCTGTGTGTCACGTCCTTATTGCAATCCATTTCAATTGTTCATTAGGGAATTGGGATAGCTGAGAATACCAGAGTGAATAAATAATAGCAACTAGATGTCTGTAGAGAATGACGGTAGGAGCAAACTGTGGGCTCTGTGCCTTTGAGCCCCTGAAGTGAAAGAAATTAAGAAGATTCAACCATTCTGTGATTCTGTGGTTTCATTTTTAGAAGTGGTGGTGATGGGAAAGCTATTTGTGGAAATGTGTGTTTACTCAGATAAGCCTGGAGAGTGTGGGGGTAAAGGCTGGCGTTCTTCAAACTTGTGCACTTAGAATTGCTTTACCCTATATATAGGGTAGTCTGATTATAAGAGGTGAGAATACTGAAATTATTGAAGTCTCTGTGTACTCAGTATCTCTGAAAATCAGGCCACTTTTATTCAGCTACCCAAACACTGTTTTGGGGTATGATTTTCAAAGGCATTTTAGAGAGTGCAAAAAAACCCCATAGCCTCTTTTGCAAATCTCTACCTGAAGTGTCTGATCGTAGATACTTACCTGGAATTTCAAAAGCTATCCACGCTGTTCAAATTTTACTCATATTCAAATCAGTGTGAAAATTACCACTCATTTCTGTGGGTGCTGGATAAAGCTGATAAATGCATAAAAAAAGACTCCTATATTTGACTTAAATCTTAAAAGCCGTATCCTTTCTTGCTTCATGAACCTAGCTGGCAGTGGTTTAAAGAACATTTACCTAGGTTCTCTGCAGTGGGAATACATAAAAGCCCCTGAATATAATCCATTAGTATAACATCCCTGCAAATATTGCTTTAGCAACAAAAATTAAGTGAAAAGTTTGTTTGGTTTCCTTGCTTTTTGATTTCTGTTTTTATTTATTTATTTATTTATTTATTTTAATTTGCATTATTTTTTACTCCTCTTCCACTCTGTATTTTGTGACATTTTGAAATCCTTCTTGAAGCTGAGCATATTTGCAAAGACTTTGAGAAGAGATCCGAAATGCCTTGGAAGGAGCTACTAATAGCCTCAAAGACCAGATTAGAGGACATGTACATACCGTCTGTGTCATATTAGGTCTCAAGTAAAGTCTTGTTTAAAGTAAAATACCAACTGTCTTTTGAAATGCCATCATTCCCCAAAGTCCTGTTAGAGACTCCTAAATCCCGAATACAGTATCTCTACATCTACAGGCAAAGGACAAAGGGTCAAAGGCATAGTTTCTCCTTATTTAAGATTCCTCTTTCATTTTATTACAGGACCCTGGGGTAGACTCTCTCCAAGTCCAGTCTTCACCAATCACATGCTAATAACTTCAGCTGAAAGAGGGCTCTACCCTAATGTCATTATGCTCCCGAGCAATGATTGATTGTGTTATAGTATGTTTTTGAAACCCAATTACTGTCTCAGTTTGTATTTGAACTCATTAATCTTCTAGCCTGTAAATAAGTAAAATTGACTAAATAACTGAATTTCTTTAATGATGGGTTCAAGTTATCTGTATACCTACTGCTTTCTGTTAACCTTTTTGTTGCCAGAAAGTGCGTTTTTGTCGGTGCTTTGCTCGGTCCTGCTAAGGCCGCCTGGCTGGTGCCCGATTTGGGCAGCTGCCTCCACGAGCGCCACTGCGGCCGGAGCCCACGGAGCAGCTGGCACATGGCCTCCCCGGCCTCCTCAATCCGGAGGGACAGCGTGTCCTGGGAAAAACGCCCTCCCCGCAGCCCCCAGCCTCTCGCAACAACTGGCAAGGCTGTAGGAAAAGATACAGGCTCCTACTTTGCCACTGCTAACAAGTAAATGAAGACTCTGGCAGGAGTCAGACTAAAGTTATGGCACAAGTCTCCAGGAAAAACAGGCTTGATCAGTAGCTGCAGCCCAACCCGAACCTTATGGCATGTTCACGTCCTTGGGTTGGTTTCCTTCATGAATTGATTGCACCTACAGATCTATGCACCCATTCAAAACCTTCTTCTACATGCCAGTCAGTAAGTGAGGAAACCATGATTATTTTCGTTTATTGGTAAGTGCATTTTTAAACATGCAGAGGCTGGGGGTTTTATAAGAGCCTGGGTGGACAGGACGTCTCAGATGCTGTCGTGCTCACCAGGTGCGTTAGTTGTGACTTCAGGCGCTGATGAGAGGCTTCCATTTGATCTGTATCTTGCTGGAGCACTTAAGCCTATGCTTATCTCTAGATACATGAATAGTCCCATGAGAACGCCTGTGTGCTTAAAGTTCGGCATGCATTTAAGTGCTTTGCTGGAGCAGGATCCCCAGTCTTCCTGGGGATAATTAAGTCATGCCGAAAGCTATTTTACTGCCACATTTTGTTTCTGGTTCACAGGATGAGAAAATCCATTCTCATCAAAATACCAAGTGGATCATTTTTAACCTGATTGTTTGTCAGGGATCCGTGTTGTTAAAGTAAACTTCTCTTTGCGCCTTCCTTCCATCCCATCCTGTGGAGAGGGCGCTTGTGTTTTTGATGTGCCCTGTTCGGCGGCTCAGCAAGGAGGCTGCTGTGACTGAGCCCGTGGTGCCCATGCCCCGGGCTGCGCTTGCCAGGGGCGCCGACCCCCGGCTGCGCCTCCCGTAACCAGCTGCCCCCGTGGGAGCAGGAGGCGCAGCCCGACCCATGCGGGTGCAGTGCGTTTCTGGAAGGGTTTGCTGCTCGGGAGAGTCACACAGGGCGCCTGGTAGCCGGGGACAGAAAATAGCCCTTGGGGGATAAATATGAAAAAAACATGTGCGGAAAATTAAAAATAGCATTTATTCAATTGGCATTATGGAGCGAGCACAGTCTCGGTGGTGGCTGACAATGTTTTCCCTCCCCAGTGTGGTAGGTAGGATCTTGCTTGAGTTTATGTGGATTTGGTCATTCCCTTCGAAAGATGGTCAGGAAACCTCACGAGGGCAGGACAGCCTCACCTGCCAGCAGCGAAAGGGGAGCAGGGGGAGAACGCTGCGTTAGACTTCGGAAAGGAATGTTGGTCCCGTCTAGCAACGCGCTGTCCGCAGACGAAGCCAACGGCGCCACGGTCGGTAGCGGAGAATGAAGTGGGGTGAAGGCAGGAGGAGGAGGAGGCTGCGTCTCGCCGTGTCCTCCCTGCGCGGCTGCGGCGCAGAGGCTCGAGCCTGCTGATAAAAACAAGGACGTTCTGCCTCGCTTCCCGCTGCAGAGAGCGGGGCGAGAATGCTAAAAGGCTAATTGCACATTGTTTTTAAAAATTAGTTTGATAATTCATCATATAGTAATTAAACTAATTAGAACACTATTCATTTCCAACCACCTTAATTAGGCCTCAACTTGGCAGGAAGCCCATGAGACCAAAATGTTGCAATTTGTTAAACAATTGAAAGACTTTGATAACAAATGACCGTATTCAGCTACATTTTAGTTAATAAGATTTATATATTAATCTAGTTATACTTTGTTCCCTCAGAAATTGGCAGAGCTTGCTGGTCTTCTGATCCCCCCTGCAAAATTCCTGGAGTCTGTGTTAAAATAGCTGGAAAATTCTCTGAATCTAATTGAGGCTCTGATTTTTTTTTTTTTTTTTTTCCTGCTGTAGCGGGCGCTCCTGAGGCTGCTGCTCGGAATCGAGTAAACAGCCAAATCGCTGCTTTGGGTGGTGCGCGAGGCCGGCGCCGGGCGCGCGGCTGCCTCCGGCTTTGCTTTTGGGGGCGCTGTTGGATCAGGTTGGAGTCGCTCGCCCAGCGCGGCGCCCTCAGCAGTGCCCAACGCTGCGCCCAGCGCGGCACCCAGTGCGGTGCCCAGTGCTGCACCCAGCTCTGAGCCCAGCACGGCACCCAATGCAGCATCCAAAGCGACGCCTAACGCTGAGCCCAGCCTGGCGCCAGCACTGCACCCAACACAGCCCCCAGTGCGGTGCCCAACTCTGCGCCCTAAGCAGCGCCCAGCATGGTGCTCAGCTGAGCCCAAAGCGGCACCCAACGCTGTGCCCAGTGTGGCACCCAATGGTGCGCCTGATGCAGCACCCAATGCTGAGCCCAATGCGGCACCCAACCCTGAGCCCAATGCAGCACCCAACCCTGAGCCCAATGCAGCACCCAACGCTGCGCCCAACCCAGCACCCAACGCTGCATGCAATGGAGCACCCAACGGTGCACCCGATGCGGCACCCAATGCTGAGCCCAACACAGCAACCAACGTGGCACCCAACGCTGAGCCCAACGCAGCACCCAATGCTGCGCCCAGGGCAGCACCCAACGCTGCACCCAACGCTGAGCCCAACGTGGTGCCCAACGTGGTGTCCAACGTGGCACCCAACGCAGTACCTGGGCTTGCGTCATGGTGACGGGCGCTTGGCACCCCTAATGTGACATGGGCCACACAGGGCCCTGCGTCCTCCCGTCTGCCCACGCGCTCACTTGTAATGAAGTGATAATCGCCTCAATGAAGAAATGTTGATGGCTGAAATAAATACCTGCATTCCCTTAATCTACTTTCCTCTGAAATTGCTAAAGGAAATTTGGCTTTAATAGGGGGTATATGTCAATTTTTAACAAATGATTGTAAATCAGTTTAGAGAGAACTTAAGACGAGTCAGTCTCTGTTTCAGCAGTAGAAGTTACTGATGTATAAAAACATACGACAGACCAAAAAAAAAAAAAAAAAACTGAAAAAAGATATTGTAATAATTATGTTTCTTAGTGTCACTACCTTTTGCAACATCTGGTTTGTTTCTGCTCTTTCCACATCCTGCAGATGTTGCTGAACACATGAAAAACACTGACAGGAGAATATTTTAGCCAAGAAGCAATTCCAGTGAATAATATAAAAGGGTATCCTCTTAACTCTCCAGAAGTCTAGTAAGCAAAGACTTCTAGTTTCACTGCTAGTAAAGATCAGACCAATAAGCAAATGGGCCAGGGGCCCTCTAAAAGTGTCAGAAATAATCTGTTGTGCATGAAATAGAAAAGGATCTGGAAACAGGATGAAATAATAAATTCAGACTGAGTCTTATTCGGATACCTTTCCTGGCCCTTACTCCTTCTCGCTCCCGCGACATGAGCGGCTCAGATTGCAGCGGCAGCTCTGGGGCTTCCCGCCTCGCCCCGCTCCGATCCGCAAGGCTGCGGAGGGCAGCGCGGCCAGGCCGCCCGCGTGGCCGCCGCGGTGCGTGGCGGGGCTGCCCTGTCCTGCAGAGAACCCGGCCTCCCCTTCGCGGCTGAGCCGCCCCAGGGCTCCCACGGGCACCGAGCTGCGGCCAGTCCCCGGCTGCTCCCTCGCCTCGCTCCGGCGGTGCCGGGGCCGGCGCCCGCTCCGCACGTCGCGGCTCCCAGCCCGCGGTCACCGCGCTTGGCTCCCCCGGGGCTGCTCTGCTTCAGCACGCGCCGAAAGGAGGCGCTGACCTTGTTTCGGACACGCGTGCGTGGTGCTGCGGGGAAGCAGCCGCGTGTCCTGGGCTTCTCAGAGGAAGTTGTTGCCGAGAGGAGGGGAAGGTGCGGGAAGGGGCTGCAGGTGCCCCGGCGCTGCCCTAGCGCTGCTCCAGCTGGGCCGGTTTGGTCTGTGCGTTGGGGCTGCACGAAAGGCACTCGCAGCCTTGCACAGGCTCCAGCAGAGAAGCCGTAAACCGCTGTCACCCACCCTGTGACCGTGTGCACCTTCTGAAATAAGAGCTAGTAAAGGCTGGGCATCCCTGGTGCAGAGAGGTGCAGCGGGTGCAAAGGTGTCTGGAAAGGCAGGGGCACTGGCAGCGTGCGCTGCGGAGCGCGGCACGCGGTGGGCAAGATGCCTGTACCATGGAATGGAGAAAAGCAGAGCCCGCCTGGGCAGCATCCCCAAAGGCAGCTGCTGGCGTGGCTTCGTGTGGCCTCCTGGTGACAGCAGCCGGCCTGACACAGGCCGGGATTAGCAACCTGCTGCGAAACGGGCCGGAGGAAGAGCGAGGAAGAAGAGGAGTGCGCTGTGTGATGGCTCTGGAGGCAGCACGAGACTGTGGATGAGACAGCAGAACAGAACCCGCTGCGGGGCCGCGGGCCGCAGGACAAGGCCGGCCGGCTCGTGGGGGCACCTCGGGCATCGCCCTCCAGGGCCGCGGCGCTGGATGCGGGAGGACACGGAGCCGGCCGGCCGTGGGAGAAGCGTCTTCCCGGTCTCTTCCTTCATGCAGATGAGCATCAATCAAGGGCTGTTTTCCCGTGAGGAAACAGTGGTGGATGGGAAGGTGCATGAGCAGGTGCCTCGCGTCACCCGCCCTGCTCGAGCCTCTCATTTTAACAGACACCAGTTATTGCTGTGCATAGTAATGCACATCTGTCACAGGCTTTGCAGCGCGCACGGGCACGCGCCCGCGGAGCCCCGGCCCGATGGGTCACGCGGCGGCTGCTCTGCGCGGCGCCTCCCCAATGAAACTCCTCCACGCTGGGCGCTCTCATTTCGCTCTGCTTCAGACCCCAGTTTCCTAGCGAAATATGTTACTCATCCGCACTAAACGTAAGGAGACACCGGTGGCCAAAATTGTCCCTGATGTCATTGCACAGAAATCCCGGCCTCCCCACAGGCAGGCAGCCCCTGCTTCCCTGGAGAGCCCACGTTCCTGAGGTAGGCAGCTTTCTGCCAGGAAGGAATGAGATCCACTTGCTCAGGTCTGTTCCAGACCAAGCAGCTCCAGTAAGGGAGCCGGGGTTGCCAGGGTGGGGCTGGAGACGGAGCCCGGCCGTGTTGGACGCGTGCGGAGCGGCTCCGGCTGAGGCGGCCTCTTGGCTCTCCCGCCGGCCTCCACGCCGCCCCTCTGCGCGCGGCGCTTCGCCCTCGCGGCGGGAGCCGGGGCTTTGTCGGGCGGCTCACAGGTCAGGTTGCTAGAGGAGACGGACGCATCATCCAGCTGCAGTAAACCGGTTCCTGGTGCTCTCGCTCAGACAAATCTTAGTCATAACGCAGCCCAATTTGAAAACTCCTTTTTGTTTTTTTTTGCTTTTGTTTTGCTCCACTGAGAATTAAAGATGAAAAGAAACCCCTGAACAAAGGAGCAGCCCCGACAGTGCACGTTTGGTTGGCGGTGCTTTGCAGAGGTGGCAGGATGAGCAGAGAGCACCATGAGAGCAGCGTCGAGCGGGGCCGCGCGCCGGCATTCGCCCCGGTGTGGCAGCCGCAGATCCATTCGGGTGTATCGAGTTGCATTACGTGATGTGAGATTGCGGGTCAGCGTAATCAAAATGTAACCGCAATCCTCACCAAAAACACCTGTCTGACCTCAGCTAACCCGGGCAAGAAACCCTTGTGCTTTTTAGCCTCTGCAAGCGAGGCGTGCAGGGAGGCGCCGCCATCCCGGAGCTGCCGTTGCGAGCGCTGAAGGGGGAGCGTTCGGAGTCGCCCTCGCTCTTGTCCCCAGCTCGTGTATCCTTCGTTAGTCGAATTCTTACCTAGCCCAGCTGCGTGCTCAGGAAAACTGCCCAGGAACGGGAAATGGAGACTGAAGCTCGAAATGCTTGACGCACGCTTTGATCAACTGCCTCGTCGTGGTGCAAGTGCTTTGTGGCCCCCGCGCAGAGACTGCGGGGGGCCCAGTGCCCTGACTGGGGGCAGGGAGACTTTGGGCTCCTTTGGAGGCCCAGCTTGTCTCAAAGTGGAAGGAAAGGGGCTGCTGACGAGCAGAGCTTCAAGCGCGGATCCGAGCTGCGGGTGCCAGTTTTATCCCTGCATCCCGAGCCTGTGGACACCTCCCGCTGGGGGCGAATGTTGAATGGGTGAGGGCGGGGTGGCTCAGCAGCAAGGAAGAAGTGTTCTGGTGGTTCGGTTATCAGTGCGAAAACGGGAAAAAGAGAGACCTTTGTTTCCATTCTGCTGTTTTTTTTGTTTATTTGTTTTTTGTGAAATTAGGAGGCAACTCATTTCGCTTGATTTTAGCTGTCTCGAATTTAGTATGTAGTTCAGGCCAGCCATCAAAACTCCCGCTTTAGTCAGGGATCCTTCCCCGTTTTGCAGTTACTTGAGGATGGGATCGTTTGCCTATGAGAGAGCCCATACAATTACCTGAGCCTCAGTCGCATCCTTGCTCTTTGCAGCCCACTTGCTGCTGTAGAGCAGGGATTCTGGTTCTCCTCTGTTCTGTCAGTGTATTTTAGGAATAAATATGCTAAATTTCGAAAGGAGAACCTTTCAAAAGTGCACACAAAGCACTGTGTTAAGTTGCTGGCTATACCTTGAGCATCCTTGGCCGCCTTTGGTCGGACTGTGGTGGCAGATCTGGGTGCTCCCTGCCTGATGGAGATCAGGAGTCCCAAAGGAGATTCCGGGCGTCCGACTAAACACCCCGCTGCAGGATTTGGCTGACTGGAGATGTGCAGACCTGCAGCCAAGGCTGCCTCCTTAGCTGGTGATCCATCAGGAAGCCTTATTGATTGCAGCAGAGGTATTGCCTTTATTCCAGCCTGAGACATCTGGTCTGATGTGCTATTTGGAGCCTCCCAAAAAGAGTCCTGAAAGAAGTGGCAGAGCTTTCGCAGGGAAAACGTAGTTTTGGAAAAGCGGCCAGGGATAGCAAAGCAAAAAGATTTTTCTGCACAGGTGGGAGACCTGGGTTGTAAAGATTCAGGGAAGCTGTTTCACATGGGAAGGGCCTCATTGCTGGGGAGCTGAAGGGCCTCGGAGATCTCCCGTGCAGGGCGGTGATCTCCACTGTGCCAAACCCCCTAGTCACAGCCGGACTCCGAGGCGTTTTCTGCTCCGATGCAGATGACCCACCTGGCATAAGGGCGCGACATCAAGGGTCCTTGCAGGTGGTAGCGCGGCATGAAGAGCACTGCTAGGGTGAGGTGAGCAGCAAAGCGCGGCACGCTCCCTCCGCTCCTCGGTGGCTCCTCTCCCGCCGAGGCCGCGCGACGGGGCGACCGCGGGTGCCGGCGCTGGCTTTGGCGCAGGGCGGCAGGGACTGCAGTGGTTGTAGCTGGTCCTGTCAGCGCTGGGATGGAACCAGCACTGTATACATCACTCATTCCCATAGCTATTAAATTGCTAAGATATTTTTTAAGCAGCTTACCATTTTTTTGTTGTTGTTTTAGGGTTGTTTTAGGGTTTGGGGTTTTTTTTTGGGGGGGGGGGTGGAGGGGGTTCAAAAAAGAAGTTAAATAACTTCCCGTACTCTGGTCATGTCTCGTTTCAGAGACAGGCTTATCTGAGACAGACGGGAGCGTATCGTGTTCTCCACGGGCTTGTCAGGACAAATACTTGTCAATGCTCTGGATGCTTTTGTGAATATAGGGGAATAATCTTGCACCAGGGATAGGAGTACAAGTTGCAGCTGACCCCTTCTGCTCCTTCCCCAGCCTGTAAAAGCTGGAGGGATTGCTTACCTTTTGAAACAGATGCCCTTATAATTACATAGGAAGAAACATGACTGGCTGTTTTGAAAAGACACCTTGGGGTAACATCACTGGGTGCCCAGATGCATTGCAAAGGTAGAATCTGGCAAAAGAGCTTAAGGTCTCAGCTCGCGGCTCCTCTTTCGTGGTGGTTCCCATCAGCGCAGGTACCCTCAGTCCTTCAGCCGAGGAAGGTTCAGGCATGGGAGGGCCCATGGAAAAATTTACAACAGCCAAAAAGCCCAGTACTGATATTTCTTTAATCTGATCAGACTTGTTCTTTACCCTGGGACATAAATATCCAGCACATTACACCTTTGATTTACTATTATGCATGTATCAGAGCAACAGCAGGCCTTTTGAATTATGCATTCTCTTAACAGAACATTAAACCTTATGAGGAGATGGAAGGGTCCAGCACATAACTATTATCCTGACAGAAGGGAGAGGGAGATCAAGAGTAATGCTCCCAAGCTATAGAAACTCCGAGTTTTGGTTGGGTTGCTTGAATGAGCAAAACAAATAACACTTTGTTCCTTCTTGTTAATAAATAGTGTTTAGATGACTCATGATAAATCTGATAGATAGTTCATCAAGAGAAAGAATTGTGATTTGGCACAAAGGAATAGCAACATCCCTAAATGAGACTGCTACACAATGTTGTAGAATTGTTCCTGGGTGTCTGAGGAGAAAACATACCTTTTAATAATCTGATAATCCATTTGCTATTGGTTCCTTGTATCAAGTATGGACCAAAACTTACTGTAGTACTACAGGAAATCAGGTTTGATTTTGTAATATAGTCAAGCAAGTACTTTGCAGTGCCATGTCTAAGATCAATAAGGAAGCAGTAACTACGTTTGCTGTCATATGATGATATTGATGTAAAAACATCATGGTCGAAATTATAAAATCAATTTCATAATTTGATCAGAATGTTTATTGATACTATTAAAGTTGAATTCAATAGCTCCTGGTATGCAGTTAATTTCTTACCTGTCAGAAAAAAAAAATGTATTGAAATGCTCTTTCTTTTAAACGCTCAGGGTTAATTCAGTAAAAAAACAACAGAGACCTGTTGGTGTAATGGGTGCAGAACAGTTGCTAGACTGTGAGATGAGTGGAACTTTTTAAGCATTTTATAGCAAACCATTTTATGCTTTGCATAGGGCTCCTGCTTAATCTGCACACACACCCATTTAATGTGAGTTAGGCAATAACGAAGTGGTAGTATGTGAGGTGTCCTGGTGTGAAGTCGTGATGCCAGTGCAGGCGACGGAAGCTTCGCCCTGAGCTCGGCAGAGCCAGCGGAGGCCTTTGCGGGAAGGCTCAGGGTTTCCCTCCTGCTCCGTGACTGCGCGTGTTCCTTCTCTGTAGGAGAAGTGAGGAGTGGAGCAAGAGGTGGACTTAAGAAATAGAAGCATCGGTTGCTTTCCATGGCCTTTGCTCAGCCTGCTCAGCCTGATCTCTGATGGAGAGGTTGAGGTTGCTGTGTGGTCCCGTTTGACTGGCCTGAAGAAGGTTTCATGGACCACAAGTGCTAAGAGCTGGGCAAAGGACAGTTAAGACTGCCTATTTCTCCATCTACTGTATGTGTAATAAAATAAATTCATTAGTCTCAGTCTCATGATGCTAAATACGTATTTCATTACTATATAAAAACTGAGCTGACCAATGGATGAGTTACTTTTATGCATTTTCCCTTATGTTGCTTTTGGTATTCAAACACTTCATTAAGGAGACTACCTGGTGCGAAACATGCTCCGTTATCAGAGGTTTTGTTACTATAAAGCAAGGACTGTTTCTTAAAACAGAGTATTTGTTTACAGGAGAGCCTCGTATGTGGGATTAGAATTGAAATTGATCTTTGTAAGTTGTTCATACAGTAGTTTACAATTTTTTACAGATCTGATAAAAGATTAGTACTTCTTTTGGGTCAGTGGAAAAAATTGTATTTTGAGGTTTTCTCATCGTGATAAAGAAGAATTTGTCTTCCTTAAAGTGTGCAATGTGTATATTTGCTGTGTATGGGAACAGATCTAGATATGCAGAGATTCATCTGCTTTGAGACTTGTATTCCTTGTGATTTTAAATAGCAATATCAGATTTAAATCCTGGGGGAAAATACTTTTAAGAGGCTAATAGCCAATGCACTCCATGTTCCTGGGTTGTAGGTATCCTTACTGGAAAAGAAATGTGACTGTTAATAATGCCTTGCTGGTGTCTTCTGTTGGTTCCAAGGCACCCTGCAAAGATGAAGCCCTGATTTTACAACAGGCACAACCAAGTGTTGATAACCAAAACTCTTTGTAGGTGGTGATTTTTAGTGGAAAATTACTCATTAGTGCAGGCTGAACACTTGGCTTTGCTACAATTTCTGCGATATGCGCCCTGCAGAAGGTCACTGAAACCCTGTTCGTCAGATATGAATCCTAAAACAGATTCTCTGCATAGCTTTTGTGAAATAAAGAAGAGTTTGCCACATGCCGGTCCTTTTTTACCCCCTTGAAAACTAGATGAGACCATTTTGGAAATCAGCAGTGAAGTTGCTGTCTGCCGACATGTCTTTTCCCTTGCACTGAGCAGAGCAGAGTCGTATCTTCTTTTCTCCTTCCTAACCTAGACATTTACAGGAGCAAGTGTAAGAAATCTACCCATTTCAAAGTTTGTGGAGTAAGGTGCCCTTAACAAGACAGGTGAGAAGACAGATGAGGTACTTTTCTAAGTGGAATCAAATTTAACTCACAAAATTACATTCGCAGAGAAGGAGTCACCTTTCTCAAACTTCTCCATAAATTCCTCAATATTCTTGAAATCCTTGAAATGAAAGCCAAAATCTGAAATCATAACCATAAAATAAAAGAATGTGCTAGAAATCATGTCACCTAGACCAGAACTATTTGTCTGCACCTAGTGTTTTCCGTTCTAATTCAACGTGGCAAGGGCTAACATTTCTTGCGAATGTAGGCTCATTCACTTGGGATTGTGTAGGCTCATTTTCTCTAATTTAAGCTTTTCTACGTTGTGTGTCTAAGTTTACTCTGCTAAAGTAACTGTTTTTTAATAAGGAGAATGAAGAAGAACTGCCAGAAGGTGCATTTTACCTCTGATATTCACCCCATAGGATGGGGTGAATCAACCCTCTCAACCCAGCCATCCTTGGAAAACTTTTTATTATGGAAGGCTTGTTGAGGACTAGATTAGAACCACTTCTGACATTCTGATGATAGAAATCTCATTCATCCATAGATTCTGAAGGAACACAAGTCAAAACATGTCTTAAACTGGCAGTAAATGAACTATGAAGTTCAGAAGATTTTGATAGCAGAATGAAACCGTCTCAGTGTTTAAGGCTTTTGTGTAAGAAAGTTTCTTTTCCTAGGAAGTTGACTTAACAGGTTGCCCTGTATACAGCCCTAAAGAGCGGAGCTGCTATGCTTCCCTGGGCTTGGAAACAGAGGAGACTTTCTCTTGGCAATGGTCAGACATTTTGGAGAAGAATTTGAGGAAGCCACAGGAATGCCAGGATTTGGAGTCTGCTTGCACAGTGGAAGATTGAGGAGATGGCAATGGATTACCCAGTTCTGTTTTTAAGACCCCATCCAAAATGCTGTGCTATGTTTGGGGCAGGTCACCATGGTTTCAAATGATGCAGCATAACTGAGGAGGGACAGAAAAGGGCAGTGAGATGAAATTAGGACTAAAGTAATAAGCTGCAAAGATTTATTAAAAATATATTTTCTGTGTGTCCATACTAATATATATATAATTTTAAACCATAGAGTTAAATCTACACAAATATGAAGTCATAAAGCCTATAATAAATACTTTGTTCTTCGTCCATCATGGAAATACAGTGTTGGTGGATTTTGCTATGAAATGTGGTAGACTGAAGTCATGGAGGTATCAGATCTTGCATCGCTGTGTGTCCAGGCAAATAAAATGTGAAAATCAGTTTCTAAAACACAAACCTCTAAAATGCCACAATGGTTTTGGAGTTCAAAGCTTGACATTGCAGCCCTCACTCACTGAAATTCCTTATGCTGCACTGTTAACATTTGTTAGATGACAGCAAAAGGCCTGTGCTGAACCATCAGAATTACTTCGTTTGTGTCTGTTTTCACTTTTCATTAGTCTATGGCAAACTGAGATATTTGCCTTTTTTTACCATAACTGCTCCATTAGATGACATCTCTTCCTGCAGTTTATGTAGGGCTCTGAATCCAGAGCAGTGCCCATCTTCAGGATGACTCTTGGCCTAAGCCAAGTCATAGAAACACACTAAAGGAAAGTGCATACATGACCAGAAAGCACAAACACTGAAAGCAGGGGTATGTAAATAGAAAAAGGACTGTTTAGTGTTCCAGGATCACTTGGGAGTGGCACTAAAGCTCAATTAGCCATGTAGTTTGCAAACTTTCCCACAGCTAAACTGATGGCCAAGCCAGAAATAACTCAGGAGTTGAGCTGTGGATGATTACATGGATAATCTCACACCTCCTAAAGATGAAAATTTCTCAGGAAAGTCCTGCAACTTTTTTGAAATAGTTGAAAAACATTGCAAGAGTGTTTAGGTAGGCAGTTCTGTTTCTGGAGCTGTAACTCGAGAAGGTCTAGCACAAGAAATGTTAATGCAAGATTTGTCTGGCAGCTTTGATTCCAGAAGAAAAAAGTCTGTCTGAAAATTTTGAGTGGTTCCAATTTGACATTGGTTTTGAAGTTTCTGGGGAGATTTGTCCATAGCCAGTGGGAGAGAAATAATCACGATCATAGGACGATTTATCCGTGTTGCCTTTGACGATTACTTGAGAATGGGCTGAAACGTGCAGGATCCCTGCACCTCCCGGCTACCAGCGGAGCCCGGGACTGCAGCTGCCTTGGTTGGGATAGAGAAGGTAATTCCTCCCTCAGTGACTTTTCAAGTCTTCTCTGGTCTAACACATCTGCTTTTAATAGTCTGAAGTAAAATCTCCTCCTTTTAAATGTTCATATTAATTAGGTGTGAAAAAATGACTTTTTAGATGCGTTCACTAGCACCAAAATTGTTTAACGTCCTCTCAGTGACCTAAGGCATGCTAACTGAGAAACAGCAAGTAGGAAGAGGGAAACAGAAGCACCATGATGAAATAATTCCTTTTCTTTTGGATTTAGTATTTGCTTTTGTTCATCTCCTGAACTTCAAAATCTCATCAAACGATCTGTCAGCACCTATATAGCAAACAGAGCCCTTTAGCAGAAACAGTAAAGCAAGCCATCAGTTTTTGCTCCTGCATGTAACTTTAGGCATATTTTCCAGTCCGCCTTTACCAGCAGGATTTCTCTGGATAGTCGTTGAGCATGTGCATGTGTGTGCAAAGGACTCTTTCCTCCTTAATTATATGAATCTGACTAACCTGGTAGGAAGCAGCCATATCCCGGTGACCTAAATTCCGGCTGCATCCTCCACGCGGACTCCGTGAAGAGAGCTAGGCAGCTCTGAAGAACAACCCAGAGGGTCTAGTACTCAGCCAACTGGAAGGGCTTCAAGCAACAAGGAGCAGTTGTGACCATGAGCAGGTTGAGAATCGTGTCCCCAGGTAAGCAAGAAAAAACAAGCTGGTTGCTAGGATGAACTCTGAAGTTCTGCTCTCAAAGCAGATCCTCCTGAAGTTACTCCTGACGCTCGATTCAAAGGAATGAGACCAGGATCACTGTGTGGGCAACAAGAATAACAACACACATGCCCTTTAGTACTTTAAATATTGAAAATCTGTTCTGCAGTTTGTCAGCTGGTGGTAGTGGAGGGGCTTGGTGAAGTGCGTCCAGGAGATCACGGCAGTGAATCACTACAGTTTGCAAACCGATTCACTGACTGGCAGGAAAATATTTTTTTTCATTGAACTCCAAGTCTGATGAGCCCTTCTAATTTGTGGGGGAGGTCCTAACAATGACTTGTTCCTCTTGCTTGGCGATTTTTATAGTGTTTTGTGCTTAGTGTGTAGTGCAGTCTTCTGGTAGTGCTGAACTCCTCTTGCTGTCAATCTGAAAGATATTGATTACAGGGAAGTAAAGTAATGCTAACGTTGCCTTGAAAATTAGCACAGAGCTGATTTCCAGGAGGTGCAGGCAGAGCAAGCACTTTGCTTTGAGGTGTAATGTAGCATCCTGTGGAGGAAAACGACTCCAAAGGATAGATCATCCTGTGCATTCCTCTGCCACAGAGCAGGACTGACTGTATCATTCTCCTAAGTGCTTGGTTCACTTCTTTTTACAGATCCCTAGTGCTGAAGACTTAGAAAAATCTCCACTCCTAATGCTAGAAAGTTGTTCCTAGTCTTGCCTGAATGCTTCTCACTGTGGTTTATACCCACTGCTTCTGGTTCATGCAGTCTGGACAATGAATTATTCCTTTATTTGCCTGCAAAATCTTTGACTAACAAAGTGATCTTATCTCCCTTTTTTGCTTGTGCCTATTCGGCTCCTCTTTGTCCGAAATCAGAGTTGTCCAAAGTTTGGTATTCAGTTCCACGTGCATCAAGCTTAGTTCATCCTTGGCTCTGCCAGAGCAGGAGGCTGCTCTGCCTTCCTACTTGTTTGTGCACAAATTGAGTATTCTCCAGGCACAACGTGATACCAAGAGCTGATTCTACTTTTTGCTGATTTAAAAAAAAAAAAATCTTTTAAGAGGACCAATGAGAGATCTGGCAAATTGGAGTTTTTTTGTCTGTTTTCCTGCTAAATTTCCTGCGGCACTTCTGCTTGTGCAAATGTGATCCCTTACGGAAAATACAAAAATGTGATCTGTTTTGTTATTTTTATTTATTTTCAGTTTGTTTTGATTGGCAAGAAATGATTACACACTTTAATTACAGGCCACACTTTAATTTAAAGGCCACAATCTGGCCTTTGCACCCTGTGACTAAGCTGTCCAGCAGTTGTCTGCTTCGGGTCCAAGCAGCAAACAGTAATCTGAGGGAGTCTCGTCCCTCTTGTTGTCACTCACGTCTGGTCCCACTGTAGCAGAAGCCTTTGCAAGCTCCCGCTTCCTTTGGAGTGCAGCATTGCCAACAGGCGGCTGCGGGCTCCGGCCTCCCCTTAGGACCTGCGAGCAACAAAGCCCTCCCTGCGAAGTTGTCCTCACGTCACATCTCACGGCCACTCGCAGCCCGGGGATGGGCACGGCGATGGGGGTTGATAGGCCACCCTCCAGCAGCAATCTGGAGGGAGGACTAGGAAATGGATACCATCAGGCCAAGGTTGGAGGACTGGAAATGATTTACCCATAACTCTTGATTTAATCTATCTGTCTGTTCAAATTCATCTCTCATCTAATCAATCTGAACAAGAGGACTGGAATTCTGGAAATAGTGTGTTTATTAGTTTTTAAAAAAATAAATAATAAAAACAGTTCTGGAAATATGTGTTTTAACAAGTTGTTGAGTTAGCAATTCTTTCGTAGTCTGCAGCCCTTCTCTGCCACACATACCGTAACTTTCATCTCCAGCCAGAAAACTTCAAAGTCCTTCTGAGGTCAAGGGCAGGGTGGCAACATGTATTAAATCAAGAGTTCCCAGCGCAGTGTACGTTCTCGGATGTGGACATGGACTGCAATGTATGATGACATTGTAGAAACTAGACTAAGCTGGCCGCCTTGAGAGATTAATGACTGAGTGCGGTACCAGCCTGGGGAGCTGAGGGATTTTTTTTCTTGGTTCTAACTCCTGTGATTTAAAGGGCAGAAGGCATGTGCGTGACTGCAGCATAGCGTGCTGCAGTTTGCTCTGTTAGAGCCCTCTTAGGTGGAATTCGTAGAAGGCTGCTGCACCATCCGACTGGGAAGCAAAAGCTTCCCCAAGCAGGGAAAGAAAACGTCCTTTTTCCCAACTGTAACGCAGCCAGAAGTACACCAGAAACCTCACTGACGGTGTAAACTGTTTGCATGTAGTAACGCTAACCTTGCAGTGATGTTCTGGACTGGTTGGTTTGCTCCCCCTTGCAGTTTTTGTCCCGCCCGGTGCAATGTCATTTTCTGTTGGTAGCCGCCGTGCGCCGCCCAGCCAGCCCTCGCCCGATGCGTTGGTGCTCAGACCGTGTCGCGTGGGACTAACCCGGGGCAGGCAGCAGCAGTAGTAGTAGTGAGTAGTAATAGTAATACTGCATGTCACTTCTCCTAACAGGTCAGAAAGGAACTTAGTAAGAAGATGATTTAGCTTGCTACAACAAACTGTGGCTGGCAAGAGTTTTCATAGTATCAGATGAATGAATATTCTGAAATGAGTTCCTTTCTTGGAATTATCAAAAATTGTGGCACTTAGATATATTTTTTAAAATGGTGCTGCCTTTGCATCCACATATAGCCGGCATCTATCCTCCATAGTACGTGCACTTGCAAACAGACTTTAGCTACTGCAGGCACCCTGCACGCTCCCTGTAGGTAAATAGTGGGAGGGCAGCTCAGCTTTTGGGTGCCTTGACCTATTCTTTGGAATTGTCCATCAAATTAAGCACCTTGGTGAAGTGCATAAAATTGAGAGGGGTGTGTTTCGGCTAATAAAACACACAACCCCATAGGTGCAGGGTATGTGAAAACACCTGACTAAATGGTTTGTTTTTAACGATCTTACATAAAATTGCAGATAGTGTAAGGAAAGAAATCTTCACAGTATTTATATGAGTTTGCCTGCATTATACTCCTGGTATTTCTACAAGTATTGTAAGGTGATATATCCATATAATGTGCATCTTTAATATTCACTTTGGAAAGCTCTCTTTAAATTCCACTTCCAAATTCCCTTAGAAAACTTGATTATCAGGGTATGTTTAGCTAACTAAAGAGAGAATAATAAAATTAACTCATGTGACAGATATATCGGCTTCAATTTCAAGTACATGATACAAGTGCAACACTGCCAGGTAACTAGGCTGAAATGCTGATTTCTTGGAGAATATTCTTGTAAATGAATCAGTATCTTCGCTTTAGGCTGTTCTTTAAGTTTCTGTCCAATTCTTGACTAGCCCTAATTTTATATAGGTACCTATCCATCATAATTATAGTGGGAATATGAAAGTACACTTATAATGAATTTAACTAATATTTAGGAACTTTGGCAAAATTGTTGTTTAGATTTTCAGCCAAGATTCAGGGAGTTTCTATTTTTGCCAAACAAGTTACCTCATTGCTGAATAAAATGGCTATCTGGCTTCATCAGCATTGCTCTGTGAAAAGAAATTAATCAGATTTCCTGCCATTCCATTAGCTATTTTTTGTTTCATTTAATATTTCAGCTGCCTCCAGAAAGATTTTTCTAATAGCAAAAGGGCTTAGTCAATTTTCAGGACTAACTGCTTGCAAAATGTCAGTTTAATAAAGCAGGTTTATTGCTGGAACTTAGCACAAAAGGAAAAGCTGAAGCAGTGTAAAAATGTATTTTGAGAACTTAACAAAAAAAAAAAAGAAAAAACGCCTTGGGTGTCAATCCCGGTTGTTTCTGAATGTCCTTGATATCTGTTAATAAAACAAGAGGGACTTGCGGCTACTCGGCATTTTTGGTGTGCGCGCTGTCCACGTACGGAAGGCAGCAGGGCGCGGGGCCGTGCGTAGCGTGTCCTCGTCGAGCACATCGAACGCGCGCGTTTCCAAAGCGGCCGTTCCCCCCGGAGCGCTGCGAGGGCCCTGCCGCCCTGCCCGCGGAAGCCTTTTCGCTTGGCGTCTTCCTTGTGTCATGCGGCTCCGCTTCAGGCTTGCCCAGTTCGGCTTCTACTTGTTGATCAAAGGTTTGGATATGAGGTTTGACGTGGAGTTTTCCCACATGTTGCGTGTTGATAGATGGAGGGCAGCGTTTGTTGTGCGGTCGGTTTAGTCACAGGAATGGAAAAAGCGCCATTTCAAAACAACTAACGTTATTTGTGCAGACAATTATTGAAATAGTCATAATGTTTTAAAGTTCTCCTTGTGAAATAATATTGCAAGTCCCATTTCATCTAAATTGAATGTAACAAATATTAAAAAAGCAAAACAGGGATGCAAACAAAACAAGAAAATACCCCTGACAATAAGACATGGAAAGAAATGTTATTTTTTCCATTATTCCTTGCACTGGTATTTTTTATTTTGCTTCGCGTAGGGGCCCGTTTCCCTTTGGGTCAGCTCGGAGCGATGTTTCTGCAGCGGGTGCAGCGCGAGCAGGCGCAGCGGACGGGGCGCCTCGAGACCCCGACGCCTAGGAGCACCCGGGCAAGGAGAGGGCATGGACAGCTGGACGCGGCGCGCGTGTTGGGTTGGCGTGAGTCGTCAGAAATGGGCCCCAGCTGCTCCCGGGCTGAGGTTACAGCGTCAACGGGAGGTCTTTAGCATGAGAGGGCAAAAAAAGCCTTTGCCAGGAGGTTAAAAAATGGAGTACAGTGAAACTGGAGACTCCCCTTGATAGTGAGCACATTATCTAAGCGTCTTATTACAAATTACTGAGAGCACTTTAGCTTTTCTTCATGTCTTAGGGGGATTTAACTAATTAGGCACAAAGTCTTATGCTCAGGATTTATTCAGTCATCTTTTTTCACTTAAGGTGTCGCCAGTCATCTGATTTTCCCTGCGTGGCGGCCGCGGGCGGCCGGGCGGAGCGAGGCGGGAGGCCGGTGGCGGGACCGGCCGCGCTCGCTGCGCCTCCGGGGATGCTGCACTCGGTGTGCGAGGGCTCTGTGTAAGTGCGGGGTTTGTTTCCCCTCCTTGGAGCACAGGAACCCCCCGCTTGCCCGGTAGCGCAGATTGATAGTTCAAAAAAGCTCTGACGTAGAGTGGAGTGGAGAAAAATCAACAGGTCGAGGCCTTTGAGACTTCAATCTGACCATTCCTGCTGTATTTATTGAAACTTCTGTGATCTCATGAGCATTTCCACAGCCACCCGTGGTGAAGTCACTGTGTCTTCAGAACAGTCGTACAATGGTAGGGTAAAGGATCTACTACAAAGCACTGTGTGCTCGTTTTCTCTTAAACCTAGGGCTGGGTGCAAGAAGGACCTTTGCAGAATCATGTCCAGTCACAAACACTAAATTTTCCTTTCTCATGTGTCTGTAGAAGTCAACATTGTGATTTGGGTTGCAGAAATGCGGAAATATATTTGATATATGGAATTGTTTCCCATCAGAATTGTTTGTCATCAAATGTTACTTAGTTTATAAAGACCTCTTAAGTAGCATTTGTTCTTAAAAAGTCAAAAACATGTTGCTGAGCTTCCAAATCAGAGCCAGTTAACTCGGTGGTTTTAAATCATTCCAAGAACTGCCGTTTGTCAAATCCTTGAGTTATTCTAAGCTCACGGCAATTGCTTTCCAGTGAAACTCGGGCGCCTGCATTACATGTGCTCTCCTGAAAGTGCTCACGGTTTCCCGCTCGGTGGTTACCTGAGAACCCCGCCGTGCTCATGCAGACGTCATCTCGTGCAGCAGAACTGTGTCCTGCGGCCCGTCGAGCTCTGCACCCTCGGGGGCAGCGAGCAGGTTTCGCCAGGGCGTCCCGTGGTGTGAGGTCGGAGGAGACACTGCCGCAAACTGCTGGCACATTCATCCAACCCAGGGTTTTGGTTAATTTAATTCAGCAAACAAGGCTGCAAAAGTGCAAAAACCTCCCTCCTCTGGACTTTTACTGAACCTCTTAGATGCCTCGAACAACCAGAATCATCTGGCACCGCCGATGTTTGACTTACTGTCGTACTAAAAGGTGCATAGGAAAAATCAATATCTGTTTTGTTTCGCGGTGGAAGATCTCAGCATTTTGCAGCCTAACATATATTTTAGTGGTTTCATTGCACCACTAAAGGTCAAGTACCATATCTGTGCCTGTGATTTCCTGTGCTGCTTTTAAAGCACATCCAGGGCCTGTAACTCTTTCAGCTCTTTAAGGGCACAGTCGTGTTATGCTGAAAGCAACTGGAGGTACTTCTTGATGGCCCAAGCAAAATATAAAAAGTTAGCATTTGCTCAGTGCATTTGTAGCTTTTCTTCAACTTTTTTTCTCAGTTGCACACTTAATATGTAGTTTTGAGTATATGCTTAATATTAAACTCATGGATAACCCTGTAGTAGAGATGACTGGGCCAGGTATCAGCTAGCAGGGATGAGATCTGAACATTTCCTCATTATAAATGTTAGATATTGTTTCGGATTTGGAAATTTATTTTACCGTTGTTCCTTGACTCAACTTATATTGCACTGTGCGAATTGCGTTATATCTCCAGGTGGTGTTATTTATGTTCTCCGCCTCTTTTATTTGTCTTTTTGTATTTTATTTTCTTATCAGGAACTTACCTGGTAAAGCACTTGATACCACAATATCCTTACAGCTAATTCCAATCCTTTAAAAATCAAGTGAAAACCACACTTGTTTTCAAGCCACTTCTGCACTTTATTGACGTTTCTGGTTCTGCCTGCTTTCATTCTTTATTTGCTGTGACTTAGGTTTTATGCTTCCTGATTTATTTGGTGTAGAGTACTATTATCCGTACAAAAGGTACAATATAAATCAATAAATAATAATAATAAATAAAGTGAAGTTTACATTTCACACTGTGATTTTCTAAGCATCAAAATGTGAAGTCTGTGCTGGCTGTCAGGCATTAAATAAAGCACTATGCAAGCATTCAGCCACCTCGTGTGACCTACTCGGTGCAATTAAACTCCAGGCTTAAAGGTGGCCTCGCAGGGCTTTATGATATGGCCTATCTTTTACTTTTAAACTCTATCCTGTAAATCAATTTCTATTATAATTCGCGTAAAACAGTGTTTGGTTCAATAGCGTTTGTGCTATGGAGACATCAGGTAAGACGGCTTGGCTCCCCTTGGCTTGTTTGCCCGAGCTGTGTAGGACGTGTCTAACTCATAAATTGCTCTCCCTGTTTGATGATGCATCTGTTGTTGTTTGTAGGAAGCTTTCTACTTTTGTTAAGCTGAGGAGCCTGTAATTCTTAGACTGATCCCTGAACCTTATTTAATGCTGCAAAACTCTACAGGAAAGGGGGTTGAACTTTAATGTCTGCAAGGGGGAAAGTAATAACTTTCCCCATCTCTTCTGTAAGTGACTTGGGCTATGTGATGAATGCAGAACCTTCACTCACAAGGTTTTCCTGATATTATACACTTGTAGCAAATAAGGTTAGAACCTTTAAAGTGTAGCATTTAGTAATGTGCTGGAAATAGCTTCTTCTCGGTTCCTTTAAAGGTCACTGCATTTGCTTTTCGGTCGTAATTTTAGTTCAGGCTTCTACAGAGCAGAGCTGAGAACTGCTTGCCAGCGTTCTCTCAATTTCCCCAAGAACGGAAATGAAATGGCACGGGACATCCGCGAGCAGTGAACAAGCGTGCGGTTGTGCGTGCGCGTGTTCGCGTGGGCGCCCACCGAGCCGCCGTCGTCCAGCCTGGACGGATGGCTGGGCCCAAGCACCGAGAGCGCGGAGGCGGTCGCTGCGGCACCCACCGAGAGCTTCGCCCGGATCGCTCCCTCTCAGCACGTCGCCACTCTGCTCCGTCACTTACAGCTCACAGATCTGCACCTCACAACCAAAACCAGGCGTAGCACGGACCTGGGGTCGTGCCTTGCTTAATACTATTGCCTTGATAGTAAAAAACAAAAAAAAAAGCCCATTTATTTAATTATTGGGTTAGCGCATCTAGAATGAGGCAGGCATTGAGTTGGAATGAGTGACTGCAAGATGTATTTTCTGCTCACACCTCGGCAATATGTGGATTACGTGTAGATTATGTAGTTCGCCAAAATTTTCCAGTAATGCTTATATTAATTTTAGATTGAAGTTTACTCATTAGGGACAGAAGTGCAGAATATTCTATTGATGTGTTATTTGTTAGAGCGGGATTAGAAGTTGCATTTTAGATCTCCTGCCAGAGCATCAACAAAGGATGGGGTGAGGGAGGCAGCGGTTCATCTGGAGCAACTTGGAAGAGAAGCAGCAAAGAACAGGTCAGGATGAAGCCTTGGGTTCTTTTCCCTGGCTATGGAGAAGTCGTCTAGGCTCCGGTCAAAGTGACTATTTAGGCTCCAGACTTGTAGTTTTGGTGCAAAGTTGCGACTCTGAGGACGGGAGCCCTGTAGCTGGCTGGAAACGGGCCCTGCCGCTAGCTCGGAGATCCACGTGGCAGTCCCCGCGTTTATCGGATTCCCCCTAGCAGATGCCATGACCCTGCATTCCCGTCCTTTCGCTCCCTGCATGGGGAATGGTTGGCAGCCGAGAGCAAGGTGTGTGTCCTAATGTTGTTCACACATGAACTTACATTTTAAGGTTCACCCCAGGCTTATAAAACAAATGCTTTCTTTTTTTTTTTTTTTTTAAAGCATATAAATCAAAGTCGATGTGAGCTGGATTTTCCCAGGAGAATATTCATATTCAATGACTGAAAGGATTTATTTTCTGCTTACATTTATGAGATTTGGCAACAGTTAGTGGGAAGTAGAAAAGTCAGCTCTCCTCATTTCTGGCAGGTAAGTATATCGCTTTGCCCGATAAGATTTACAAACATCTTCCCAGTTGATTTGTTCCTTTTAACATTACTACTGTTCCATTTTAAAGCTCAGAAAAATTATGCCAATTTTCGTTTTTGTAACTGAAGAGGAAGAACCGTCTTTGTCAGCTACCAGCTCATAACTTTCCAAATAGTGTGTTTGAAGGGTTTCATTGGAGCGTTTGAAAGATGTTTGCCCTGTTTCGCATTTACCGAAGCACTCGGCGCTGCATTTTCTGAAGCGACCCCTGAGAACGCCTGAGCGTCGCGGCGCCCGGCGGAGACGCCTGGTTTTCGGCACGCAGGGGCTCGGCATGTAGAGGCTCCCCTCATCCCGCTGTGTCCGTGTGAGCTCCGTTTTGGCCAGTAGTTGTTCCTCCTGCTAAGTGCACTCGCTCTCCAGATGTTTTCCCTGCTCTGAGGGGGCTGTAGCTGTAGGAAAGTCCTGCGCACCCGTCCTGTCCTTCCTAAGCACCCCGGGCCGCGAGCGGAGCTCCCGCCCGGCCAACCCTGCTGCCCGTCGCTGCCGGCGCCCGGGGCTGCTGCCTCCTGGCGCGGAGGGGCCCTAGCGCCTGTTACTGCATTAGCACTTGCCTGTGCTCTGTACTCTGCGTATTAAAGCAAGGGAGGAGATCAGTTATCTTCAGCTGAGGATACTGCGCCTTATTATGTCTTTTTTTAATGTTTATCCAGAGCACTGTGACCTTTCCTTCTCCAAAGGTAGCAATCAGTGAAGATAAATTGAGTGGCAGAAAGCAGCTACTTAAATAACCCCGTTCTCCGGTCGGTGCCGGGGTCTGGATTCAACCAAGGTGAAGCTCTAAAACGAAAGCTAATGGAGGGGCTGGGAAGCAAAAACCGGCCAGTTGGGATCACAGGGAAAGAGATGTTAATGACAAAGATCACACGCAACAAAACCAAACCAAATGAAGCAGCTGAAGACTGCGATTATATAGATCTGAACAGACTGTTGACTATGTGGAATTGCAATTATCTCGCAGGCTCTTGGGACTTTGCTCGGAGAATCATTACTACAAAACTACCAAGATTGTTCTCAGGTGCAGAACATATTGATTTTGCCGTTTTCCAGCATCCTGCAAAGCAACTGACCATGTCATTTAAGTGTTTGTTAACCAAACACATCAATAAACATAAAACTTTCAAAAAACTAAAAATCACCTCATAAATAATTATAAAGGAGTGAATTATTACCTAGGAGCAAGTGTAATTGATGTCATTATAAATAAACCACAAAATATATCCTGTCCCAAGCTTAAAAATGTATGAAGGCATCCATCTACCTTGTTAAAAAATGATAGTATATCTTGCCAGGAGGACAGCTTTCATAGCTGCCTGATTGGAAGAGGTGTGTGCAGAGAAGAGATTACATTGTAAATATTTTTTATTTGCTTTATTTTCACCCCCTCCTGTTTTTTTTTTTTTTTTTTTTTTAATGTGAATTCAAGGCTGATGAAAGAGAGGGGAACAGATAACGTTTGTTATAGCCAAGCAGCAGGGAGGGCAAGAAGAGTTTCCCCGTGCAGTTCACATGGGCCCTGACCTGCGGGGCTCCCACTATTGTAATCCGTGACCTTTGAGGAGCAGCTGTCAGTAACAACAGGCACTTTTTTTGGCTTTTTGTTTTTTTCTTACCCGACCCAAGGAGTGCAGGGACAAGCAAATTTGCTGCCGACATGTGATGTGAGGTAATGGGTAATGGCAAAGCGCTCGCATCCGCTCTCCTCCGGCATTGCCTATTCAGCCATAACCGCAATTAACACCGGCAGGGTTGAACGCGGGAGGAAATGAGACCCTGCGCTGTCCGCCGGCCAGGGTCCCGCCGCAGCTCCTAATCAGGGGCCGCCTCGTCTCCGCATAGCGAGACAGGGACAAGCCCGGGCTAGGTCAAAGGGGTAAAGATGAAGGCTTTGCACGGGCACCGGCTCGTAAGTGAAAGGGACAGATGAACCCGTTTGGTAATGGTGGTCTTTGGGTTGTTTCGTACTTGAAAGAAGACAGTTGAATACTTCCTTTGTGTGCACGCTCATTTAAAAAAGAGCAAATCCGGGGCTCGCCACCTCCCCGAGAAGGCAGGCGGGAGGTGCTCGCGCGGCCCTGAGACGGGCGCGCGTCGCGGAGCTCTGCGCGCCGGCATGCGCGCGTTGCTCCTCCTGCAGAGCAGGACATGCCTCCGCAGATGGATTTTCCCAGCGAATCTCAAGTCTCCTGCTAATAACAGAATCTGAATTTCTTCTGAGAAGCTGCGCTGACTTTTCTTTTTTCTCTCCCTGATTCACAAATAGAGCCAGTATCGAAATATCAGATGTACTCACAGGGCTTCGTGGAAGCCTCTGCCTTCCTCAGATCTGGAATCCCATTTTGTGAGTTCTGGGCAAGCTCAGGAACCCCTGGGCGCTGCCGTGGGGAGATCAGGGGCATGGAGAGATTCCCCTGGTAACTCTGTGGGACTCCTTGGAGCTCAGTCGGGGCACAGGGATTTACTCGGAGGGGTCAGCAACGACCGTCATACAGTTTATCAATCTTATTTCCTTTTCTTACTCATACTCTTTCTTTCTTAAGTTACTTTATTCATATAAGAATATCTTTAAATGTTTTTCAGAGCATCTGGGTTTGAAGAAGGGTCTTGGTTTTGGCAAATAAATTCTGGGATGCTATTTGTGGGGAGAATCATTGACGAAGGAAGAGAGCACAGGAAGTAGGAGACTGAGGGATGCAGAAAGGGAATAGGAGAAGGAGAAGCAAAGAGCAAGGCTGGGCAAAATTGACAAGCTGCTTATTAAACATGAGGTGACTTTTCTGTATGAAAAGAGGAAAATTACAGGTTGGTATCACCAATTTTTTTCTCATGATGTGCTTGAGCCTTTGTTGCTTCAGTGTCCGACTCATGCTGAGCAATCGGTCTGGCAACACTTCCAGAGGAGATCCTAAAACAAGGAGCAGGGGAGTCTGCTTGGAGATACATCTGACCTGCTGGTCCACCCACCTACCTTAAAATATTTGAGTTTTCTTCTGGAAGTGCCTTTCCATTTTCTTTGACTGCTCTGGGAGTCTGGATTACCAGTGCAGCTTGTTTTATTTTTAGACAGCTAATTTTTAAGTGGCTAAAGTCAAACCTATTCTAAAAGCCATATTCTTTTCATAGGGGTCACAACCATGACAGGCTTTAAGTTTTCACTTCATGGCACCGTATAGCTTAATTAATAGAGCTGCCTGATGCAAGGTCTCAGGGGTCCCTCTCCTACTGGATTTGCATTATTGTAACTAATAATTTAAGTGCATGTGAAATCTCCAAAAGAGGAGGAGGGTACAGAGCACAGTTGTCAAAAAGTATATTCAGTTCATTAAAAAAACTGTGATCTGATCAGCCAACTGATTTATCCGTTGACTTGAAATGAGAGACAGTGTTAGATTGCAGCTAACCTGGAGCAGAGAAGGGGCGAGCTCTGAAATAAGAATTGCTGCAGTTAAGTGATGGAACTTAATACTTTCCTATTGCATCTCTAAAGTTAAACATCAGATTATGCCATTGAAAAAACAGGGAGTTGACTTGGATCTCTAAACCTTCAGTTTTGAATTTGGAGCTTTTTGCTCTGCTTTTCTAGACCGTCCAACACTCCCTCCAGCTCCCACAACATTTCCTGGCACTGGCTCCATAACCCTGGTTGGAGCAGCTTATCTAAAGCTTTCCACTGGGGACTGGAAATAGAACATATAGTGCGAGTTCCTTGGCTCGCCGTTGACTCTGACAACAACCACAGCAACAACAAGAAGCTGGACTTATTTTTACAACCTGGCAGGGGAACAGCTTTGCGAAGAAAACATTTCTGAAATTACATTTTCATTAAGATTTGAAAAAAAAAATCCAAGAGGGAACACAAAGAGGTATATTTTACGGTAAATTAAGAGACCTATTTTCAGTTAAGCAGAGGCATGCTTGGGAATAAAACGTGCTCTTGGACAAATCCACTGTGCAACAAACTTAAATTGAACCTGCAACTGAACTCCATATCCATAACGGCTGTTAGCAAATCATGCCAGCGAAGAGGAGAGGGCAGCCTTTGAAAAATGAACCAGAATAAATCTCCATTTCTGTTATAACCTTTCGGTAAATAAGTCATCATCTTTTACCTTCTCATTGTGCAGAAATCTTTTTGTGTCTTTTATATGATAACGGGGAGTTCTGTGTTAAGGGTGATACCATTCTGACTCACAAGTTAGGTATTTTAGACTGGCTGATCTTCTAGATGATAAGAATAGTTCCCACACTTGGAATAAGAAGAAGAAAAAGGAGCAAATTAACATTTATTAAGTGCATTGCAAAAATAATCGTCACTCAGCACTTTTTGTGGTTAGTGCTGTATTAATTACCTCTGCCTAGTTCATTTGCTCAGTCACACCTAATGAAGACAACTTCTTCTTGAAAAAGAAACTATGTCTGTTGAAATGATCAAAAGTATTGGTGGAAGTCTGAAATTCATTCATTTAATTCTGCTGCCTGAAATTCTTCTGAAAAGAGTTTGTTTAGGCTATAGGGTGAAAATCTTTTTTTTTTTTTTAAACCCAGATTTGCAGTGCTTTTAAATGAGAGCAGATTCAGATGCCTCGGCTTGGGGGATTACTTTTATACAGTGGAACATTTTGGTTCTGCACAAAATAAAAGTTGGCCGGTTCCCACATTCCTAATGATGACGTTCACGAAGGAGTTGAGCACGTTGGCTGTTGATGTGTCAATAGCTTAATTCTCCATGACAACCTCCCCAGAGGAGTGAGAAAAGTCAATAGCACGAAGTTCACATCACCTTGGATAGCTGATGGGAGGCAAAACGCAATAAAGAAGATAGAGGCCATAAACCGTGATAGGCAGTGATTAACCCATCAAGCAGGAGAAATATAAAGAATCATTAAAATGACAAAATACGATGAGTCATTCTATGCTGATCTAATTAAATAATATTCCAATGTAAATCAGTGAGTTATAATCTGAGAGCCGGGGGAAAAAGGCATTTGGTCTAACTAATGGTTTCTAAAAAGTCCCTGTATTATGTTGCCCTGCTTGGCACTGTTGCCATCTACCCAGAGCGCATTCCTTGAATCCGGTTTGGGTGGGAAGGCTTGAGCCAGCGCGGGTCAAAGGCAGTGGGCTTTCTCTAGCCGATTTCAGTGGTGTGCTGTGCTGCCGGCGAGACCAGCTGGGCAGAGCGGGTGTCTTTTCCAGTTGGGGAGGGGACTATTTTTTCCCCTAAGCATGTGGTTGAGTTTCAGTACCATTTTAGAGCAGGCACGTTCTTTATTTTATCAGTAGTGATGGAGGCTGTTGTAAAACAAGGATGTTCAGATTTTGAAAGAAACTGAGATCATGCAAGTGATACTTGTTTTCAGAGCTATCTTACCCAAACCCTGGGACTCTGGATATCATTTATTTAACAGGAATATCAGGGAAGTTCTGTTTTAGCCATTTTTCCATATTTGATTTTGTAACTGCAAAACTGACTGGGATGAATCAGGGTTAGGTTCCATTTTATCTGCATACTCCAAGTCTGAGAAATTTCTTTCATTGATTTTAATAACAACTAATGTTTGTGAGCTTGTTTCTTTGCATAAAACTGACAAAATACACTGAAGATGTAGCTGCTTTATTTCCAGCTTCTTCCTTGAATGCTGCTACTCTTGCAGATGTCTGTCTTCCATCATTACTGCTGTCTTACATAGTCTTGTAGCAAATCTGTCGCCGTACTAGCACCTCGTGAGTTTATCACTGAACTACTACAGGATGAAAAGAAATTCTCCCAATTTGGATTCAAGCAGAGAGCCAGTTCTTCTGATTTTACCGGTTTCATGGTTTTCCTCCGGGCCAGGTATTGTCGGGCAGCCGTGAAACGGCATCAAGAAGACTGATGACCAGCTCTTAAGAGTGTTTTTTAAAATGTCCTGTTTTCATGCAGTTGGCCATATTGTTCACAGCCTGTGGTATAGTTTCACATGAGTTCATGTCACTGTGTTGTTCTCACCAATTTATTATTCATCTGCCATGGCTGAAATATTTATAGCCTGTAAGGTCTGCTTCTTCCCAAGCACCTGTAGTGCTTATGCACAGCAGTAACTTGGGCATCTGTCACAGCAGGCGTATTTGGTGGCTTTGGATGCTCTTCCACCAGCACTGACCCAAATGGCTCCCTCAATGACCTGATTTTGAAATGGTGCTGACCGGTGGCACACGTACATCGCTGTGTTCCTGGCATTATTTTTAGTGTAACTCTTTCGCTTACAATCCTCCGGATCAATTAACCATGCCAGTGTCTGCTGTAATAAACGTCAGGTCCCCATCAAATAAACCTCTCTTCTCCATTAGTGATTATTGGCCATGGCCTTCATCAAAAAGAGTGAGCTGAAAGTAAATGTTCAGATGCTATTATTTGACTAATGTACCACTTGAATCTGACCTCTTCTTCCTGGTGCAATATAGGCTGATAAGGAGTCTTTGAGAGACTTCGCTCCTTTCTACTGAAACATAACCTCTTTCATTAATGTCTGAGTTACTCAATCACATCCTCTTCAGTGCGCCCGCTTTTGCTGAAGTCCAGGAGCAGACTGTCGTTGTCATTGCTGGTTCAGTCCCACTGGACCCACTCTTTCCTTCTTGGTAGTTTGTTTGCCATGCAAACCCCTTGCAGTTTTAGTTTTGCTATTTTGGGGCAAGTCTTTAGTTCATGGAGGCTTTTCCTCATTTCACCTGCCATGCATCTTTCATCTTCTGTCGCTCTCCAGTAAGGCAGAGCCTCACTGAGCTGCGTCGCAGGGTGGATAAGACGGGAGGTTTTGCAGGCGGCGGTGGGAAATCACATGTGTCATGTTGCTCCAAACGTGAGTGTGGCTTAAGCTTCTCAGTCTTCTCAGACAGAAAATCTCTCCACACTTCTCTCTTCATGTACTAGTTTTTATTTCATAGAGAAATATTTGCTTGCTTTTCATATTCTCTATTTCATAGAGAATATTTGTTTGCTTTTATGTTGCGTGTAGTGGAACAAGTTTTCAACCAGAAAATACGGTTCAAAGGAGTTGCAAATGTCCCTAAACTTTTACACCTATTTTTAATTTCTAAATTACTCTCTTTTCCCCTGAAAACATCTCACTTTCAGTTATCATTTTTTGAATTGTTTCCCCACATTTTCTTCCTCTATGCATGACTGTTCTGTACTTTTCAGAGACACTAGAAAACACCTCCTGACTTTTTGCAATATTGTGACCATTTCACCTTCTTGTCTCTCTGTAGCTGGTGCTGTTTCCTGGTGGATAACCTCTCTGAATATCCAGCTGTGTGTTAGAAATCAAAGTCTGTCTGATCTGACACAAGGAAGTTAATTAGGTTGTGATTTAGAAGTCTTATTTTAAAATGCATTGTCCAAGTATGACTAGGAATTTGCCACAAATCTAAGGCTGGCATGGCCAGTTCCCATGCAGAACAGACACAGTATTTGCCTGTTCAAGGGTAGTGTTTAGTAGTTGGGTAACTTAGAAGTATTCTAAAAGATTCTTCCTGAGGCAGACAAACTTGATTGGCTGGAAATTAGCTGAATTTATGGCAAATGAGTTAATCTGTTTTATCACGGAAGGCAGGATTTACCTGCTGCTGAGTTAATCTCCATGAGCTCTTACTCCTATTGAGAATTTGGCCCCTCGTTTGAACCCTCTGGTCCCTGTCACTACTCTGTCTACGCTGCAGAGTAGACACACAGCAAGAGTTCAGCCTCTTTGTTGAGTCTCCCCTCCTTGATAACACGGCCAGCGGTTGCTGATTTGGAGTCACGTCCAGCCTAGAGGAAGGAGGAACTGAAGTTCTGAGCTGCAGCTTGCCCGGCCTTTAAGCCGTGATTCAGCAGAGCTCTCGAGGACTGTCTGGCCGTTGAAGTGACTCCTGGTAGGACAGTTCCAGGTGCATCACATTAGACATATGTATGAAGGCTTTGCTGAATGAATGCCTAAAAACTTCACATCTTTGCTTACTTAGAAGCAAATGATTTTCTGAGTGCCAGTCAAGTCATCCTGGAAAGCAGCTCAACAAAAGACGGCCTTATTGTGAAACCCAAGTGGATTCCTGCTGTGCAAATTGCAATGTCTAGCATCAAAACTCTGTTTTTCTCCTTTTCACCACTGCCCAGTCAATGTTAAGACCAAAGGCTTCTTAAGAGACCTGTAAACACATTTGTAGCACACAGTCGTTTTGTGCAGCAGGGCTGCCTGTACTGTTGTGGTATCTGATTCCAACCCAGACAATTTTTTTCCCCTGTAATGGAGAGGAGTTGAGAATCGGAGAGTGATTTAGGGCTGGTGGGAGGGACAGATGCAGGAGAGTAGCAGTTCTGGCTCGAACACTGCGCAGCCTGTTGTGTAAGATTAATGACTGTGGACTACTCTCTGTTTTCCTCCCTGTACAACTGTGAGCAATCGCCTCCCAGATCAGCCTGCTGCTGGCTAGCCAGCACATACATAATAAGATCCCTGTGCGCTAACTGTGCACAGCTGCCTGTCTGACATCGCCGATCCATCCGCGTGCCGCGATGCCCCGTGCCAGCTGCCGGCTCGCGGTGAACGAGGAAGGGATCCATTAAGGGCAGTCCGCAGCGTAACTGCAGTGCTCCGCTCCCCCGCCGCGCGGCCCTGGCGGCCCTGCCCTGCCCGTCCCGCTCTTGGCTGCGCGGTGGGAGAGCACCGCGCTCTTCTGCTCCGCCGCTTAAGGAGTGAGTTGGGGGTCCACGTGCGTTTTCCTCAAGCCTCTGCAGTGCTAATTTTCGCCTTCCGAGGTGGCGATTCAGGAGGAGCGTGGCTGGCCGGGTGGATGCCGGAGCTTTCCTACGCCGTGTTCTGCCGCCTGGTGCTTTCCCTCTGTAGCCAAGTGGGGAGCCCTTTCCATGGCTCCTTCGTGCCTGTTTGTCGCCCGCTCCATCCTCTGCCGCTCGAGGCGGTTTCCGCACTCTGCTGTGGCTGGGAGAGCGCAGTCAGCTGCTTGCTGGTGCCTGCGCTAGCCGTGAGGGCCTGGCAGCAGCTGCGTGGAAGACGGGCATCGTCCTTAGGCGGGGGCCTCACGGGCAGGGCCCTTCAGCGCTGCCCCTGGGGCCGAGCTCAGGGCCAGCGCCGGCATGGGCTCCCCTCGCCCTGCGCTTCGCTGAACCCCAGCGCGCCTCGGCTGCGCTGCCGAGCCGGGGGTGCCCGTCCCTTCCCGCAGCTCCTCTGCCTTCCCCCGCTCCGCACGGAGCCGAGGGAGGGAGGAGGGCGCCAAAATGCGGGTGGAAGCTGCTGCCTTTGCTGAGGAGCATCTGGAGGTGCTTCTGGGCCCGCGGTGCCAGCGCCGGCCGTGGCTTCCGCAGCCCTGTGGTGTCGCTGGCGGGGGCAGGAGCGCCCCGGCTGCGGCTGCACCGCGCGGCCGAGTCCTCCCGCCGACACGGCTGGGCAGCCCGGCGCCCCGCCGGGGCCTCGCGAGAGGAGGGCACGGGGCCCAACACGCCGCTCTTTGCAGGGGCTCTTGTTCGGCCCCGTCTTTACCCTTTGAGGCCCAGCTGAAGCCGTGTGCCATGCTCACCAATGGGGAGTGTCAGCACTGTTCTACGGGCAGATGTATAAAGGCTCTAAACCCTGATTTTATTATGTAAACTTTCTTGCCAGCGGCATCCTGTCAGGGCTCCAGTGGGAGGGCTCCCCTCCCCAGGTGTAACTGTGCAAACATTATGGTTATGGCACAAAGTCCGGCTCGGTTACATTCTGTCACATAAATATACATTGCGTTAAATCAAACACAGCTTGCGTGCTGTTGGAAAAGCCCATTTAGAAGCAGTTGTTTGAGATCCGAAAGATAACCCCCTGTGTAAAGATAGCCAGTTCCTCTGAAGCGTTGTTCTTGGGAAAATGCGCAAGGGAAGAGCAGGGATTAAGCTAAAGCCCATAGGTGAACAGTGTCCGTGGGTCCTGTGTGTCTGGATGTGCATGACCCCCCTTCCCCTTTTCCTTTTGCCTCCTTGTTCTTGTGGTGAGAACCAGTCTGCGACTGAGGGATACGCAGAGCCGGGGAGGGAGCCCTTCCAAAATAGCGGGCTACAGACAGTCACTGTCTGGGAAAAAAGGAAATGGTAATACTTTGGAACATAATGACATTTTGTATATAAAATTATGGAATTGGCAGAAGTATCATAAAAGTGCACATGCTTCAGTTTATTGCGGAGTGGATGTGGGAATGAATGCCCTCCCCTTAGTCATGCCTGTGTCTTAACTTGCAATAGCATTAGCGATGTCTAAGCTCCCACTGAACAGAAAGGTTTAGCGGAACAAGCTAAAATGGATATAAATAATTGCTGGGGAAATTGAGTTTCTCACAGTCTTTTGGAGAATTGGGTGTTCTGTGACTGCAGTATGTAGGATACTGTCCAAAAATACACACAAAAAAATACCCCAAACAAAACACCCAATTCATGCTTGACATATTTTCGAATCTGTGGCAATTAAGACATTTACATTCCCCTGATAATAAAGAAGGCCAAATAATGTATCAACCATACTAGTAAGGATGTATTATCATATGTAGATATTTTCTTCGTGCTCTTCAGCCTACTCTGTTAGTTGTATGTGCTGGGCCCGTGCCTTATCCCAGGCTGTTTTTAGGTGGGTGTCAGTGCACCACCTCCTGATTACTGTCGTCATGAGAGTGGAGTCGAGCTAGTACCTATGAGTAGCTTGGAACCGAACTGTGGAATCCACGTGGTTTGTAAGACCTCTTGGAAAAGCAGCATCCTCTTTAGCGAGTGGCCCAGAAATTTGGGTGCAGTAGATTTGAAAGCATCAAGGGCTGCATTTTCAGCAAAGACCTAACGAAGCAATTGGCACCTTGACCCAGATTCAGACTTCACTATCCCATTAAGTTATGTTTGAGACTCTCTTAGATGCTGATTCATCTTGATTGACTTGCTGCTTCCAAGGTGGGCGTGAGTGCCGGTCACGCCAGGCACAGGAGCAGAGAGGACGTCTGGCCCTCTGGGACACGCTGTGACTCTCCAGCGATCCTGGAGGTTTCTGCAGTGGGTGCTGCAGTTACGTGCCCAAAGTTTGCTGGTTCTGTGGCTTTTTCTGGGGCATTTTGGACTCCCTGGTCTCTGTGGTTCCTAGCATATGTACGTGGTGCCTGGCAACTCAAGCAAATTAAAACACCTACCTTAGATAGAAACATTTGGCTCCTGTTTGCACATAACAGAGAGAGACACTGCTTGGAGTAAAAAACATGATTATTGTAATTTTATGTATCAAGATTTGTCACCTGTATATACACAGGGTACTGAAAAGTGTGTACATAAATTAGGTTGTTGAATGCAAACGTGGCTAAGTAGATAACGAAGTGGTTATCTGACAGGCATAACTCCAGACTGATTTATGCCTGCAGTCATTATAATGGAATGTAAAGTTGTTCGGAAACCAGTAGAGTCAGAGAGTTTCCTTCTGACTTCAGTCAAATTTAGGCTAACCCCTCCAGAAGTAGTTGTACATTCCCAATAGGAAAAGTCTGGCTTTGCTGTTCTTTGCAGAATTCCCATTAAGATATAAATGAAGAGGATATAAACTATCTCAACATTCAGGGCTAGGCACTGCTAAATGGAAGTGCTGGAAACAGGAAAATATATTTCAAAGATATGAAACAATAAAATGTTTGCAAAAAGCCAGTGAACATACAAAAGTAGTCTGGTGTGGAGAGGGAGGGTAACATTCACTGCTTAAAAAAAATTGAGACCCAGCCAAGGTTCGTTTGCTAGGTGAATAAGGCAACTCGCAAAAGCAGAAGTTCATTTATCCTGCAGGAATTTTTGCTTGTCTGCGGGACTTGTGCTCCCAAATCTTTTAGCTGTGTCCCAAAATCCAGACAGTGAATGTGCCTGGGTCCCTTGTGCGCCCAGCAGCCAGATCACAACCCAGAGTTCAGTGCAGCTCTAAACGCCCTCTTGTTTTGGCAGGTCTGCTCTTCTTTCCTGCGTCCTGTTAGTAGCTGAAATCAAGGACCAGACTATGTTCTTGCTTCAGTCTATGTAAATCTGAGGTAATATCTTTTGACACAGTGAAATTATACTGGGATAAATGAAATTTGAATCTGGCCATAGAAGCGGTGTGTTTGGAAAAGCCAGGAGAAAGGTCAAGTCTAGATGTTGATGTGCCACAGGAACATTACTATTCTCAATATATTTCTGAACAGCCTGAACTCCTCATCAGGATTCTTGTCCTGTTCTGTAGGCAGATCATAAAAGTTTCCAATTAGTGGGACCCCTCAGAGGTAGCTGGCTGATTTCTGAAACCTCCTTTAAGAAGTGTGTCCCCTCACTGGTAATGACAAAATCAGCTCCACGGATCTTGGTACTTAAAGAAAAAGATACTCCCCAGTAAACGCTGCGGAGGCTTTCGTTTCGTCTTAGTGGTTATGCGTTTGTAAGGGTCTTCCACATGCACCGAGGTCATTCCTTCTGCATGTTGACAGGATTTTTTTGAAAAAAGGCAGCTATTAAAATTAGCAAGTTGATGAAATAGGGTAGATCCTGCCTGATGTCTGCTTTTAGGAGAAACACCACTTCAAGTGCTCTAATGAATAATGACATTCTGCATTCAGGGAACAAGTGTGACTCTTCTCCTGCTGGTCAGCGCTCTCTTGCTTTCTCTTTCTTGGTCTTTTCCTTAGGTATTTGAAAAGGAAGCTGGCTGAGGAGGAAACCAGGCTTAAATAAATGGCAAAGCCTAGATCTTTCTATTAGAAATGCTGTGAGTGCGTAACATTATGGTAGTGAATTTAAAGGTGGAAAAACTGTAAGGACGTGAATGGTCCTTCCCAGTCAGCTCCCTCTGTACGGTGAGGAGCAACAGTTAGGATTCCCTGGAGCCACAGAACTGTAAAACAGTAGCAACAGCAAGAGGTTTTTTTTTAAAAAAATCCAGATTTTCCTGGTAATGTCTCTGAAATAAAGAGCAGCGGGTGGAGTGATCTGCATGAGGCAGTGCAGGGCTGGCTGAAGCAGCCTGCGGGGTTGGCTTTGGGGACGGCCACTGAACCTTCCAAGTTCTCGCTGCTGACTTGGTCCCCAAGCAGACGATCTCTTCCTGGACCAAGATCCGGCTCCAGCTTCGGTGGCAGAGCCAGGCAGGGCTTGGAGAGGAGGATTCCACACCCTTGCTACCGTGCCAACCATCTCGCTGCTTTTGAAGGGGGAACACAAACGTGAAAAGTGCCCTACTTTAATTATGAAGTGGGGTAGGACTGGGAAGGAAGGAAAAAAGTGCAATCCGACAAAGCTAAGATTTAGGGTGACATCACTTTCGGTATAATTGCAATGCCAGCAGACACTCAATAAACATATCAGCATTGTTAAAATGATTTATGACACAAATAGTTGAATATAAAATATTATCAATAGATGTGTCATCATTGATCTTTCCTGGGGCTAGCAGCTGAAGGATGAACAGGGAGATGATTTTAACAAACAAACCTTGACAGGAATCCAAAGGAAACAATGTGCAGGGACAGACAGCTGACAAATTCAGTATGGGGCCATTAAAACACGTGATGAATTTGCTGGGAAAGTATATATTTGTGGAAGAGGTGAGCTCATATCTACCATAAATTTGTCAGCCGTGACACAGTGTTCTCAGGCCTGGCATGAATAATGCCTAGCTATTTACGGGCTTTGTCTGGCAAAAGCACTATCAGTCACTCCAGGGTTATTTACAAAGAAAAGTGTCTATCAGTTACAAGGACACGACTTCGCCACTAAAAAATAACGAAAGAGGAAATCAGGCAGCGGCCTCTTCGTGCAAGATGCGTCTTCTCCAGGGAGGCTCCGGGCTGGAGCAGATCAGATGGACTGCAGTAGGACCTCCTGGCAGAGTGCCTGGCATGGGCTGCAATCGTACATTTATCCACGCTGATTAGATTAGAATTATTAATAGGGGTCTATGGAGTGGAGCAAAGGGTCATTTAGAGTTTAATTCTGTTCTCAGATAACTTCATTTCAGCTGATGGGGTTGTTATTGTAGGGGTTTTATATGTTTATAGGAAACAATATACTCAGTAATGAAGTCATGCATCCTTCTGCAAGATTAGGAGAGCTATTGTGTTGCTGGAGTGAAGGTCTTCACAATTGTGTGAATTAAGTAATAGTGATTTGACTTTGTCTCCTCATAAAATGCATTTAAGAAGTGACTAAAAGCTGCTGAGAAAGTGTTCCCTCAGTATAAATATATAGCAAAACAAGCAAGAAATGAAAGCAGCCTTGGATTAAGTAAACAGACTTGCTGACACAGTGTTTTTGCTTAAGGAAGACAACGACTTGCCCTGGAGTTCCGGCTTCCTGCTCCGTTAGTATAAATGCCCTATCAATTTGGTATTCAGAGTTTCATCTTTGAGCAGGTTCTCATCCTCAGCCCCGATGGAGGTGGCAGGCAAGATCGCGCTGTGGTATTTACGGCAGGTTTACGCTCGTGCGTCATTTGGTTCAGGCTGTAGGCCAGGAGCGGTGACTTGGCTCACAGTTTGAGATCTGTGATCAGCATCTTAAGACAACACCCTGAAATGGCCGGGTGCTCAGGGGTGCCAAGGAGGGCTGGTGAAATTTTCGCAATGCAGTCTTAGGGAAAGTAATCCTTTCTTCAGGTTTATTCACGTTCATATCCTTTGAAAATGTGGGGAGGTTTCATTGAAAAAAGTCAGAAAATCTGAACCATTCTCTTTTACTCATGCCCCAAGTTTTGACAGATGGCTTAAGAAAACCTGTAGTTCAAAATCAGTTTTTTTCTGTTTATTTTATGCTAGCCCTCTAAATAAGAAATAGTTTCTGTTCCAAAAGTTTCTTTGGAAGATTTTGGATGAAATTGCCATCAACTTGGCAATAAAAGGCAATGCCAAAATCCCACTTTGTGGCAGAACAACTCCACTTCCTGGCTAATTTGTTGCTTATTGCCAGTAGGATTTGCAAATCTTCATGAGTATTGAAAATTAAGCTACCTTCTGAAGCAAGTCAGGAGCTGAGCCTAGTGGCACCCGTTGTGCTCGGAAGCCTAAAATGTTGACGCACGTTCTTCTTTGAACTGTTGTTGTCCTAATTTCACGCAGCGTGTCGTGCTGTTACTAATAACACGGTTACGGCTTTGTCACTAGGTACATTATCTTCAAGGGCTTCCCATGTGGTGATAACGTTTTCCTGAGAAGTTTAATTTTGTCTGTTTTTCCATGGCAGGGAGCCAGCTTCTTACATGGTGTAAATTGGACTCTTTCCATTCATTTCAGTGGAACTGTAGTAACATACACCATTTGAAATCAAATTAAGCAGTGAGCATGGAATGTGAAAATGCAGCATATTAATGCTTCAGGATAGGATTTCAACTGCAAGTGAAGGAAGCCCCTCGTTCATGACCCCAAGATGTGACCACAGAATAAATAACAAATACTGAAGACAGAAAACAGTGTTTTATTCCTTGAAAGATAGCATTCTGGGTTAAAAATAAAGGCAGCTTCAGCTTAGTTTCTCAGACAGAACGGTGCAGTTGGAAGTTTGTTGGACAGAGGTTTAGCATGGGAATTGTGGTGGTGAAGAGGGTGAAGGCAATTGCAGCGTTTCCAGAATGACTGCCGAGCTCTTACAGTGAGAGATTTCTCAAACCTGTTTGTCTTAAGGGCTTTGCGAGCGTGTGAGACTACCCGATTGACGTGATAAACTGTAAGTGCTCCAAAGGAGCTGTCCTGGTCAGTTGTGCCGTTGATATGTTGGCTCCATATGATTTACTGGGCAAGATACAGAGCACAGCTCAAAGGAGTTGCTGTGGCCTGTTGATCAAATCTGTACTAAAAGAACCCTGGAAAAGTACCTGGATCAATTGATCTAGAGCCAGTCTAGATACGACAGTCTCTGTAGACAGTTACCCACATGATTACTCTATGATGTGAAGCTATGTGTTTTCATGCTTTGGAGCAGGTGTGAAATTTATTTGGGATCCCTCTGATGCATTGATTCATTTTTCATCAAGTTTCTTGCGTCACTGAGAAAACTAAAATCTTAAAAAAGACGTTTAATTAATCTGCTTCGTAGCCTGTTTTGCTTTGTGCTTGATCCACAGAAAAGCCTGCTGGTTCAGAAAAGAAAGATGCAGGTATTAAAGAGTAGCTGTATTTAAAGGGTTTTGCATAAGGCGGGTGCTCATTTTCCCTGGGAGGTGACTGCTCTGGGAGTTGGAGAACTTGTGTTCTGGTACCATCTGCTCTCGGAGTGCAGAGATGGGAGATCTAATGCTGCCTCTGTCATGCAGCTGGTGGGAGTATTTTGACAGCCTTGGTATCCATTTGGATTGCATCCACTCTATCTGTGTGTCCAGGATTTATACCTTTTTCCTGGCTGCATCCCCCATGACTTCAAGAACTTGCCAGCCTTTGCTTTAAAGAAAATCTTGTTCAGAATTCAGTTTCCATTACAGCGGCTCAACTTCAAACCCTCTCAGTTCCCATTGACTCTAGCCGGAGTCAAAGGAAATTAGTACTTTGAAGGGACAGCTTGAGCAGTCAGGTCAAAGCCTGGTAAAGACACAATTATCTTTGGTAAACTTTACATCACGTTTTCAGAAGGGTGTAATCATAGAGTGCCTAAGGTTGGAAGGGACCTTTAGAGATCATCTAGTCCAACCTCCCCGCACACGCAGGGTCACCTAGAGCACGTGGCTCAGGACTGCGGCCAAGCGGGTTTGGAAGATCTCCAGAGCAGGAGACTCCACAACCTCTCTGGGCAGCCTCTTCCAGGGCTCTGGCACCCTCACCCTGCATATTGTCTCAATAGGAAAATCTCTGTGTGTTGGCCTGGAAACTTTGCATACACTTAGTTTTTATTAGAGTTATATCCAGCCAGCTGTTCCATTGAGTTTCTTGTTTTCTTCTAAGGACCTGGCTGGATGTGTTTCATTGCATTGTTATCTAAGCTTTGCATTTATGAAGTAACGTGACGGCGGTGGCTTCGACTTGCAATCCTTTAGGTGGAATTTTAGGACCCTTCATCTCCTTTGGAAAGTCACTGGCCGGCCATAGAGCTCAGGGTTGTGCGCAGCCTGGTGGCTTCGTCGTGCCCCGTGGCGGGGAGGCTGAGCGGCACAGGTCACAGGCTGCCTGGCGCTTTGAAACCTGCTGTGAGTTGTGGTTTTCTTTCTTTTTTCTTTTTCTTTTTTTTTTTTTGACTAAATATAATTTGACTTTAAAAAAGCAAGCCCCTTAAAAGCTCTGAAGTGGCCAAAAGGATTCATTCTCCTGACAAGCAGCTCTGAAAACATGTCTGCAATTGAGTCCATGTGTCTGCTTTCAGACAGTTTCTACTGGAAGTACGCTCACAAGTAGAGGCATTGCTGTAAATAATCAGATTTCAAACACTGCAACTCCTAGTCATTTTGAATGTAGTCCTGGAGTAGGAATAACAAACATAAAACTGGCTGCCCTAATGCAAAAAAAAAAAAAAAAAAAAAAAAAAAAAAAAGGAAAAAAGAAGAACTGTAAAGCCATCAGCAAAATCCAAACCAGGAAATGCTGCCAACTTAAGGCAAAGTAAACTGAGAGCAATAAATCAAACTGAAACACATATTTTACTGTGGACTGAACAATACTGGGCCTGATGTTTCCACAGGCAAGGCACAAATATCCTTTTACTATCAAAAACAAAAGCTTTTAAGGCTTCAAAAGGAGCTGCAGGCAAAGCAGCAAATAATAAATGACAGGCAGAGCTAGTCTGGCAGGACTTTGGGTCGTGTTATGTAGGTCTCAGAAGATGCACAGATGTCAACCTGCCCTCCAAGCGTCACCGCTGACCGTGTCATCCCTGCTGCTCGCACTGGCAGCAGGTTGGGCAGGTGAATTAAAATGGCTTAGCAAGTTACATCCCCGCAGGCAGGCTGCAGCGAGGGGCTGCGCGCGCGCTCCAAGGCGGCCTCGGCGCAACGCTGAGCGCAGGCGGTTGTGTGTTGCCGAAGATGCTAAAGATCAACCTTTGGATGAGGATTGAAGGCGACACATTTCGGGCGTGCAGCGGGGACCGCTGGCAGGGCCAGCCCAGCCGAGGGGAGGCAGCTCCTCACGCTGTCCTGCCTGGGCTGCCTGAGCTCTTGCCGCGTTGCAGCGACGGCCTCTCACTCTGCAGTGGGGCCCAGCTGATAACGCTGGATTTTGCTTTTCATTTGATTGCGCTTTGTAGTTGAGGGCCTTAATTCCCCGGAGAGCTTATGTGCGGAGCGGGCGATGGCGTGCCCGCTGCAGAGCCCGCGCTTTCCCAAGCAGCGGCAGGCAAGCAGCTTTCCAGGCCTGGGAAGGAAGGCGCTGGCTGCGTCGTGCTGAGGCTGGAGCAGGGGCAGGGATGGGGCTCCTGGCGCCTTCTGCCCGCGCCGGCAGCCCGAGCAGCCTTTGGGTGTTGCGTCGCGGTGCCGGCGTCCGAGCAGCGGCACCGGGGCGCGGGGCAAGGGAGAGCTGGGCCGCAGCCGGCCCCGGCGCCCCCGGCCCACACAGCAAGATAAGAATTGAGACCCAGAGGAACCTCCTAAGTCATCAAGTCCTGTCCCCTGCTGCTGGAGGCGACCACATCTTTCAAATACTTATCTGGTTCCATCTTGAAGCTATTTAGGTTTCTTGCCCTCCCTGCTCCTACTGAGAGGCTGCCTTTCTTCTGGTGGCTATAAACCTTCTTCTCATTTCCAGCCTGAACGTGGCCAGGGCAGCTTATGCTGTGTTTAATAGATGCTGAGAAAATAAATGAGTCGCAACCTGCTTTTATTTATGTGCATGGAGCTTTTGGTAGTCGCGTACCCACCCGCTCCGCTGCCCCGGTGTTGTGCTTAAGGGAGTGAGTGAGGGGGCAAAGGGGCGTCCGAGCCCCGGGTGCCGGCGTCACCGCCGTGGTGCGGAGAGGGAAGTCAGGGAAATGGGCAAACAAGAGGGGACGGGGCGAGAGCGAGGGCGCGAGGCAGGCGGGTGGAGAGGGAAACGGTGACAGGGAGAGGTGGAGCAGGCGGGGACAGGGTTTGGAGGCCGGTAACCTCTGAAGCGGGGAGATGGCCCCTTCCATGGCAGAGCTGGCCTTGGCTGCGCAAGGTGGCCGCAGGGAAGCTCCTGGCCCTGCTGCGGGTCCCCAGAAAGAGCAGCGCGACCAGAGCGAGCAAACCGACCTGCCGAGAGGCGAAACTGTGTTTCCTGGAAAAAAACGTGGTTTGTGTGACTCTCAAAGTGATTTTTTGAAAGGCTGTGATTTCCCCCCTACCCCTCCGTGTCCCCTCCCTGCCGGTTTGCCGTCCTTAGCCACCATGCAGAAGGGGTGTAGAGGACGTTGCCGAGTCGAGGCCGTGCGCTGCTGACACATTAGTCAGTGGGAATACAGCCAGTGATCCGGGTGAGGATGCCTCTGGCTTGGGACTTGCTGGTATATTATGGACAACAAATGTAAGTGGATTTTCAGGCTTCAGATGGATTTTGGGGTGGTGATAATCTTGGCTCTTCTGCGAGTTCTCCTTTTTTTTTTTTTTTTTTTTCCTTAAAAGAGAATTTGGAAGTTTTATTTTCCTTACCTTATGCTGGAGTTAAGTGAGCAGAGACTTCTGGTACCGATTCCTGTCTTTCCAAATCAAAACTCTCCAGCTGAAGAGAAGCAAAGCCACAAAGCCTTTATGTCTTTTACATGGGAATGGTGTTTGCGGATCTGATCTCCCTCTGCAAATGAGCCAGAATTCACTCAGGAGCATTAATCTCGCAGTACTGTGTGTTTTTAGCGGGCTGGGGGTTATTCTTGTTCTCCTTCCCCAAACGCACGCGTCTGAAATGGGTGTGTTCTGCCCTTCCTTGAAGGCGGCGGGCGAGGGCCGGGGGCACCGCCGGCGTCGCCGTGCGAGTCATCAGGTGGCAAATTCACCAAGGAGGCCGCCAGCTGTTTAGCTTCATTACAGTTTATCATTATGTCTGCCTCCTTTTTTTATTTCCACGTTTAATCACCTAATATCGTTTTTATCGGCTTGTCAGGGCGTGGGAGAGAGCAGTGGGGAATTCGTTTCACTTCTTCCGAGCGTGTCTATTTTGGTAAAATATTATGGCAAGCTTATATCTGCCCTACTTTGAAAAATAAGATACAAGTGAACTAATTAAGCCTGTAAGTGAGCACCAACACATCTAATTAGTATTAACTCTTTCACATAAAACCGTGATAGGAGCCTCCAGTGCCAAATGCATTTTTTGTATTGTTTGAAATGCATAACGAAGCAATCACTAGTAGAACAAAGGTTGCCTGTGGCCAAGGAAGGAAGGAAGGAAGCAAGGAAGGAAGGAAGGAAGAGGGAGGGAGGGAGGGAAGGAAGGGAGGAAGGAAGGAAGGAGGGAAGGAAGGAAAAGGGAGGGAGGAAGGGAAGGAAGGAAGGAAGGAAGGAAGGAGGGAAGGAAGGAAGGAAGGAAAAAGTGCCTTTGCAGCTCAAAGCGTTCACTTAGTTTTGAGTGAGGCAAGTTCTTGTTCTTGTCAGCGTGACAGGATCTGTCACAGGCCATCAGGGAGCTGGGGACCAGCTCCCAAAGCGCCTTCCTCCCCCGTCAGATCACACACCCAGCCAAACTGCTCCTCGGATCAAGCACCTGCCCACTGGAAAGGGAGGGATCTTTGATCTTTCCTGCGCATCGCGCTCGTCTTGCGGACATGGAAATGCACTGTCATTTTGTTGGAGATCTTACAGTTGGAAGATTTTAGGTGAGCAATTAGTAATGAGCTTTTTAACGTTTGTGTGCAGTCCCGATCCAACACACTGTACTTGCAATGGAAGCTCAGTCGTGCACATAGATCACCCTAGAAACAGCCACTGTTAAAAACAAAAAGGCAAAAATCCTACAGGTGTCCAAAATACCCTTGCCTCAAGGTGCGCTGTGCGATTCCGAGCTTAGGGCGAAGCGCCGCACCGACCGTTGTGCTCCCCTTCGGGTTCAGTAAATGGGCAGTCTGGCACACGTGAGGGTGATCTGGAGCAGTCGTCACAGCGCGTTGGTCCAAACCCTGTTTCCCAAGAGTGATGCAGGTTTCCCTGCAGGTTTTCATTCGTGAGTAGATCTCATTAATTAGACTCTCCCCACACTTTCCTCTACTGGCTCTTCCTCCCAGCAGCTGCATACAGAAAACTGCCCCTCCAGGGAAGGTCAGCAAAGGTGCTCCCGCAATGAGATCCCTTTCCTGGCATTTCCAGGACAGGCTCCCAAGGGCCCGGAGCTCCGCAGAGGACTCTCCAGATCCCTGCAATGGGCTAAAGTGTTGCAAAATTTCACTCCGTGCCTGACCTTCTCCGGTCTGTCGGCTGGCCGTGTTCCACAGTGCCATCAAACTGGATGCTGTAACCTTTTAAAAAATGTTGTTAACGTGGGTTAAAATCACAGATGCATTTTAGGTTTGATTTCTCTTTCAGAAATTCCAAATTGCGCCGCATATTGGAAAGGCCTGGTTTGGCTCGGAGCCATTCTGATAGATGTCATATTGCTAAACAAGATGGGCTTCGAAATGTGCCTCGATGTTTCCTTTTTTATTTCAAACAAATACAAGCAGTAGATTAACATTTGGCTGACCCTGGCGGCAATTGCTAAATGTAATGTTCGGAGCGATCTAACACGCCGGGGCTGCGCAGTCCCGCGCGGCGCAGCGGTGTTTTCAAGGCGCTTGGCAAGTCGTGCAAACAGCGGGTGCTGCTGCCGGAGGAGCCGGAGCCGCCGCGCGGCACCCAAGCGGTGTCCGGAGCCCGCGGGCAGCGCAGGGCGGCGGGATCCCGCCTGCTGCAAGGCGTGGATTAAAAATAATACCTGGGTGTCGTTTATGAAGTTTGTGTGATACCTGCCCAGAAACGCTTTCGATGAGCAGAGAGGGCCCTGCCAAAAAGCGTGTGAGCGAGCAATCGAGGCAAATCATGTGAGAGAAAATTAAATTTTCATGTATCATAAATGAAATATACATTAGGGACTCTCTCCAGCGACCTCCAGATTCTGTAATTTTTGGACTGGAGCTAAAGACCTAAATCATGTAGCCACAATGGCCTGTAACACATAGAGAGAGGGTATTGCCCTGCTATGGGCCTGCAACAGTAAACAAATGGAGCTGGTTTTGGAGAACTGCTATTGACAGTAAAATTCTAATTTTGCTCCAGCTCCCAGAACAGATGTACCTCAGAGTCCATAGACTGCAATACTTAACTGCAGCTACTCAGCTGTGACCTTCAGCCTCAGGCTCACTGCAATAAAATTTTCATGCAACCATATGGAAGAATATTTTAATAGAGATTTACTGTCAGTAACTGTCCCAAAGGAGCAAATAAGGAAGCTGTAACATATTGCGTACAGTAAATCAAGGGGACTTCAATGGAAAAACGAAACCTCCCCGAGGCAAGCATCTTTAAAATTACAGGCAACACTTTGTACAAATATGTGTACAAAGGACTAGATATGCACTCAGTTAGGCGACTCAAAATGGTTTTGATTTGAAGATATATTTATTAGAATTTATTTGTTGTATTTTGCGAGCGGTGGTGCAGGAGGGGGCGATCCCGCGGCGCCCAGCGCCGCCGCCGCGCGGCTTTGGGCCCGTTGCACGAGACGCGGCGCGGGAGGACGTGGCGGCGGGCGGGGGGAGGCAGGTGGAGGCCGAGCCCGCCCGAGATTCCTTCACATTCCCTTACCTGTCCCCCCCGCGTCCTCACTGGGCTTTCTGCTGCCGGCTGGAGGCAACGCGGACCTGCAGCCACCCTGTCCTCGCGCGCCGCGCACGCACGTACTCGTTTCGTTCCTCTAATAAAGCTAATAACCTGACAAGGCTGTAAATCAGGAGCAAATGGATTAAATGCTCGTAGAGCTAAGACTGGGTTACCCTTTATAGTATTCAATGTGAAGTGTAATGTAAGGAGCAGCCCGTCTGAAAACACAGAGGTGTAGGTTGAGCACACTGTATCATCAAATAAGTGAGGGAAGAAAGGTATAGCAAAAACAGGGGGAAAAGAGCAGCCGTGCAGCGCCATGCTGCCCTGCCTTTCTGAAGCACAAGGGGAGCGGTGCATGGGAGGGAGACGCCCGAAGCACGGCGCAGTGTGATGGGTACGCGGCAGGGCCGTGCTGCAGGGCCGTGCTGCGGGGTTCCTGCTGCAGGGCCGTGCTGCGGGGCTGTGCTGCGGGGCTTGTGCTGCAGGGCCGTGCTGCGGGGTTCGTGCTGCAGGGCCGTGCTGCGGGGCTCATGCTGCAGGGCCGTGCTGCGGGGTTCGTGCTGCAGGGCCAAGCGGCGGGGCTCATGCTGCAGGGCCGTGCTGCGGGGTTCCTGCTGCAGGGCCGTGCGGCGGGGCTCGTGCTGCAGGGCCATGCTGCAGGCCCGTGCTGCAGGGCCGTGCTGCGGGGTTCATGCTGCAGGGCCGAGCGGCGGGGCTCGTGCTGCAGGGCCGAGCGGCGGGGCTGTGCTGCGGGGCTCGTGCTGCAGGGCCGTGCTGCGGGGTTCATGCTGCAGGGCCG
>VZSV01000107.1:2723534-2734937 GCA_013398735.1 Nothocercus julius | reverse complement strand
CTTTTTATTAAGTTTTTGAACAACATTTTACAACCAATAATAAAAAAAAAGGAATATTAAATCTGATACAATCTTTTGTAGCCAATAAAGAAAAAAACTATGCCATATCCTACTAATATATCATGATCTCCAGGAAAATTTAATGCCTTAGAGCTGGAAATGGGCCTGACCCCCAAAATCCAGTACTTCCCTGCAATTTATGGGGTAGGAGTTTCAGGTTTGTAGATATGTATTTATAGAGCTCTCAGTGAGAGAACCAATATCCTCCATACTCTATCACATGTTTATAACATGACATAAAATGTCAGGCCGAGCCTTGGGTGATTTCCAACATTTCAGCTCTTGGAAACCTACATGGCGAGAGGAACACATCTCCCAGGCTTCTTCTGTGGCCGAGGTCAAAATCCTGCAAGGGCGGCTGTTCGGGAATACTCAGGGTGAGCTCTGCGTTAGCGCTGATTTCATCTTGCTCATAAACTTCCAACTGCAGCCCGAACCTCTCCACGGGCGGATAGCAGGAATGACAGCTTGATGGATCTGAAGCTTTAACCTTTGGGTACGACTGGGATTCCTGAGGAGGACCATAGGTGTGTAGAACTGCAGATGATCCTTTAAGGATATATAAGCCCTTCATAGGCTTTTCAAGTGAAGAGCAAGTATGGATTTATGTGCTAGGATGAAGGAAACAGGAATATTCCTGCCACAGAAGCAAAGAAGGTGGGGAAACCTCCTACATTTACTGCAATGAATTCCATGCCCACTCAAGTCAAAGGGATTTGAAATCGATGTTCTGCGCGCTGGAAGACATAGTCCTCAGGGTGTGAGAACAGTCCTGAAAAAAAATTTTGAATCTTCCGATAGCAAAATGTTTTGTTTTGTTTATTTGTTTGTTTTTCTGTTTGGCTAGGAGTGGGGATTTTTACATTTAAAGGGAATTGAACCAAAGCTCTAGCTAGATTTATCATCATGGATTAGTCTGTGCTAATTATTGCTATTAATAGAAATACAGGCATTCAAGGTCCCAAACATGCAAAGACTTGTACAGGTATTTTAAATGTCTTTTGAATCCCAAGCTGACAAATGACTGCCTGTAAAGTTAAAGATACGTGGTTTTGCAGGACTTGGGCATGAGAAGGGATTCAGGATCACTATTTTTAAAAGACCAAGCAAAACAAGAGCTCTTGGAAAAGACTAAAGTAATTCTCTTCCTTCAGACAATTCCTGATCAACTGCTGACATAGGGAGTCTCTAGCGAAGATTTGTGAAGGAGAAAGTATTAAGAAATCACAACTGAATGGTAAAATCAATCAAAGACAGGAAAGAAAAACAACTGCCTTGTTTATGATAAGTATCAGTTCTGTTTCCTGTGCTTGCGCTACCCAAAGCCCCCTCTAATCAGTGACATCTTTCCTCTTGACTTCAGAGCGCTTTGGAAGAGCCGGTCGCGGCCGTCCGGGGCCGTGTGTCCGGGGCCGTCCCTCCCGTACGGTGGGACCGCGCTCCTGGACCACGTCCTTCCCCACCGACTCTCACAGGAACACACAGTTTGTCGTGAAAGTCCTGTGAGCTTGCAGAGGGAAACAAGCGAGAAAAACCATGTTTGCTTTTGGGAAATACTTTTCTCCAGTTTCAAATGGAAATGCTGCAGTTTTAATTCACAGCAGAGAAAGAGTCGTTTTAAAGGGAATAGAGGAGTTAAAATATTAATAAAAATCAAACATTTTGCAAAAGGAAATGGAATTTATTCTGGAGGGAAAAATCCTTCGGCATTTTTTTTGCAATATTTTGCTGTATCTAACTGCTAGAAAGGGAGAGAGGCCATTCTAGACAGAGGCTCTTCCAGACTATTTTTCATACATAGAGGTGGAATGAATCTCTCGTAAGTCTCTAAATAGTCTTGAATAAGGTACATGACTTATAGGTAGCAGACACCGGAGGGACAAACATTATGGTTAGGCAGCTGTCAAGTTTTTGAAGGCTCAAAATTTTAGACTTTCTATATTTTGCTGAGGATATGGGTCAAAGCACAGTGGTATCTATGGTTTTAATGATGCACTAGTTTTTTCGAAAGGAGCATAAGACCACACTCAGAGTTTCTTTCCCTAGAATCGAAAGCAGTTCCAACAAAACTTTTAAGAATGTTCCATGGCAAATTCAACTGCTGTTCAGGCATGGTTAGCCCTCAAATACAGCTCTCATGCCACATTGTTATTTATGTGAGACCAGGCTATCCCGATTAAGAGAATTATAGTATTATTACAAAAGAACAGTGGCTTGAAAAGAATATTGAGGCTGTGTCACAGAGCTGTTCTTCTGAAACATAAATTTGCATTAAAAAATACAGTACTTTCTTTGCAAGGAATCTTTAGAGCGCTTTAAAAGGCTAATGACGTTATTGGTAGGTGATATATTTTGCAAATTGAAGACAAGGAAGAGAAAACATGATTTCCTCTAAATTTAGCATAAATTCTATTACCTCTATTATTGTCCCATAGGCCAATGGTACAGATTTCCTAAAGCATCTGTTTCCTAGATGATACGGTACAGTTTGTTCTTCTGAAGCCCTGTATTGTTTCTGTGGAGATCAGAGCAAAGGCTTATTTTTTTCTGGGTATAAAGAGACTTTGATTTAAAAAAAAGATGTGTGTGTGTAAATCTGAAGTTGGGCATCTAGATACCTACTTAGGTAGCATAACTTGGAATCCACTGGTGGGCACCAGAGGTACAAATAGGTTAGGGGGCATTTCTTCAGGAGCCTGTCACAACTGGAAAGCAAATTCCAACCTGCTTTGCTCTGCTTGAGTGTAACCCCATCATAGCTCTTGTACCTTCGTCTTCTTCACTGATTTTATTAGCATGAGACTGGACCTTGGGTGAACCAGCAGCTCCCTCCTGGTCGTTACTCGGCAGCAGCATCTTGCAGAACTTGGGTGCTAGCATTATTAGATCCATTCTGCATAATTCATTTAGTTTACTCTTGAAAGTCAGTAGGGAAAAGGAACCCCTAAGTTTGGTTTAGGCACTAAATTCGTTATTTCACGTTAGAATTGTCTTCACCAGAGGACCAAGGATACTTATTTGATTCAGTAACGAGAGCTCCAAAGGGTACTAATTTAGGAAGACTATTGACTGTTCATTACTGTGATGTTGCTCAAATAGCTGAGAGCATGTGTGGTGTTTAATGTGAGCTTAAACATTACTCTCTACGGTAAATCAGAAACAGGGCACAAGTGCTATAGCTGCTGTTTAATGATGTATGAAAAAGCTGCCTGGTAAAGTGCACCATTAAGAAAAGCTAAAACCAGTGCTGAACAAAGACCTGATGAAATATTGATACCTTTGCAGCCAATGCCATTTCTTCTTACTTGGAAAGTGACTGAAGTCTGTTTCTCTGAAAAAATCACACTTAATTTAAGCAAAGCAATGCCATCAGATGGACAGGAGCAATTTTGGCATTGGAAAAAAAAGGGGAAAATAGTAGAGTTGAATTCTTTTACATATCAGTGTTTAGTTTATAAGCAGAAGACTTCTAGTCCTGGCGTTATTACTTTTCCATTGAAATTATGACCTCCTTCCTGATCCCCAACTCAGTTTTCTTTCTTGGAGGAAGAATCTAATTAAAAAAGAACTCAGTAAGATAATCCTTTTGAAAAGCTATTGGGCAGCTTTCAGAGGGAGGTGACGTGAGCTTCATCTCAGCTGTACAGAAGTGTAAAGCGGGTGCTGTTCGGTGAGCTGCCACCCTTGCGGGATGTTCCCCGAGCGGCGCTCCTGGGAAGAGCGCTGCCTGCTCTGCGCAGGGCCCCGCGGCGCTGAGCCCGGCGATGCTCCCGCCCTCCGCACGCCACTGTGACACAGCAGGACTTTGTTCAGCACTGACATTAACGCTGGCGTAATTTAACTCCAGGCCAGTAACTTATATCCACACTTTACATTATTGCAACATAAACCCAAGTCTATGCTTGTGGACCTGACCCCAGGAACAGCAGCTTCTTTTTTTTTCTTTTTTTTTCCAAGCGGGGGAAGCAGCTCTTCAAATCTGTGACTTGTGTTGCAGACATCTGTGCAAATTAGTCCGTTTTTATTTGAGCCATTGCTGTCCAAATTTCCCCTTCTTTGCATTAGTCCTTCTCCTTGCCACAAAGCTCGTGCCTGAGGTTGGGGCTTAGCTGCTCCGCTGGGTTGCCCTCTCGAGCTGCTGGGAGGTTCACACACAGGACACAATGTCTAAGGCCGTTCTTACAAGCCAGGGTCCTGGCTGAATTGCAGAAGGCGGCTGGGAGTGACGTCCCAGAGCATTTTGGCTCTTTCTGCCTTGAAATGAACACATACAAAGCGGAGAGGGCCCCCCAAAATCCTCAAAGTCGACATTTTTTTAAAAAAAAGGAGTACTTTTTCTCGCAGTGCCTAATCACATTGCGGAACTCATTGACACAGGGTGTTAGAAGAGGCCAGAAGAGTAAACTGATTGGAAATGAATAAAATAATGACATCAGGCAAGGTTGTTAGGAGAGGTCCATTGGTGATTATTAATGAACTGGGTGGCACCTCTGGTTGAGGAAATCCTGCTGATTGCAGGAAGCGGGACCACGTACCACGAAAGGATCATTCTTTCTTTGCCCCTTATGTAACTTTTCCCCTAAGTTTCCATTCCTGGCGTCTTCCAGAGGCAGCTACCAGGTTGACCCTGCTCAGGGTCGGCTACCGCCTTCTGCGATCGCAGAGTCTGCGTTTGATCCAGGGTGCTCGAGAGTGGATGTAGGTCTGGTGTCCACCACAAATGTACTTACACTCACGCAAATGCACGTGCTGGCACTGAGAGGTGAGTTTAAAAAAAAAAAGTCGGATTACGTGCTAGTTCTCTACTTCCAAGCATTTGAAGTTACTCGGGGCTGCAGCGTAACTTTCATCCAAGCGAGTGTTTTAAAGCTAAGTAGTGAAATGGATTATTGAGATAACTGATGTGCATCTGTGACGCTGTGCAAGAAACTGCCCTGCAGAAAGACCCAGAGACATCCAGCCCGTTCAGACTGTGATCAGCTCCCGAAGAGCAGGGGAGGGGAGGGAAAAGCCTCCGACCCTTTCCCTCGGACAAAGAAAACTTTGCAAATATGTGTGTATTAGAGACGTTGCTCTGCAAATTTCTCTCTCGCTCACACTGTCATAAAAGATTCAGAGGACTGTATCTTTTTTTTTGATTACTAATTTATGCTGTTTACTGACGGGGTAAGGGGAGAAGAAAAAAAATCTGAGAACTCTGAGAGTCTTGCTTTGCCCCTGGGAGAAACTGGCGCTTGTCAAACGTTACTCAGCCTGGTCAGGGATTTTGTTTTGTTTCTCTGTCAAGGTGGGCCCGGCTCAGTGCAGGAGATTCTCGTGAAGTGATATGGTGGGAACAGGAGCAGGAATGAGGCCGTGTTTGGGGAACACGCACCAAAGAAGATCCTTCACCAGGAGGAGCCTGTGGCCAAGGCTTGGTGAGCTTTCTGTGAGCAAAGCCATGTCCGTAGCTTGGTCCGTCTTCCTCCCACCCTCTGCCTTAGACCAGCCTGGGGTGGGTGAGGCCCAGAACGCCCATCCTTCCCAAATGCGCAGCAGCCATCACGTCCTACTCGCATTTCCCATGTCAGGAAATGCTTTCTCTACTTGTGTCTTCCAACGCATTTAAGCACGGGTACAGGCTGCGGGTACAATATGTGAGGCTGTGCGTACTATATATGAGACTGTGGTTACAATATGTGAGGCTGTAGGTACTGTATATGAGGCTGTGGGTACCATATCTGAGGGTTTGGGTACGATATGCGAGGCTGGGGGTGCAGTACGCGAGGCTGTAAGTTTGATATTGCTCCTGGTGTCTGCTCTGGGCTGCATGCCCCCACCTTCCCCTTTCTAGCCCTGATTTTCTTCATGCAAATCATTGGTGGGAAAGGAAGGTAAGTCCAGGGACGGACCGACCCCATCCATGAGACCCTTTTAGGACCTGTGCAGCTTCCTTGTCATCGTTCTGGCTGCTTTTCTCCCATTCCACTGGCCACCTGACTTCCCTCTTCCACAACGATGAGATCAGTTCAGTGAAGGTCTACACATTATAACCCCTTCTACTGGTATCTTTCTTGCTGTATTTCTTAAGCTTGTTGCTTTATCTACATATGACAAAGCTTTCAGCCCTCATGACTCAACTCCTGAATCTTCTCAGACACCCTTAGATTGAAATAAAAAATGGCATTGGGCTTCTGTTGCTACCCGAGAAAAGCCAGAGGAATCAAATTAAGGCAGTCCCCATCCCTAATTAACACGTTTGTGGAAAGGAAAATTGAAAGTTCAGCACCATGACTGAAAGATAGAGTCCCAGTTTGTCATGTTCTCTTCTTAAAAAACGCATCTGGGTGATTTGATAGATCACAGGGGTCTGTTCTTAGGAAACGTAGAAATGGGAGGTGTTCTTTTGCTGGGGGTGTAAAACAAGAGGCAGAGGCAGCCACCTGAGCTTGCATTTTTCTCCAAGCACGTAGTTGCACTGAGATCACTGACTGAAGGTTAAGCATTAATTTAAGAATCTGGCTAAATTGGGGCGTAGGAATTGGGGCGTATTGTGGGCAAGACATTTTCCTGAGAAGGAGAAAAGATGACTAATACATAGTTTAAAGTTTTGGTGCATATACCACAAGCAGAATTTAGAGTACGAAACGCAGATTTGTGTTAGCACGTCAATGGACACAGCTACTCTTTCTTTCTGTAGTTTTCTTCAGTAATAGCAGCATAGTCAGCAGATGCTTTTCTTCTAAAACGTGTCTCAGGAGCTACTCTCCAACCTGTAAGAACTTTTATGTGCTTTTTGAGAAGTTTCACAGAGATTGGTGGCCATGCGTGGGAATTTGCAAGCGCGTTTCTAGAACACGCTGGGCACAGACGCACGCAGATCCCCCAGGGCGCAGCACATGCGGCTCCAGATCAGAGTCACCTTCTTCTCCGAAGGCCACGTGCGTGAAGTGCCAGCGCAGAACGGCTCATGTATCCGAATTTTAAGATCCTGAAAATAGCAGCTTAGCTTGGAAGTGCTGACATAGGCTTAGTGACAGCAGTGCCAATTTAACAGTTGTATGCACTATGGAGTGTTCTTGCAACATTCCTCATTTGAAAGACAATCTGTGCGTGGTACAGACTAGTATGGTTAAAAAAAAAGAAAAAAGGAAAAAAAAAAACTGTGGTCTTGGCTGACAAACTCTGTCAACCAATGCAATCTGTGCTCCTGATGTTTGCTGCTTGGAGCTAAATAGGATATTTAGCCAAATTTCAATTCCTGCTACAAATAAAGCTCAATCTGTGTGTGTGTGTGTGTGTGTCTGAGAGAGATGATTGCTCATTTAAATGACAACTTTATATATGATAATTACAGTCATTAATGAAGACACACTTACTTTACCATAGATTATGAGGATAAAGGAAGATCGCCCAAGAGTCACGTTCTGGTATAGACTAGAGTCAATAAGAAAATTAGTCCAAATACTGTGCGGAAAATTGTTCTTAAATAATGCCCTAAAGGTTAAAGGAACAATGGGTGTAAATGCAAGGGAAGAAAATTAAAAGACACACTAGAGGTCACTGTTGCTGCTTGAGCAAAAGCTTTTTCGTCTTCCTTTTAGTTTAAGCCACTAAAGATCAGACGTTTCATCAGGAAAAGTACTTCTGTTTCTATATATTTCAAAGCATGTACAGTTTGATATCCTGAAAAAATAAACAATATATTGATATGGAGTGGATGGTCATGTTATGACTGTAGAAATAGATGTGCTGTACCCACGGAGAGCTCGGCGTCCTAGTACAATGCAATTCTCTTTTGTGCAACATCTTTCATACAAATGGCATCCCCAAACACTTTATAGCTTGTAGCATTAAATAATATAGCTTTAAATTACATAGATAAATAATCAGTGGGAGAGGAATTAAATGTTAAAAGCGAGGGACAAAAGAGATGTTAGATATCTGAAAGCTGTGCAAAGGCATAAATTACAAATCAGAGCCACAGATAAATGAGGAAGCCAAACAATTAAGTCTTGCAACGCAGGAGAAAATACCTCAATCTTCACAAATTATTCATGAGCTGGGTATAAAAAAGGGAAGCAATAGTTTTATATCATAAATGCAGCCCTATGCTTAAATGTGTTTATTAATGTGTGTGTGTGTGTGTGTGTGTGTGTGTGTGTGTATATATTTATATCTGAAGAAGGTAGCCCTCTGATGCCCTAGGGCGTAGACGTTCAGTATGTATGCAGGACTAGATCGTGGTGCTAGATCGTGGTATGTTGCATTTGTTGCAGCTTTCAGAAATTAAAAAAAAAGTGGTATTTGCTTTCATAGGTGAACAAAAGCATACGATTATAAAATCATAAAATGGGCATATTACCCCGGCTTCAAAAGCAGAAGGTGAAACTTTCCTGCAGAATGCAGTTAATCTTCTCTGAGGTCTCGGTTACGTCTCAAGTGCCATTACATTTCAGCAGAAAAGAAGCTTCTCCAGCAGCTTAAGTATCCAGTGTCAATACTGATGATAAAAAAGCACTATAAATTAATATTTTTGAAGGACATTGTTTTGTGCTCTCTCTTCAAGTTCTAATTATCTGTTCAGTCCCTTACTTGCTAAAGTCGTCGGGATCAGAATCCAGCTCGTATGAGCGTTTCTGAGATACTTTTTCAGCTTTCCATCAGGTACTCTTTCTGAAACCATGGGTATTTTACTTCTATAGCTCATTTGCACCTCCAAGCAAGGAACTCAAGGATTGTCTCATACCTGCTGGATCTGTTGTTTTTAGTCATAAGGCTCATCTTTTGCAGGTTATCTGCTGTCTTATTTATTCTTAAGGCTGTAGACTTGACCATGTCTTTTCCTGTGACTCCACCTAGACCTGCACGCACTCTGTAATATTTGCACATCTCAAGTAATCTGAGGGACAGGTCTGCTCTGTGAGCATAATGTGGAAGCTCCTCGCGGTGGGGAGATGACAGCGGCTGCTGAGGGGTGTTAGACCAGGTGGTCCGCGTTACCCAGCGGTGTTTGCATGGCTGTATTTTCCCTTTGGCCATGAGAAATGCTCCTCCCAGTGATGCCGGTGCTTTGCCATTAGCTCCCACACATACTTCATCTTCTCCAAGTTTAGCAGCAAAGCCCTGGCCCTCCTTCCTTTCAAGTCCCCTCTCAAATTCCATTTGTACCTTGCAGTCTTGGGCGAATCACACTTGGGATAGAAAATCCTACGTGCTCTTTCCCTTCGGTCATTTGTCTTCCGAGATCTCTGTATAAGGGCTGTGGAAATGTTCTGTGCAGCCGCCGTCTCCTCTTACGTGTCGGAGGCGAGACCAAGACCCCGCGGGTGCCGGCGGCCGGCTCCGCACGGCCTCGCAGCTTGGCTGGCGAATCCGCTCGGGAACAAGCTGGTGCATTCCCGGCTCCGCCGCCAAGCGGGGCAAGTGATTTCCTGCTTCTGTTTTCTCTCCTATCTTATTTTTCCGCTGTAAATTCTTTAGAAGAGGGGTTATGTGTTACTCTGTGAATATACAGCACCTGGCGTAATAGCTGCTAGACATCACTGCAATCATATTGTAAATAGTTGGAAGATAAATTAGCATTTTTAAGGAGTATAGTATTTATTTCCGTGTCAGCCTTTTCTTGTGCTGTCTTTTTCATATGTCTACTTAGCGATCGCTTTATCTGAAGAAGAGCCAAATTTTACTTGATGAAGCACACAGTGAAAATGTGAAAACTCTCGTATGGCCTCAACACTGCTGAGAAACAACAAAATCATGTCCTGGTGTCTAGTGATCCCTTCATGTGAGCGAGCGAGGCAGCAAATAAGGGAATCGTGTTGCATGGCCTTGCTGAACAAGTATTAGCTCTTCAGGGTACTGCGTTATCACAAAGCACTTAAGAAATCCAAGTTATTATAACAGTCTGAACAAAATTTGCTCAGTTGCCTCTCTGTCACACAGGCTCAGCTGCTAATGTTATTTTAATCAAAGATTTGATCAACAGTATTAGGCGGATAGTTAGTGGAGGAAAATTAACCATACGCTTCTTGCTGGGGAAGAGATTATTATTTTTAAATCTGTATTTAGCTTCTCAGTACCAAGAGAGATTTCTTTAGTGATAAGCACAGCAGCCAACCCATCATGTGCTCTGTCTTGGAGTCTGTAGAAACAGCAATGCCTGCATCAAGAAAGTTGCCTCGGGATAGGGATTTGCCTGGGATCTAAGGCATCGGCAGCTGGAGGTGTTGAGGGCAAAGGGGTCCTGTTGGTGCGGGGAAGCTCCCCCAGTAGGTGAGGACCCTTTTGGCTTCTGGTGGAGGGGGCAGTGCCCCCCAGGAGGTGTTTCCACCACCGGTACCGCGGCGAGGCCAACAAGGCAGCGCTGGAGCGAAGTGTGAAATTTCTGTTCGGAAAAGCTTGGGGGAGATGCCTTAAATCAACGCACTGCATTCACATCCAAGTAGGTAGCAGGGTCCAGAATCCACGTAACGGAGCAGGAACACGATGGCACGAGACATTTAGCTGATGTCAAATTTAAATCCTTATTAAAAAGAAGTGTTCTGTAGTCTGCACCAGGCCATCCATCCTGGTAATCTCCTTCCATATTTCTTTTATTGTTGAAAGAAGTAGTAGATTAATGACCGAATGACTCCCAGTAGAAAGAACGCGCTCCTTTTAAGGCCAGCTTGGGGGAGAGATGGTGAAAATCGTAACATAGGACGACTTTGTTGCCAGAGAATGTTGCATTTGTACCATTTATATTTGAAAATCCTTAGCACAGGCCAGCACAGTTCAACACAAATTAACTCCATCTGGGTAACTGAAGCTAGGGATTACCTGTCAGAAGGAAAAGACCTAGAATGGCGTATTGTGACTGTGTGCCGCGTTGTTAGGAGCCTCTCCGGCATCGTGGCGGGTCCCTCTGGACAAGAGGGTGGGTTGAAGAGGTGGAGCAAGGCCCATCCGAGCACCGAAGGAGCCCAGCGCCGGCATGGAGAGCTCTGAACAAAGCCGGTTTCTTTGAACCTCTTCCAGCCCAGCCCAACTTCTCCTGAGTTGTCACAGCCTTTTGAGAAACACAGTCAGGATCCCTTATGGTCTTGAATTAATACACAGTCTTGCTAGGCCAGCGAGTGTTTGCTATTTGCACCACTGTCAACATGTGATGTTTAGTGAGATTCCTGTCCTGGTTCCCAAAGCCTCAGGCTCTGGAGTCATGTGCAGATAGACTCGTCTGTAGCTTCTGGTACCAAAAAAAGAGGAAAGAAAAGAAAAGAAAAGAAAGGAAAAGAAAAGAAAAGAAAAGAAAAGAAAAGAAAAGAAAAGAAAAGAAAAGAAAAGAAAAGAAAAGAAAAGAAAAGAAAAGAAAAGAAAAGAAAA
>VZSV01000107.1:2693588-2722539 GCA_013398735.1 Nothocercus julius | reverse complement strand
AAAGAAAGAAAGAAAGAAAGAAAGAAAGAAAGAAAGAAAGAAAGAAAGAAAGAAAGAAAGAAAGAAAGAAAGAAAGAAAGGAAGGAAGGAAGGAAGGAAGATTACTACAGCACTAATCTGGAGATGTATATTTTAGGGAGCATATTATGCTGAATATGTACTTTACATAGGCAAAGTAAAAATCCATGCTATTATTGTGCCTGTTCAGTAGCCACTTTTCAAACTGAAATATCTCAGCCATTTTAAATGACGTTTTTATTTTTGCAGACGCTAAAAGCAATTAGAGGGTAATATTGACTGTTCGCTTGCCAAATTCCACCGTTCCAATGAAAACTGCTTTTGAGTTACTGTATACAAGTGCAAAAAGCATCCCAAATCATTTTACATACATTACAAGCAAAAAACAAAAAGAAATCACCATTTAAAAAGAAAAGAAAAAGCCATTTATAAAAGCAGTGCTTACTCCCAAGTTGAAACCATGTGTCAGCCTAGAGCAATCTGTTAAACTTAAATTATGAACCTTGGAAAAAAAATAGTTGTTTGCAGCGCAGATGCTGAGACTCATAACTAAAGCAGAAGCACTGTGAGGCATAGGGAAGGTTCTCAAAATACCTTGGGGGAGGGAAGTGATGTATTTTATATCTTTGCTATCAGTAATGCTTGCTGGTTCCTTGGTTAATTGTCTCTTCATGAAGAAAAAGTAAAAAAAAAAAGAAACTCTTCTGCATGTAACTATAAAGAAATGACGAGAATGGATTATCTGTAATTTTAAAAAATCCTGATAAACTCATCTTTCCAAAATTCGAGGCTATCACTGGATAATTCACTGGAGGGAATATTAATCTCTGCAGAGAAATTTATGCAGAAGGATCATTTTTAAAGTTGAGTACAGGCACAGATGTGCAAAAAGATTGGAGGTGGGAAGCCAAAAACACTGGGGTCAAATTCTCTGGGTACAGAGCCGTATTAAAATAGTAGAGTTATGCTGACGGAGTGGGTCATAGGTTCTACTCCATTATCTGCCATTAATTTATCTTCAGTCCTTAAGCAAACATCTGTCCTCTCTGTCTCATGGCTTGATTGTCATTAATGCTGAGGCCTCCTTACACCTTTTTGGCAGTGAAAAATGGCCTTGCAGCAGAATTTTATTTACACTCATTTGGTGGCCCCTTTTCACTTCTGACACACTCTCCCTCCTGTTCAGTGCCTGCTCCTAAGGATTTGCTGGTGTTTTGCACTTATACCTGTGTTTTTATTACCGTATTGTCTGCTTATGCATGGAAAACACAGGCTGCCAGAAAGGAATGGTTTTTTATCATCATGATCCAAGCAAATGTCATGATTCAGAGTCTAAGAGGATCAACTGCACGGATGAGTTGCACAATAAGTCTGTGTAAGCACAAGTCAGGATGGGAGGAGGGGAGAATGGCTTGCTTGCTTTTCAAGGAAAGTGTTATCCTGGAATCATACCAGGGTTATAGTTTCTCAGTTAGGGCAGATTTCCCTTATTTTAATGGGTTGAGTCATATATCTAGAAATGTCATCTTGTCTTGTCTCGTCTTCTCCTGCCCCTTCCCTTCCCTTCCCTTCCCTTCCTTTCCCTTCCCTTCCCTTCGTTTATTCCTCCACTCAGGAGAGCTGGGGGTTTTCCTGGAATATCCCAAATGGAGTTGAGATATCCCCTTTATTTTCCAGTATCTGAGAAAACAATTTTCTCCTTCGTTTCAAAATAACGTTTGAGTGTTACACCATGTGCCTTTCAGATACAAGACAACATTACCCTGTTAAGAGTCCAACCCCAGCAATGCAGAAGAGGAAGGGGGGGTGTTTTATTGGAGTGACACAAGGACGAGGACTGGTAGGCTGCACTGAGCCATTGTTCATGGGAACACAGTCTTTATTTATGAATTATAAGTAAAGATCTGCTAACTGCCCAACTGAGGACACTTACTTGTCTGCACACTTCAGTCCAAGTGCAATAAATACAGATCAAATGTTCACTATCCATATAATAACAAGAATCTGATACAAAGCACGTGTTTATTTCTGTAGGGTTACCTTGGATCACATTGCGTTTTATTATGCTATATGTTGATGCATCATTATTTAAAGGAAAATAAGGGACAGAGATGAAAATAATTGCAATTGCCAGTTGGAATTTTTGGTTCAGCTGGAGACAGTGTCTGAAAAGTAGCATCTTAGCCAATACCTATTAATATGCTTTTTTGCACAATTTACAGTGCCATTTATTTTATGTGATTTTATACTCTTTTCAGTTAGTTATTGAAGTTTTGAAACAATTAAAATGGAAAATAAAAAGAAAGGAAAACTGCTGTCTGAGACTTAAAATAATTACCCAAAGCTTCTACGGATTTCAATGGAAATTATAGATGCTCTTTGGCTCTGGAAATGTAGCATTTATATTTTGCTAGGTAGTTATAAAGAAACATATTGTGTAGGACTTTGTGCCAGATTCCCCATTATGCTGAAGGAATGTTCTGGTTGCAAAACGAAGCGCTCAGGAATGAGGAGGCAGCGCAGTGAGTGTGGCAGTGTGGGCTGTGTAACCGTTACCCTTCTCCCTTCCACAATACACATTTTGATTTGATCTTTTATTACGTAATCATATACTGTTTTTACACAGAATTCATGCCTAATTGAGAGCACCAGATGCATGATATATGGCCAAAAAGTGGTTTGCTGAACACTCCCTTTACGTGCTTGCCGTTGAGTACAGCTTTAATTTATTACACGTCATTCATATCTGTGGTTTTGTTTTTTTTTTTTTTAAATAAACTTCACCATGGTGCCCATTTTTTCAGGTTCTGAGTGTATCAAAACCATTGAGGATCTTATCTTCAGAGGTAGCCCAGGGAGTATGTTTGTCCCAAATTCACTCGCATAGATTTAAGGACTTAATTTTCAGAACAAAAATTTCCTCTGGCTAGCATTTATACAGTGCAGGAAAGTTGATGCCTCTGGAGGGAAATTCAGAGTAGGTAATAATTAAGGGTATAACTTCAGTCCTTGATATCCGCCCGTAGATGCATCTGTCTCTTTGCCCAATATGCCAGGGGCATAGGGGACATTTGGGGACAAGAATACACTGGAGTGACAAAATAACATTATAGTAAGACATGCTGTCCTGCTAAAAAGGGACGAAGTAGGATCATATGGAGAACAACAAAATCTGTAGGCATATAGGATCTCCTCTGCTGGAGCATGAGGATGGTTCCTCTTGCGCAGATTTTATTTGTTTTCTTATGGATGGGGTACATCCCATGTCGCTTTTGCTGCCACTGAATTAGATGCCCGTGTCTAAGCAAGTCAGCCGAACGTTGTCTAGCTGGTGGTGGAAAACAGGCCCTTCCAGAACAAAGCCGATTTGACCTGTTTTCAACATCTGCCATAGCGGGAGATGGATCTCACACTGGAAATGTTCATTTCCATCCACTTGCGACTGGAAAGGAGTCATGGCGCTGGGGAATGGCCCACGGCACGTCTGTCCCGTTTGGCAAGCTTCCTGCCCGTCGCAGGCTGGTGAAGGAATCAGGAGCGTCTCTTTGCAGCTCAGTTCCGAGAGCCACCCCCAGCCCGCTGGCCACCTTTCTGCTTTTAGACTTGGCTGCAGCATTCGCAGGGAGGGCTCTGTGAGAAGGCGCTGGGAACATCCCCAGCTGGGCCAGGGAAGCAAAAGCTGCTGTTTCGTGCAAGATGCAGCAGTGGTGCAGGACACAGGCGCCCGTCAGCAGCTGGGCTGTGCCACGCAGCGGGACCAGCCCGCTCAGTGACACCGCTGCTCCCTTGCATGACTTGTTATACCTGGTTTTTACACAGCCTCTTTCTTTCCTTCCTCCTTAAGGGTAGGTTACAACTGTTTGCTTACATGGCAGAGGTGGTTATCAGTGTGTACTGGGCCGTGTACGCGTGCAGAAGAGTGTTTGCCCTTCAGTGGCCTGGCACTCCTGAGGAGCCAGGAGCGGTGCCGGGCGGGCGGCTGTTCCGCGCGAACGCGGAGCGGAGGCCGGGCCTTAGCTCTGGACTGAAGGGAGGCCTCAGTTTCTGCAGTGGCTCCTGCTTTAAGAGTGAACCAGTTGCAAATCCTGCATGCAAGCCTCTCCAGACTTCCTGGGGTTTGCAAACGAAATTCCCATCTGATATTTGGCCCAACTTCTTAATGAAAATGGAAAATTACATTTTGAGCCCGAGTCTTCCTGAGGAACAGCCTGTTGCCAAAGCCGAGATAAAAACAAGGATTTGCAGGACGCCGTGTCCCATCTCAGGCAGAGGTCGTGGGGAGTTTTGAACTAAGTGAGACTGGCCCCTTGACTGGAAACTTCTTCATTTGCTTGAGCTCTGTAGCCGCTGTGGTTTGAGACACACGCAGGTGTGTGGTGGGGAGTGAGCCATTTGTTTTGCTCAGGAGAGGATATCGGTGATTAGGGAAATCATGGATTTTATGTCCTCACATGTTTTGTTTCCTCCTTAAGCGAAGAGAGAAGCTTTAGAATGCCAAAATCTTGTCTTAATATTTCACGGAAGTAAGTATTTTATAAACGCACATTGCAAATGGCAGTATAAATTCTCCACTATGGAAAATTGCTATCTGGTTTGAAGCTAGGCAGGATAAATAGAACTATAAAAGGTTACCTGGAGTAAACAGATAGGGTTTCCAAAATGTACCACATGAGATAGATTGGAGCTCATAGTAATCTATTTTCCATGTTTAACATACGCTCAGCATCAGCTGAACTCTGTAACTGAGCTGCCATCTGTATCAATCCCGTTCCTAGATGTCATGGCCCTGTTAACGAAATCTGGAAGTGAAATTGTAAATGGATTCAGTGAATGGTAGATGTCAGCCATTGCGTGATGGGCAATCATCAATCACCCACTGTCAGTTATTTCTGTCTCACTGAGTAAGCCTTTATTTAAAGCATAAAGTAAGAATGTTGCCAGACCACAGGAACAAGCCCTGAGCTGTTTGCAGGTGCTGCTATTCACAGCTGCCAATTAAACCCCTGACATTTCCATAATGGCCAAGAGGCAAAGCATATGCACCTGATATAAACATTTTTCGTAAAAATTAATCTCAGTTTATCAATACTTCACTTTTTTTTTTTTTTTTTCCAAGGCTCCATACAACATCCTTCTTGGCCTATTGTTTGTTTGCTGCAGAAAGAGAGGAATATGAGTTGGAAAGACGCCAGGGCGTTCATTTCCCCAGGATATGCCGTGGATTCCAGTGGCTCGATTCAACCCTCAGTTGGGGAGGGAAGGCATGGTTGTGAGGAATGCCACCTTCGGAGAGCGTCGCCTGTGCTCGTCGGCCCCCAGCTCATCCCCATCGCTTCAAACCCTAAGCTGGTCCTCACCTGGGTGCCTTGATTTGGTAAGTGCTACCCCTGACGTTACCCAGCCCATTCATTTGATGTTACTTTGCCTCTATTGCCAGAAGGCTGCTGGTATCCGGATTCCCAAAGAGATCCCTGGAGCTCGGCCCGTTACTGCTGCCTGCTTCTTTGTATTGCTTCTGCATCATCTAAAAAAAAAAAAAAAGCCTTAATATGCAAGCACTTTTTAATACGCTCATTATTTTCTTTTGGCCAGGAGAGAAAAAAAATGGTCAACTCAACTTATTAAAGGCATTCATCAGTACCTGCTGCAGATTTATATGTTTGTTTCGTAAAATTGCCAGTAACGACCTGTGTTTTTTTTCTTTTTCCAGAAAATATTTTTGCAGAAAAAAAGAAATTATATATTTCTACAGAAAAATAAACTGCATCTTATTGCCACCTGACATTTATAGTTTGGTGGACATAAAACTTTTCTGAGGTCCCTTTATTTTTTGCTCTTGGCTGTTTATAGTTCTTCAGGGGTACACTGAGCTGTAAGTAAATACAGAAAAAGAAAGGGCTGCATTCACATTTTCAGGGAGATTTCATCCCACATTGATTGCTCTGCCCCATTTTGCTGCAAAGCCCAGACGAGGCAGAACTCAAAAGGAGAAACCAGGTAGGACTCAGAAATTTTGAAGTTGTCTTCTCCACCACTCTTCATGATTCTGATGACGATCACATAAGTCAAACTGAGTGGTCTGAAGTGTACTTAATGTATTTAACTACTACTTGGTTGTAAAATCATGCACTGTTGGGTATAATAAATCCCTGAAACCTATAGAAATCTGTTAATATGATATTTTTGGAGTTGCCATTAGAAGTCTTGCTGGCATATGTATCTTAAATTGAGTGTGATGTATTTTGCCAGATAGTTGTGCCAATATGAGTCCTCATTGTCAGATGCAGATATTCTGGTACACCTTTTATTAGCACCGCTTTTTTTATTTCACCTAACTGAATAAACCATTCTGTCTTTAGCACTTTCCCGTTAGTGGAAATGTGTCTATAATGAGGACTTTTTCCCCCTGTCAGTGTAGTTAAAAGTTTTTAAGTATAGATAAGGCATTGATCATAGCTCAGTTTTCCATTTCTTTTGCCTGTATAAGTGCCTAATGATGTTCTACATCTCTCCAGATTTTGGGGATAGCAGTCGCTTCACATACCCAGCCCCATTTTGAATTCAGCTGATACAGGTAAATCTCTTAATTTTTCTTTTTTATTTCAAAACTATTCAGTATTTGAGAGTGATGACAATTAAGTTGTTAGATGCTAAAAAAAAAGGAATGTTTTAATCTAAGTAATGCTACTCTAGATTAGGTCTTTTAGAACATAAAGGATCAAACTGATCTGAGTTACCCAGGACAAAATAATTAATCCTACGAATTTGGATGATCTCTTTCCTTGATTTTGGTCAGTAAGCGTTATAAAAGGCTTGCTTTAAAAAAAACAAGCGCCAAAAACAACCCCCGCAAAGTCTCAGCATCCGGTGTTTCCCTGCGGTGTATTTTCGTGCGTAAAAGCAACGCAGCCCCGCTCTGCCCCGTTCCTGTGTGGCTGCTGCTCCGGGCATGTCCCCGCGACGCCGCAGAGCGCCCAGGGCAGCCGTAAAGGCCGCGCCGTGCGCATGGCCGCGGTCTGGATGAGGCAGCAGAGGCACCGCGAGGGCTTATTTAGCCTGCTTTTTGGCAGTGTGAGCTCCATACGGGCTAATTTATCGTGCCAGAAAGCAGACCCCTTTATGGCTACCTCATTTATAGCTACTCTGAGTACCTCTTCGCTCTACTGCAATTTGCAATGCAGACGGACCTTCTAATAAGGTGACAAGTGTGCGATTGTGTTAAGCAAAAATACGGAGGCCGAGGTTTTGAAGGCAGCTCAGGGCTTCTTGCTGGCGTGGTTTAGGAGGTGAGCGCCCGCGGCGATCTCCTTCACGAGCTCTGCTGCAGATTGCTGTCCCCACCCTGCATCAGCAGCAGGGAGTGCGTGCCCACCCTAGAGCCTCCTGAATTTACCCTGTGATGCTTCAGCTTAAACCGCCGCAGAAGACGTGCCTGCATTAGGACACTGAATGATGAGCTGGAGCAGAGCAGGTTTGTCTATGGCTATTACAGGAGCAGGGTAGACTATGGGTGAAAATGTTGGGCAGACTACAAGATAACCGTGTAATATTGCTTATTTTTCACAGCCCAAAGAGAATGGGGTGCCAGGTTGCATGGAAGTGTCTTTCAGATTTCAGAATGCCAGAGGTGCCTTTTCCTTCAAGTCCTTGGCCAAGCTGTCGGCATTGTCTGTCCCTTTTTAGGCTCGTGTATTTCCTAGTGTTGCTATCCAGTCATTTGCTGTTAAGTCCGATTAGGTCCAATAGAGAACCTGAATCGCAGACCTAATTTCCTAGCCTGCTGGTCATCTTTCTGACATCAGGGAGGTTTCTCAGGTGCTTAAAGCCAGACGTATTTTTAAATGAAGTTCTGTTTGCACAAGCTCTCCCTCCATCTTTTTCAGGGTAGTTAATACATGTTAACACTTCTGGTGCAAAGGGAGACTAGCATTTAGAAAAGAATTTGGCATGCAATGGAGAAAACGGATACCGGCAGCCGTTCTTGCTTCTTCTGATGCAGTCACGTATGGTGAGCTCCAGGCGTGTCCTGCTTCCCTGCTCTTGGGGCTGCCCAGCTATGATCTAGTGCGCTGACCTTACAAGCCAAGTAATGACTTTCATGCTGCTGAGTCCCATCAGGAACTTCATGTCTCTTGTGGTTGTCTTCATCCATGGCTAACTTGTATTATCATTGGCACGCTCAAAATTGTGATGTTATGTTTCAAATGTTTTTAAAGCTGAAACACACAAGCTCTTTTATTTCTCTTCTGCCTAGTAGGGTTATTTCAGCTCCACACATGCAAAGCCTCATATTATGCAAGGAATTAATCATATCAGGGTAAAGTAGCTACTGAAAAATTGCCAAACACCATAAACATTGGTCAAAATGCAGGCCAACCATTTGCACAGCAAGTAATTGAAGCTAGAGGTTCACTGGAGCGACACATAACTTTTCATTATGAATTAGAAAGCTTTTCAAACATAAAATGATATCTGAGAAGACTGCACTACCTAAAAGGTTTCAGTAAACACTGAAGAAAAGTGTTAAAATATGCTGGAGAGCTCAATCATGCTTTATGGTTACTTGCTCCACGTAGTTTCACACACATTTTCTGATAAACAATGTCCCACACGCTCTGCCCAGACCCATTATTTTCTTCAGCACCAAAGCGTCGAGGGCCAGATCCTCATTTGGTTTAAGTCAGTAGAGCTCTGCTGAGGTTGACTGCTTGCCATTGATTTATGCCAGCTGAAGATCTGGCCTGAAGAGTGACAAAAATGTAATTTTATGTTTTATTTATGGGTGTAAAACAATAGTCCTAAAGGGAGCAGATGTTCCATGTCGAGGGAGGAGGCTTATGAAATGCAATTCCAGACACAAAAGCTAATCTCTGTGGTCAGGGAAGGCATGAGGCCTGTTTTACATGATGAACTTTAATTGAAATCTTGCTCTTTTGTGTTAATTTATTTTTTCTATTTGGGAGCCGACAAGCATCGTTTAAATTACTTACCAGCTGCCAGGTACCCTAAAAGAGGAATTAATAGTTGTCTTGGACACCTGGAGAAGGCTGACGGCCTTCAGTTCTTCTCCCAGTACCTGGTGAAATGGTATTAATTTGGTATCACATACTTTTAATTAAGTGGTCACTTCACTAAAGAACTTGCCATCTGTTTCGGATGGAGCTGTGGGGAGAAAGAGGGTTTGGTTTTGAGGAGGGTTTTGCAATTGTAAAATGTGCGTTGCTTCCAATTTGGAAGGAAAACCGAAGCATGTTGAAATTCTCGCCGAGAGAAGGGAGCGCCTGCCTCAGTCTCAGCTGCAAACTCTCGCTGTGCCAGCGCCGCCGCGACTCTCGCTGTGGGCCCCTGTCGAGGCTAGAGCAGCATTTAGGCTGTCCTAAATCACGTGCCGCAACGCGGTGAAGGGAGCTGAGGTGAGCGGTAGCGCAGGCTGCTCGTGCTGCCTTTGAGGCACCTCTTTGCGATCTTTACCTCTTCACGAGCTGGCATTTTTGAAGCCGGCTAGCTGCACTCAACCCAAAAGAGGGAGAGCGTGCGGTGCTACTGCCCACGACTGTGACACGGTGAGACCTGAGCCCTACAGACACCCAAAGTAATAGACGTGACCAAAGCAGCCGGGAGAGCGGTGCGGAAAAGGCCTGAGGATGAGATTGTCTCTCTCACCTTCCTCCCCACATCCATGCGGTCGGGTGGATGGAGAAGTGGAGAACAAGCTGAGCTCACCCGAAGTTGGTAGTGCCACCTAAACGGCAGCTTCGGAGACTGAGGACGGCTTAAGCAAGGCTGAAGGAGGGTGGTAGCATCACACCATGAAACGAGATAATAAAGGAGACGAGAATACAGGCTGTGGGTGAATGAAACATCAGTTTTATGTCAATTTAACCGGAAATCCCAAACGCAAAGTGTGATTTTGTTCTGAAACAGGCTGGACATAGTAAGTTTGAAATTCCCCGTGAACTGAAATTAGAAAAAGAAACCTAAGGCTAAACTGAAAATGGAATTTCAGGAAACATTTCATTTATATTTCAGTATAATTTTTTTTGTTAATTCATTTTGCAAGTCTGATACATTTTAATTGGAGCACTTTTCAGCACACAGCAGCAACCACAACTTTTCATTCTAAAACTTTAATTGCAGGAGCTCCTAGGGTTATAAAAAAATGCTTAATTTTTGTTCAGCTCCCTGAACCAACTTTTCAGAAGGGTTTAATTATTAGATATGACACTTCTTCCCCTGCAAAGCCACTCTGACCACTGTTTCTAGTCACACGTTTCCAAGGGTGTGATTCACATCATGTAGCCTGCTGTGTCTATGGGATGGTCTTTACAGCCACACAAGTCGTTCCTGAGTCCCTTTAAAGCCTCCCAGTGGAGAAATAAGCACACCTAGGATGGAGGCTGTCCTGCTTTAAAACTCTGCTTTAGGATTATATAAATTATGCCCTAGAACTGCTGTTTTTCTTCTCATCAGCTGAAGGTAGACTAGGATGACCAGCTCCTAGTCAAGGATCCAGTGAAGCCCATGCAAATATTCTGGTCTGTGTTACATAGTGATAAAGCAGTTCGCGTCTCTGTGTAGCATATGAAGCAAGTGAGAGAAATAAGATTTAGGTATTAAAGTGAAGTCATAGAAGAACAGTAAAACATTCCAAAAATTGGAAGAATTTGGTTAGAAGGAGAGAGAAAAACAGCCAGATATGTGCAACTGAATGCAATGCAAAGTGCAGGGAGAATACGTTAGATCTCAAATTGTCACTCGAAATGTGAAAACGCAACTGAAAGAGAATAAAAATGTGGACTTTCCAAGGAAACATACTGAAGAGGGCGGGTTGTGGTAAGGGAGGAAATTTTTTTTTTTTTTATCAGATGATCTATTTAGACTGGGGAGTAGTTTTCAAGGGAAGCAGTAGGCTCAGAGATGGAGTCACTCCATACTCTAGGCAGGGAATGAAAAACTAGGATCTGCTGATCCTATCCAGCCCTCACTTCACTCAGCAGGAATCTTTTCCACTGACTCAAGTGGGATTTGGATCAGACCCTTTTTTTTACCTCCTGTGCTGATGACTGTCTGAAAAGGTGTAGGAAAAGGCACAAACTAGAGCCCAAGTATGACACCGGGAATGGTTTTCTTGGGCTTCTGTAAGGAAAAACGAAAGTCTCCAAAAAAATGAGGAAAAAAAAAACGGACTGGCAAATCAGAGGAGCTGTTTTATAGCTGGGAGCCGAGTCGAGCTCTAAGCTGTATTTGCAGAATTAGATGACATTAAACTTGTGTGTTGCTAATTCCCTTAGAAGTGTAAGGAGAGGCTTCTCGAGCAGCAGCCCGAGGGCCGCGTCGCTGCCTGGCAAGCCCCGCTGCTGCCACGGCGGGGGGATAGCTCTGCATATCCAGCTTATTTTATTTATGTGCCCAGCATACGAGAGCGGTTTTGTTGTGGGTAGTAAAACGTAGCTACCTTTTACATCTGATCCAAGAGGAAGTGATAATGCTAGACGTGGGGTAACGTTTTTTGTACCTGCGCGAGCGGTTCCGTTGCGAGCCTACCTGTCGGCAAGCCTCTCTTCATCCCACCCTGCTCTAATTAATTTGACAGGACTGGAAACTCGCTCTTCCTGTTCACACTTATTATTCATCTCTCCAGAATGCCCTGTGGGGAGTATGAGGCACAATGAAGCACTATTTACCAAATCCCTCAATGCTAAATACACCTTTTAAGCTGACTCTGCACAATGCCAGCGGTGAGAAGATCTGACTAAAGGGCAGCTCAAGAAAAACAACATTTTCCAGAACACCGTCTCTTCAAACAGGACTAGCAAGTCTTAAGCAAGGAAACTATGTCTTTTTTTGCCCCTCTTTCGAATTCTGCAGTAGGCTCTGGGGATCCCAATTTATTCCTACTGTATCTGAAACCTTTGCTGCAGCCAAAGCAAATGACCGAGTGATCATGCTCAATAAGATACCGTGTTAGTTCACAAGAGCCACTGGGTAATTTCATACAGGCGTATCTTTTAACCTTTCATCACCCAAATTGGAAACATCATAACACAACATAAAAGACATCTGAAAAACCCATCAGAGACAGGAACTCAGAAACATGCACAGCAGAAGTAATCGTTCTGAGAGTTAGGAAGTGTTCGGAGAAAACTCTGAAAGTGAATGTTAGGTTTCCTTTTTTAGAACTCCCCTTGCAGGAAGGGACCTTTTACAAGCACACAAGGTGATTAAGGGATTTCAAGAGCGGAACATGCCTACTGGTGCACGTTAGGGAGGTACCTCAGACATGTCCTATTCAAAAGCAAAAGATCCATATAAGAAATTTTCAGCTGCCCAGTTACCAGCTGGGTCCTCGACCCCAGTTACCAGTCCCCTTTGCACCTTAATGCCTCAGTAAATCTCACCTTAGGCACGATTAAAGGTTAAGTTTTCAAAGTACCCGAGAAAATTTCTACACGGCATAGAGCAGCATGGTGCAGATATCCCAAATCGGTCCTAGATGAAGTGACCCCAATACTAAGAGGTCCAGAATGCCATCAGTGGGGCACTTTTTCCAGCTCTTTGCGCTAACTCCTGAACGTTGCTTTGCGTGGCACCCGGCCAGAGGAAGATGCCTCGGCATGCGCGTCGCTTCTGAAAGCGGGTCTGCGAGCCAGTTTTCAAAGTCATGCAAAGAGAAGGATAGGCGTTCACTTGGATTCTTCAAGGCACCTGCGGAAATGGAAACTTAGTAACTGCCTAGGTGCTTTTTGAAGTTAAATACTTAAATCTTCTGAAAAAAATCTGAGAATCATATTCCTAACGTGCTTCTGAGAATTTTATGTTAAGGTAGATTCTAGATTTTTCCTAGATTCTTCTGTATTCATGTTGGATGGTCCCAATCCCAACATGTTTTTCAAACGAGCGTATACACACACGCACAGAGGCTTCCCTGTTCTCTTCCTGTCCCTTGTCTTTATTTATCCACTTGTGGACCGACCGAAAGTCATCACCCTCATTCCCCCTCAGCCATCGAGGTCTCACGCTGTGTCGAGGTCTTTGGGATTTACAGTAGCGCACGTCCTCAGCCTTAGTGCAAAGCCCGATGAAGACAAAGAAGAGACTCCCAGAAATTCAGTCTGATTTTGGATCAGACCCAAGTAAAGGGGAGAATTGGGCTCCTTGCATTTTAGATAGAATAACAACTCAGTGCCCTTAGGCATAGCTTTTTGCTCCAAGTTGCTGTAGAGCAAAACCCGCTCTCAACAGACTGAATATGGAATAAAACCTTGGATAATTGGGAGCAGAATGGGTCCATTGACTTCAAGGGGAACTACTGCATGAAAAAAAGGTGTGCTGGCATTGGCCTTTACTGTGTTACATAAGAAAGATGGTTCCTAAAACTAATTAATCCCTGAAAAGATCAGCTGACCCATCTCATTGTTAGCAATACATTTTTAATTATTCATTTTAGTCAAGCATCATTTGAACACAAGTCAATTTGCAATTTCATTAGAGTACAGAAAAGGCCTGGGGTCTATTCCTGGTAAAAAGGAAAAAATCTCTGGCAAAATTTCATGAAGGATGTTAATCCTCTAATTAATTTTATGTATCAAGCAAGAATTAATGTGTCCTGCTATTTAAGCAGAAGTCTTCTTGCCAAGAAGTGCATTTTGTCATACCTTCCCCTCTAGGAAAACCTCTTTACAAGCTTTGTGGCAAAATACCCTGGCAACTAATGACTAGCTTTGAAGCAACATTCACAGACCATTTGCTTTGATGACATTTGGAGCTTTTTTCTCCCCCCCAACCACTCATTCCAAAGTCTATTGTAAGTGTAGTGCTCTCACTGCACTGCCTTTGAAAACTAATCAATAAAGCAAGATTTGTCAGGCTGCCTCTGAGGAGTATCACATCTTTTAACTCCTTTCTTGGTTGACTTGCTCTACACATTTTTAAGCTAAACCTTATGAACGGATTTGAGTGTGTTATACTTACCATATTCACAGGCACACAAGTGTGACATGCTTCTCTTTCTCCACTGTATTAACTTCAGAAGCTCTAAGCCTATGTCAGTTAACCTTCCATAAAACTAATGCTATTTGGTCATCGTACATAACCAAATGATGGATTGCATGTCAGAAAGTCACAAATAATGATGTTTACCCCTGTTAAACTATGAGAATTACGGTTTGCAAAAATTGAACGAAGTGATTTCACCCTCCTCCTCCCCCCAAAAATACTCAAAGACATTCGTGTTAACAAATGCTGAAAAATATCAGCTGACTGACCAGCATCAGTAGCTCACTAGCATCAGTATAAATCTTGGAGAGAGGCAACCTATACCTAACAGCAGTGGATGGGAGAGTACAATACGGGCCACAGAGTTTCATCTTTATTGTAACTTTTGGCTGTCTTTAATCAATACTAAAATCTTTAGGTCTGACTTCCCATTTCAATGGCTTTGTATAATGTGTCTCAACCATACCTTATCTAATTTAGTAAGATGCAAGCTAAGGAAGTACTTATGTTACTTATCAAGGGTTTCAGATGACACATTATTATTGTACTCAAAAGTCAATATTTGCTAATCATGTTAGTACAGGAACTGATCCAGGACTACAGTTCTTGAATTGCGAAGGCATTTAAGATTAATTAAACCCATCTCCCCCTCACTTGACACATGTGCACATAGTACCCCCTGAACTCCACTTCTGGAATGGTCAAATCAGTGCCTACGTAAGGAAGTCCTGCCTGGTCCCCTGCCCTATGATGAAAAGTTGCTGAATTTCTGAGCGTTTCCTCCCCTGCCGTTTTTCTGGTCGCTCGGAGCTGCCCTCCAGCAATGGGAGCCGCTGGTGTGCAGGTTTATGCCCATTGCGGGGTAAAACCAGGCAGGTTTATTCAGCCTCTGAGCTTGGCACACGCCGGCAGCGGCACCTGGGAGAGCCGCACGCGGAGCCGAAGCCGGAGCGCTCCGTGCGCGGCGCGGGCCAGAGCGGCCAGCCCGGCCGCCCGCTCCTTCCGGCCGGGATCGCCCCTCCGGCAGGGAAGAGCCGCGAGTTCTGATCGTGGACGATGCGCTCCGGGTTTTCCTTTGCTATCCATAATGGGAACAGTTACAAATATGATCTGTGTCTCTGTTTTAAAGCTGTTGATGAATTTGGCACGTATAATGTGGAAGATAAACTGCGTTTCCTAGGGCTAAGTGCAGCGCGAGCAGGTGATGCACAGGCTCCCATTTTCAGGCTGGATTTCAGCCCTTCTGCTGTGCCAGTCTCGTCTCCTCGGAGCCGCTCCGAAGGGGATGCGTGTGTGTACGTGCACGTGTGAAAAATGATGCGGTGACGCCCTGATGTGATCATATATTTATTGAGAACCTGGCTTGGAATGAGATACAGATTTGCCATGAAGCAGGAGCCTCTGAGGGGCTGAAAATGCGGTTTCCCTGGTGCCTGCCGTGTGCTGCTGCCGCTCGTGTGCTGCTGCGGGTTTTGTTTGCTCCACCAAGGCGCTGTGGCAGAGGATTAAAGGGAATGGTGCAGGGGTGGGAATAGCAGAGCGGGGCGGAGGATCCGGCTCCGTGGGGTCCGCGGGGTTGCGGTCTGTGTGCCCGCTGGCACCCAGCGGAGCGGTTCCCGTGTGCGCCGCGTTCGTGCGGAGCCGCGGCCACAGCTGGCAAGGGGGAACTGGAAGCAGGGGCCGAGTCGCTGCGGAGGCGCCTGCAGAGTCGGTGTGACCCCGGGCTCGGCGCGTGGCAGGGCCTGAGTCTGGGGCGATTTAGACACGCAAAACATCAACACCCAAATTAAATCCAAGAAGTTACTATTTCAAGTGTTGCAGTATCCAGTGTACTTACAAATCTCTTAGATTAACCCAGATATTAAGTAAAATACTCAGATGCATTCTTTAACAAAATCAAAATGACACATACTGTTTAATATTCCAATTACCGTTGAACTATTAATCTGCATGTGTTAATAGTGGTTGTCGTGTAAGTCTAGCGTTTGAAAGCCTCTAAGCAGTAGTCTGCTGTCCTCGGGTTATATTTTTGTATTCATTCACTTTAAAATATGAGAGAGTTTACCCTTTAAAGGTTTCCCTCCCTCTCTCAATCTCTCTCTCCTTTTTTTTAATTAAACATTATTTTATGCATGGCTTTTAACATGCTAATTGATTCTTTTAGGCTTGCCACACACAGACAGAATTGCTAGTTCCTTTATTTATTTATTTTTCTCTATGTCAATGACTACGTCGTTTGTAACACGCTTTGGAAATACTGAAGAACGCTGTTTCCGTGCGCGTGTGTCTGTTTGCTTCAGTTGGCTCTTAGGATGGGGAATGTCACACTTCCCTTTCCCAGCCTTTGCAAACTCCATTTGATAATCTTAGCTCGTCTCCCAGTGGAGAGAGTTTCCATGTCACAAATGTCACCTTTGAAACTGGCACTAATTGCCGTTCATGTTGGAAGTCCCAGAGGAGTGGCCATAGACACAAGGTGAAATTTTGGCTCTGCTGAAGGCTACAGGAGTTTTGTCATTGACTTAAGAGGGTCAGGACTTCTTCCAGAGACTGAGCTGCCTCTCACAGCGATGTTCTTACTGGCCTGGAGCTTCAAGCCTGCTGCGTTTGCTCATCACTGTTTCAAATGGGTTTTGCTGCCGACCATCACCCCACTGCCAGGACCTGGGCCTGTTGCTTAAGGACAGAGTCAGGGCAGGCAAGTCCAGCTGCCCCTTGCACTGCTTGTGCCGCCGTTCCTCCCCACTTCGCAGCTGCCACCCTTCGCTTTCTGTTCATCAGGTCCTTCCAAACCAAGGGCAAGTTCTTCTCTTACCTCTCAGTTCTTCTTCCCTCCTTGTCTGTTCTTGGCTTCTCTCTGTTTTCCAGCTTGCACCCTCTGCCTTCCAGCATGTTCTTGCTCCTCTGTCTTGAAGAATCAAAATAAAAATTCCTTTAATTCAATGTGCGTTTTCAACAACCCACTGATTTCCCGGAGGCTTCTCTGAAGCTGCTCTTTGTTCCCACAGCCCTAACTACCTCCTCTTTGCTGCCTCCATCCTTGATGCATCGGAAGACAATCTTTGCCCTTGCTTTCCTAATCTCTCCTCCAGCTCTTGGCTTCTGTAATTCTGGTTTTGCTTTGGAGATGCCTCCCTGACTTTTCTTCCTCCTTTAGCCGCCTTGTTCCCCGCTGCCTCTCGGGCGTAGCCCCGTGGCGATCCCCGCTCAGCCTGCCGTTCTGGCCATCGCTGGCTCTGTCACTCCTGTTCTTGTCTGGCCCTTCACAACCACCTGCTGCTGCACATCCAGCTGCTGCCTCAGAACGGACTTGAATTCTTGAAGTCAGTAATTTTGCACCCGGCTGTCGCTTGGCGGCCGGGGTGGCCCCGCCTTCTCCATCACGAAACGGCATTTGGATGTGGTTCTGTTTAAGCGCTGGTTAATCGCAGTGGATCCCTGGCCTGTGAGCCCATGAGGACTCGTCACGGCTCGTGGCCCTTCTGGAGCAGCAGAGGTGGCTGAGCCGCACTGCAGAAATCAGGGCAGCGTAGCCAGCGCAGGCCCAGCTGCGAGAAAACACGTCCAGACACCTTCAGAATCTGCCTTGGAAAGGGACCTCGAGGACATCTCTGTGTTACCAGCGGACCATTGCGGGGACCCGTCTCGGCAAGAAGTGGTGACGGCCACCGACGGGGCAGGGCTGCAAAATCACCGGTATCCCCTGAGCTGGGAAGGGAGCCGGCGCGTTGCCGCTGCGGTTACACACGCGGAGCGTCGCTCCGCATGTCCGGGGAAGAAGCGCTCGGTCGGGCAAGCGCCCCCGCTGCAGCGCGGAGCAAGGACCGTGTACCCGGCCAAGGCCCCGCGCTTCCGTCAGGGGCCGTGTTCAGCCCTGGCCAGCGAGGGTTCCCCTGGAGCTGTGACCACACCGTGTGGGGCGTAAATCCTGCGTGAGCTGCCTTGGAGCCGCTCGGAGATGGCATTCCTGTCGATAAAATGGAGACTTTCTCAGGGATGTGCCCGGCATGATGTTACAATGGAATGGCGCCTCAACGATCTCCAGTACGGCTGTTTTTTTACCCAAAGGAAGACCTGGCAATGCACATAAATAACATGCACTTAGGCGTTGTCACACAAGGTAATTGGATAATGAAAAGTCACTTCTGTTTTTTTGCATTGTGCATGTTATTGACGTCTACATCTTCAAGCACTTAAGTCCCTGAAGAAGCCTGGCTCCTCACCTCCCCAGGAGTGTTACCCTGACATTTCTGTTTTTTATTTCTAGAGATTGTTTAGTCAGGGAATGGTATCAGTCACCCTTTCATTGAGATAAGTTTGTTAAACAGCTGGTTGAATGTCTCACATAGACAAGGTCTAAGATACTGTCACAGAGTAGCAGTTCTTACTGCAAAGTAGGATCAGCGTACCTAGGAATCGAGTCCTGTGTCCACACTGGTAAACACAGCTCCTTTTTGTGTATTCGCAGAGTGATGGACATCTCCCGTCGCCGAGACCCAGCTCACTGCGACGTTTCGTGGCATTTCGTGGGCCAGCATAACCCCGGGTAATGCTCAGCAGCACAAACTGTCCTGGCCTTTTCAAACCTCCCTGAGATCCGCGCGCACAAAGTCAGCAGCGGGTCGAGGGGTACAAGAACCAGGTCTCCTAAGGCCGAGTTTCTTGTCCACACCCTAGGAAGGACCAGTTTGGCTAAGCACAGTGTGACACTTCAGTGTATTTTCTGGACTTGGTAGGTGAGTTGCAAAGGATACAGAACTGGCCTTTAGGAAGATGCATTTCTACGTATCATTATATGGAAAAGGTAGGTCCCCATGAAAAAAATATATTTCCGTAGCAGTTTTCAGCTTGAAAAATACTAAATTAACCTGCAACTTCCCAAGACTGTTTTTGCAAGTCATTTTTTTGCGGTAGAATTACAGTAAGCCTCGATTAGTATCGTGGCTACTTTTGTAATCAGTTTTGAAGAATGTGCTTCCTCAGTGGAAATATTTTGATTTAAGCTCATATTGAGACACAGTCTAAAAGTTACACTTTAAATTACACTTTAAAATAAGTCCCATGGTACATCCACACAATATATGACATGCTGACTCTGTGTAATTAAATTCTTGTCTAAAGCTGTCATTAAGTTGCAGTAAATATTGAAGCTCGCTTCGTTTTAAAATTAGATTTACTTCTCGATTTTAGCTGATAAATATTCTCCTTGTATAAAAAATTAATTAAAATATGCGTGCCTATGTATAATACACGTACCGGGGCGGGGGCAGTGATTTCAGCTCTTACGAGCAGCAGACCGACGGCTCTAAAGCCGAGCGGCCTTCGTGAGCACGGAGAGCAGCACGAGGCCCCTCGCGAGGCCCTCCAGAACATCCCGCCCGCCTCCTTGGCCAGGCGGCGTCCCGGGATTCGCCGTCCTGCTGCTCCCGGGCAGGGCTGCTGCGCCTTCCCGTCGCAGGTGAGGAGGGGAGGCCGCCGAGGCCGCCCATCGGCGCAGCCCCACGGCCTCCTCAAGAGGCCCCCGTGTCTGGAGAAGAGCGCGGCCGTGGCCCCGTGCTGGGGATGCTCTGCAAGTGACTCAGCCCAAGAACCTTCAGCTGGAACTTGCCTCTTTTAGAAACCAGTTTAGGCAGTGTCTAGGAAAGCAGGATACACTGGGTGCTCGTGTTCCTCTGCAACAGCCCAATTGCTGAGAAGATAAATGTCTGATATGTCTTCCAAGAATCCTTCTCACCCTCTCATGTTTGAATCACTCCATTTCCCAAATGTAGGTTTGTCTGACATTTTTATAACTAACAGGCATTTTAGGTAGTTTTGCTGGTGCTTCATATTTCCTGAGAAAAAAATGAGAAAGGGTCTCTCTTTGTCTGGCCTGCACTGATTGACATTATCTTAACACATCTTCAAATTTCTTTCTGTTCACTTCCATAACTCTTCCTGCAGGTCACAAAACTCACCTGGGCAGAAGGTTTTTGGTGGGTTATGTTGTCAAGATGTGACGTTCTGTTGCAGTGCAGTCCAACCTTTTTGATCCTCTAGGACTTGCTCGTGGGAGATGTGGGGCCCCACAGAGGTTCCACGTGCCTGGATTGCTGTGTTGCTTAGAAGAATCACTGTGCTCAGCCACCCCGCAGGGCTCCTTCAGAGCTCTCCAGGCGTCCCCACGCATCCGCAGGTCGCAGCCTGGACGGCTTCAACACGCTGAGCTCTGCATCCTCAACTGCCAGGAGCAGCGCCCAGTTGCATGGCTGCTGGGAGAGCACGTTAAGGGCCGCCCCGAGAGCGAGGGGCGCTCTCTGAGGGGGAGCGAGGCAAAAAGGGCAGTTTTGGAAAGCTGGTGCGGCGTTTGGCCTGGGGTATCGTTTGTGGAACGTCACGTCAGCCTTTGTTGTTGGAGAGAAAATGAGTGCGAAGGACTTGGGGCCCATGGACAAGCATAGCGTTCCCTTCTCGTCTTGCTGCTGGTTGGAAAGGTGGTATTTAAAGGGAAAAAAAAGTCTTCTGGCATCTTCTGGTCCTTTATATTGGAAACAGAAGCCTTCTGTGGTCTGACTGCCTCTGCGCCCAGCGGCTTGCACTGACCACACAAGTCAGCGTGCTAAAAGATGGGCAGCTGGGGGAAAAACATTTTTAGTCCATGTATACAATTCAGATTCATTTCTTTATACCTATGCAGGTTCAATATTAAAATAGTTCTTGGAATTAATATCATCTTTGCCTCTTCATATACAGCATTAGAACTTAGAAAACATCTGGCCCTACCCAAGTATATTGTAGCCTATGAGAAACAGCAAGGAAGGAAGACAGCAATTCAAATTTATGATATTTCCGTGCACATACTTCACTTTTTTGCTGCAGAACATGATAGCTAATTAAAAAAGTCCTTTGCAAGGCAGTATTGGTGGGGGAAGCATTACTGCTTTATCTACTAAAATGTTTCCAGAGTATTATGCAAGTCTTGGAGAACACACTTGTTTTCCTCTGTTAAGCCCATTTTTTATCATTGCAGTTCAACTTTCTGCAGGTTGGTAACACCCGGAGCTAGGTGTCTAATGGCTTATTCAAAAATGACTATTCTTCAAACTCTTCTGAATGATAATTCTTAATACTCTGTATTCCCAGTGCTGAAAAAACCTTTTAGCCACGAGAAACTCCTCCAGGTACCTAAATATCCTTTGCCCTAAAGCCATGATTCTGCAAAATGTGCCAGCATATGCTCCGCTTTGGCATAAAAACAAACAAACCAAAGGCACTGAATTGCTGTGCTGTGTTAGCTGTTTTATTTGGAGCTCTCCATATTGTGTGTGTGGACCTGGAGATCTAAAAATCCTGTATTGTTCTCCTTGCCTTTCCAACTACATAGTTCTAGGTGAGAGCTGTTAAAGAGCTGTGCATAAATGCAGCCTTTTTTCTCCTGGAGAAGTTTGCAAATGAGCATAAACAGTTACAGCTGCTGATAAGCACAGTCCTGTTTTGCTAGATTTATGTGCTAACGAACAAGGACTCCTTAAAATAATGAAATGCAGGGGCTTGATTCTCTCTTCGCCTGAGTCACTCCATTACCTCCAGTGCTTGAAGGGAATTGCTGCAAGAGTGGAGCGTTCGCCAGCCCTCCACACTGACGTCACGTGCAGACACCAGCCGAAGAAATTTATCTTCAGTTCCATGAGAGCAGCACATCAGACATTGGCAAGTGTTTTATGAGGCAGGACGTGGCTGACTCTTCTGACAAAAACACGGGGGTGCTTCGGAACCGGAGCTTTGAGCAAATATTGCGGCTCTCATTTCCAGCACAAGGGCCAGCGTGTTCCTGGCCCCAGCTTTGATGGCTCCTTACTGGGGCTGTCGCTCTGAGCTCTCCAGATTGCAGCTGCCTTTGCCCCTTCCACAAACACTGGAGTCACTGGAGTGTTACAGGCACAGCAGCCCCACACAATGAGGCAGTTGTGCTCATTTTCTTCCATTTTATCTTTGGAATCCTACTATTTAGGTCACTATCTGTTGCTTCCAGCTATTCTTTCCTGACAAATTGTAGCTCTTTGAGGGCTTAAAAAGATATAATCAATGAATTCATCTACGTTATTCCTCTGGGTATATAAAGATCTGGATATAACAAGCACTATACACAGCATTAGCTTGCCATTCCTGAACTGCAGCCCCAAGATTAATTGCTCATTGTAGGCCAAAATTTGAAGAGCTGCTGGGTGCCGGCCTCTCCAAAGATCTGATAGAGCTAACACAATAAGAAACAGCGTTTGTGCGTTTCTGGAATGCTTTAAACATGATGCCTCACCAACATGACCTGGAAGGGCGTGCAGGTAGGTGTGTTGTTGCACAACCCTCAATTTTAGATACAGATTGGGAGAATAACGGTGAACGGGCCGTTCACCTGATGGCGTCCGTCTTTAAAAGAAAACAAGCCAGCACACAAAACCAGCTTTCAGGTGAGATGATACCCAATTCTTGCGTTTCAGCAAGTAACTCCGCTCCTAGTGAGATACTTCAGTATCCATGGACAAAAACACATCGCAGGAATGCGGACATACAGGAATTTCGTTTACATTTAAACTAAAGCTCACTGATTGCTCATGTAAAAATTACTATGCTGTGAACGAAGGGAAGATGAGTGCTTAAGCAAACACTCATAAATTAATTTATAATGAAACATGACAGTCATAATTTAATTTGGAATGTATTTAAGATTGTTGTTGCTATTTGTATAGGTCTTTTTTGCCTGGAGGAAGATGTGCCTTTATAGTGAAATGAGTCTTGAAATACCAAACTTCTTAGGCAGACACTTGTATTAATTAAAATGATGTAGGTACTTTCTTAATGAAGAACTGTTGTCTACAGCAAAGAGTCAGACAGATACTGGCACTGCCGCTTTTGGAAATTTTACTTTTGCTGTTGTAGCGGTTGCTCTTTGCAACTATTTCTAACCCCCAGTGACTCTTTACTTCTGCCTCTGCTGCGTCCACCAGGCAGGATGGGCTGCTCTGTTCCCGCACAGGTCTTGGGGGAGACGTGCGGGGGCATCTTGGGCGCTGGTTGCAGGGCCAGTGAACCCCGAGCGCGCAGGGGGTGCCGGGGTGCCGTGTGCGAACCCGCACAGCTTGGGTTTGCGTTTGTTTGCCATAAATAAACCTCGCTTCCTTACACGGCTTGAACTCTGCCAGCAAAGACTTGACAACAACCAAGCACCTGTATTAAGTGCATTGTTATGGTGAAGTTTTTTGGAAATGCTGGAACCCATTTTTCTTGGACCACTCCCGGTGAGATGCACGAGCTGATCCTCCTCACCCGCCATGCAGGGACAGAGGCTGCGGGGAACCTGGGGATTTGATCTCATCAGCAGCTCAGTGGCACTGAGTTGTGGGCAAGGCAAAAGGACCTTCCTCTGCTGTGAAAATCATCTGTAGTATTTCGGGACTGCAGTGCTGACTGCTGTATTTAGAGGCAGCCTCCTCCAGGCTCAAGGATTTTAATGTAAATGGGCCCAAGGAAACAAGTTGCCACCACTATAGGTAGAAACCTGAGGCATGGACTGACTCAGTGTCTGGTCAAGAGAAAAAAAATTCAGCTGGGATGCCTATTCACCCCTCTTTCACCTATTTCTTTATGCCTGCCAAGCATGGGATTATTCAAACCAGACTAAAAAATTTTTAAAAAAGTACAGTTTAATGATCATTTACACATATACAGTATTTACAAGAATTACAAAAAAAAAAAAAAAAAGGCACATCCCACAGCAACCAAAAGCTTCCTCTAACCTTTTGGTACACCTCAAAGGTCCTTATTTACAAAGCTAAATTACAGGCACTTTTCATAATGTCACGTGTTTATATAAAAACATTTACCAGTTGTGAAATACCATCCAGCTTACCCACAGGCACTTTTTACAGTTTGAGCTCTCCCGCCATCTACCACATCAAAAACTCTGTTTATCAGCCCCAATTAAACTGGCATCACGTTGCATTTGTGATTTAACAGCCCTCCGTTTGAAAGGCACGTAGAACGCGTCAGGCTACACGGCTCGGTAGCTGTTGAGAATTTCTGCTAGTGTTTTTGCTTATGGCTTGCTGAAGTGATACAGCCTGCATTTTTAGTAAGCTGGGTAATAGCCGTTTAGGGAAAGGTTGTCAAGATTTGTTAGCTATGGTCTTTGCAACTCTTCCTGGAGGGAGTTAAAAAAAAAAAAAAAAATAGCCCTTTGTGGATGCTCTTTCACCTTACAAAGCTTATATATGAAATTCCTGCTTCCCTACGTATGATTTTTACCCAAAAAAAACACAGACTGAGCAAGCTTTGCATGGCCTGTGCATTTCCGTTATTTTATTTTGGATGTTTTCTTGATTGTGCCTTTCTTAAAACCAAAGCTCACTTTTACATTAAGCTCTTTATGAGTGGCCAGAGTCTTCGTCTAGATTATTCCCAGAAAGAAAAACACAATCACAACACACACAGTCTGATCTGAAGTCTTCTAATTCTGTGTGCCTACAAATATTTTCATACTCTTAGGATGTTTTAACTGTACAGATTCAACACAATGATACGCTAACTGAACGCACTCTCAAACTTCATTGCCCTGAAGAGAGCTTGGAACAAAACTTCTTCCACAGGCAGACATAGCAGCTCACACATCTTTTAGGGACGCCTGCATTCTGGATTTCCTTCGTGCAAGAGCTTCCTGTTTTTTCCTTTCAATTTCTTCTTGAGAACATTTTCTGTTTTTTTGTTCTACCAAAGACCCTGTAAATAAAAAAGAACACGCCTTAGGAGTCTTCAGGTTAGTTCAATATGTATTTTATCTCATCTCTTATATTCTCCCCAGTGCCTGAAGGCGCAGGCGGCTCTGACGCCCAGGGCCCAGCAGCGGCTCCAGGCGGGAAGGGGGACACGACGCTCGTTGCTGCCTCCCCAGCAAGGACCTGGCCGCACACATTCGCTTCACGGAGATTTTACTTGGTTGCCCTTCAAGTGAACCCTGTGACACAAGGAGTCAATGTAGGAGATGGCAACGGGTTTAGAAAATTAAGGCTATCAGAGTGAAAAGGGCTCTACAATTCAGTGCGTTAGGCAGAGAGATGGGCATCGAGACGGCAGAGACACCAGGGTCAGATACAGTACAGGTGTCACACAAATAAAACCACAAAGGTTGAAAAAAGGTCAAAAGCAGCAATAAAAATCTGCAAAGGAGACAAGAGCATGATAGCTAAGCATAATATTTTATATGTTGTGTTGCAGAACGATAAATTCCTGTACAATAAAATCCTGACCTCACTGGAACCAGCAGAAAGACTCCCATCATTCAGAAAATGTCAAGCTTTTCACCATTTATATACCATTTTCCAATCAATGTATTTTTAGCATATAGTCCTTCAAACTAAAGGTTTTTTGTTTTTTTTTTTTTTAAAGTAAAAAGGGTGAGGTAATTTTTTTTTTTCTCCAAAATAAGCTATGATTTAAGAGGCAGCCTAGACTGCAGCTCTTGCTAAGCACCAAAACAGCAAAATATTAGCTCAGTTGGCACAGGGCGTGCTGAGGGCTGCTGGTCTTAGCCACTCTGAGCACCCATCAGTGTGCGCTACCTTCACAAGGCGAGAGGGGGGAAGCAGCAGTCTGTAGCTGCAAGAATTCAAAGGATGCCAGGGAAGCTTCATTTTGTAGGAAGAAAAAAAAAAAAACAATCAGGTTCTAGATAGAACATTTAGTAATGGCTAATCTGATGAATACCAAAATTTATTATAAGCGAAATAAGAATGGCATTATGACTAGAGTCAGAACAGGAACAGTTTAGCAGGGTTAGTACAGACACTCATACCTGATGTAGGCAGTGCAAAAGATTCTGAGAGGTGTCTCTTGAAAGGCAGTTTTGTGTTTTCAGGCTTGCTGTGCAAAGCCGTGTTCAGCTGATTGTTGCTTTCTTCCAAACCTTGCATAGTGATTCCGGTGCCAGAACGGCACTCTGGGTTTTCAGACTCTACACGCAGAGTGACCTGAGCACTGTTAGTCTTTCGGAACTTAAACTTTGAAGGCACAAGTGATGTTTTGTTGCCAGAGCTGTTGTGCAGCGTTCTCCCCACGTTGCACAACAGGCCATCTGATGCTTTGCTACTGAAAGTGCTTACTGCGTTAGCAGGACTGACTTCAGAAGCAGTCTTTCCTGCTGGCACAGAATTCGATCTGTACCATTTGCCTGAAACAGTCTTTGCAGTATCCTCAGAAGCCGCTTGATGACAGCTTTTAGGCAGTGTGTATTTACACTCCACAGGAGCACTGGAGATCACAGTTATTGGACCTGAGACACTGTTGCAGCTCCCTGTGTGAGCTGCTGCAGTCAGCCCATGCACAACCTTGGAGCTGCTCCTACCAGCAGCACTCGCTGAAAGCGGGTCCTGCTTCACGTTTGTTTTCTGAGCACAGAGGCGACCGCACAGTCCTTGTTTAGATGCAGTGAAGCCGTTATCAGAGTTGATGCCAGCTCCTTCTGTAGTTCTAGCTCTTTCATTTCCTTGTTTGGCACCCTGGCTCTGAGTCTGCTTTTCTATATCGTCACATACCTGGTACAACAATTCATCATCCTCACAGTTTGCATCCCAAAGACTATCCGATTCACAAAACATATCTAAAACCTCATCAGAAAACTTCGGTTCAGTCCAGTCAAAGGACAGAGGACCTTTCTTTGGTATCTCAGTTTGGTTCAAGTGACCCGCACTAGCTTGGCTGGGCACTTTAGTCAGATCATTAGGTTTTCTATTAGCAGAAATACTGGATGGTTGACAGGAAATAGTATATGCAGTATTCCCGGATTTTTCAGTCTGTGGCCTATGAGCATTAGATCTTGAAGGAAAAGGAGGAAGAGGATTACTTTTAGGTGGAATAGTTTCACTGACATTCTTCACATGAGATTGCTTGTTAAACTCATTGTTTTGGACAGTTTTCCAAACAGCATTTATTTTGTCTGGCTTAAGGTCACATTTGCCATGAAAGGAAGCAGACTGTGTCTTTGACCTTTCTGTACTATTACATGACCTGTGTAAAGAAAGAGATTTTGCAACATTTTGTGTGTCTTTACTAGACTGTTTCAAAGGCAAATACTGCAAACTATTAGATTTGTGTAAACTCTCCAAACAAGTTACTGAATTGCAACTACTTTGTTCCTTCCTTCTGCTAGCATCACAGAGACCGAGCACAGGTGGATTTGTAGGAACTGCTGAAGCCTCCTCAGTATTTATGAGTTCAGGATTTTGAGTTATTTGCATCACAAAAGAGTCATCTGCCAAAAGGTCTGCATCCCAGTCATCAAAGTCATCAGGAACTACATCAGCAGCCTTACTGCAGACCACCACTTTGGTCTTCAGAGGATTTTGTTTTGTCAACAGAAATGTATGAGGTTTTGGAAGAGTCTGGTTCATGCTTCCTGGTAAACATGGAGTATCTTTTTGACACATCTCAGAAGTAACATTTTGCTTGCTTTTAGTTGGCTCAGGAAGGTATTCCTCCTCCAAGGTGTTTTTATTTTCCTGGAAACCATTATTTAGAGAAACACCCGACAGTCCTTGGCTCAGCTGTCCGCTACATTTCTGGGTGGAACAATCAAAAAGAGCATGAAGGGCTATTTCAGCTTCCAGGTCTATAGACTTCTGACTGCTAGAGTGGCACGGCTCAGCAGCAGCAATGCCTGTGCTCTCTGCCACTGCTTTCAGGGAGAGAGCAACATCTCCTTCAGAAACGTCATCCAGGACTGAATTCAGGTTCTTCTGCACGTCATCTTTACCATTTGGTAAAGTCTCGGAGGCACTCCGGATGAAGTCCTGACAAAGCTTCTCTTGTTCCTGAACAGCATCGAACTCTACCAGATTTTTATCAAATTCCTTAGCCAGTTTCATTAGTTCCTCTTCAGGATTTTTTATTTTAAGATCTCTAGATTAATAAATAAATAAAAATCAGAACAACAAAGATAACAAATACATATATATAAAAAGAATCAGAACTACTGATAAAAATTTGCCAAGTTCAATTACGCTACCTAATTAGCTGTTTATTCTCTAATTTAGCAACTAGAGAGAATGAGTGCCATTTTCAATGCATTCCTTTTAATAACTCCAAAGAATAACTATTCTGTTAACAACAGATAACCCAAAGTTAAAAGCACTTTGTACACAAATGTACAACTGCTCACTAGACTTAAACATTATTAAATAAAACATCCCTTTTCCGGCGAGATGAAACTGCAACTTACCTTGTACAACTTAACTTTGTCCTAGCTCGCAGTTTTACCACCCCAGGTGTACAGGGAATGGCGTCCTCACCAATCCATGTCCCTAAAAGGGATCCTCCACTATAGGCTGCTTTTTCATCCTGAATGATTAGATTTATAATGCTTAGCAATTTGATTTCAGATGAGGATTGAACTAGACCCACACCTTGCATTCATCTAAGTTGCTAAAGCAATTAAACTGGAACAAGTGCACTGAAAGCCAGGAGCCAAACAAATACAAGGCAAGCAAGACAACTACAATTGTGTCTTCTGATAGTCTTAATTTTATCAACTTAAAGCAGCAACTTCAGTTAAAATAATTTAATTCTATTTTAGCACTCCAATCTAATACTGTATTTACTTCCCCAACTGTAGGATTATACATCATCTCTACAATTCTCACTTTGCAAGCTCTGTTTTTGCTTACTTTAGTAAGCAGCTGCTTAAGAAATGTTGTCTGTATGCGCCCTGTTAAAAAGTCTGATTTCTTCCATTACAAATCATTCATACAAGGAGCCTTTAAAGAAAAGTAAATGAGGCTTAGAAACTGAATGAGGTTGTTTCAGAGCTGTAAAGTGCAGTCTTGGATCTGAATTCTCAAACCCCAGAGACGATGCTGCAGCAGTAAAACTACAAGTGGGCCAGAGCCAAATATGGTACATCAAGAAACACTCCAAT
>VZSV01000107.1:2638766-2678878 GCA_013398735.1 Nothocercus julius | reverse complement strand
GCCGACGCTGCCGCGGCTCCGGGCGTAAAACAAGGAGGAACACGAAGGTGGGAGCCCTCCCTGCGCCCGGGAGCGTCTGCCCTGGGCTTCGCTGCGGAGGAAACTTCGCAAGGCGGCGGGTTTCCGCAGATGTTCGCCGGGCACGCTGGTGGAAGTAGTTACAGTTAGCTCGTTGATTCTGTTATCAGCCCGGCCCGGGGCTGGCCAAGCTGCGTTCTGTACACAGCACCAGGGTTATGTGCGGCAGCTCTGTGTCACGCTGCGATTTTTATCTCTCAGAATAAGGCGCAAGCAGGAAATACGGCCTTGCCCCGTGTTGTGCATGTTCTGTCAGCTTACATTCTGTCTTTATTTACAAAATAAAAATCTCATTAGTCATGCTTAGCAGATTGTTACTTAGCCTTTGAAAGGGGAACGAATAATTAGTTAAAAGGATATTATCTCTGTGTATCTGTATTTCTTTCTGCAATGGAAGAACTGTTTACCTGATGTATGTCATCACTTCCGTTTAGCAGGTTAATATAATATGTTTTAGTCCTCCAATAGCAGAAACAGATAATGTGTCATTGAAACAAATTAAAAATCAACAACAAATGAAACGATGTCTGCTTGCTGAGGATGAAAGCTCAGGCAGATATCAAACCTCCTTATCATGAATTCCCTAAAATTTAACTGAAAGCAACCATTTCCTGCAGTCTGTTTGTTTATGCGTTTGAAATGGCATAAAAATAAACATGCTTTGAAGTGACCCAAGATAGATTAGTCCAGGTTTGTCATTTCTTACTATTTTTGTAAATGGTCCTTAGAAAATTAGGTCTGTTGGCATCTGGGAACAAAAATTCAACTGGGAAAAGAAGCTTTAATATGAAACAGAAAGAATTATTCCCATGCTCTGGCTGCCCTGTCATATGTCATGACATGTGGCAGGTTGACTGCTCATTAATTCTATTTATATCAGTATGATAATACACCCCACTGAGTACACATGTGTTAAAATATTCATAAATTATGTTTAGTGCAAGCAGATATACATTACACGCCAAAAGAAGACTATTATTTAAAGACAAAACTGGTAAACAGTCAAACACGGAGAAGTCTCTTTAATATTGGCCCCGTACTCTGTGTATTATCAGGCTCGCTTTTAATTGTCTTTCCTTGCAGGCTCCGTCTGCAGTGTTGCGCTGTGTGAGGCACCTTTACATTTTTAACAACTTTCAAAAAGAAGAGGTTTTTACTGAAGGAAACTGGAATTTTAGAAATTACCGAAAATGTCATATTATCTCTAAGCAATAATTACAGCAGCTTAAAATATTTAAAAGGAAGATTTTTCTTTGACCTTGAGATATTTAAGGCACTCTTTAAACAGCTGAAAGCTTGAGCCTAAATATTAAACAAATCCAATGTGAACAATTTTCTATGGGAAATGCAGTCTGGTTCCAAACATAGTCAATCATACACTGCTCAGGGTATTTTATGCTCTGCATATATATTTTATAAGCTTACTAAATACTCTTCAAAACAATTTTAAAATAATTTTAAAAAGTATTTTAGTTTCTGTAGAACATGAAAGTAGTCTGAGGATATTTGAAGTGGTTCTCTCTCCATCCTACAACCTCTTTGTTTATAATCAAAATGCTCCATAAGTGCAATGGATTTGGAATGACTTCATAACGTTGTGTTAGAATTAAGAAGAGTATTTGGGTCTTCGTGCTTTTTAACCATGCTAAAGGCCCGTGCTTTGTAACCAGCAGGACATGGCTGCTAATTGTCTTGAATTCCTTCATCTAAAAATATGTTAATATTTAAAAATGCATTGCAAAACTTCAGAAATTATCACAATGTCACGCACTAAGGTTGCAGGTGTGAAAATCACTGGGGGCTTCAAAGCTATTAACAGAAGGCTTGATATGGGGCACGTTTATTTATAGTTAGTGTGATAGAGGTTGTCCTCCAGAATAAGCACAAATCCAAGCGTGGTTAGGTACCCTCTTTGTGCTTCCTAGCTGGAAAGCAATTTCCAAACTTCTAAAAACATCAAATGAAAACCTAACGGGAGCAGGCAGAATGAAGGAAGGTCTTGCTTCATGGTGAAAGGTAGAAAAGCTGAACGGTGAGGGCTGGCTTTTTGCAGTTAGCCTCTTTCTCCTCACTTTTGAGAGGTCTGCCAAGGGACAGGATAGCGTGACTGGCTCCGAAGGGGAATAGCCTTTCCATGCACGGGACTGTGCAGCAGGCACTGTTGCTTGGGCCCGTTTTGTAGGGCTGGGGCTTTGCAAGGGCACCGGTTTCACCCCTTGGTGCAGTGCTTAGGAGGGGTTGGGAATTTTCTCCTCCTTTGATTGAAAGTGCTGCTCTGAAGAAACTGAAACTTTATTTTTTTTTTTTTCCAGTCAGGTATCAGTTTCAAAGACACTTTCATCAGCACAGGTTTGTCAGCCGTCGGCTGGAATTTCTGGTCCCGAGCAGAGGAGATGGAAAGGCTGGAATATCAGGTAGCAGGGTGGTCGGGGCACTCACCTGGAATGTGGAAAATCAAGGTTGAGGCCGAGGGACTTGAACGTGGGAGTCGCAAAGCGGGTGCCCTGAGCACAGGGCTTTAGAGCTGTCCTCCTGCTGTGCATTTAACCATTTATTGGGAGCCGGGGCACGGTGGCAAAGCAGGCGGGAGGTGGGTGCTCGAGCCCCCAGCTGTTAGGGCAGCTCTCCCGTTTCGCTGGCCGAACTGGAGCACGGCCGGGTCCCCGGCAGGGACAGGAGCGACGTGGAAACCTCGTGGAGGGCTTGCGGAAGGAGACACATGCTCCTTGCACCCCTCGGCGGATGCTCCTTGCCGTAGAAACCAATGGCCAAAAAGCCACCGAATTCCTGGGAGCGAGATGTGCCCCATATAATGCAACTTGTAAATTGCTAGAGAATTTACTGGGTGTGAGGTTCCTTGTAAGTGTAGAAAGAAGCTGTCCCTTAACACTACAGCTTTTTACAATAAAATGCTTCCTGAATTTTAAGAAACTCTGTAATAATCTAAGCAAGGCTTTTAATCTTGGTAATGGTAAAAGCAAATTATATACACCATCTAATTTTATCAGATGGTAACAGTTGTAGTTTTTATCTTCAGAAACAGGTTGCAAGTGCTAGGGGGGAATAACTCTTCACAGCAAAAGCGAAGTTAATTTTATGTTGTCTTATGTTGCTAGTGAGGAAGCCCCTTGTTTTTATAGTTCATCCATTTTTTTTCTGATTTTTCTGGAAGAAAAAATGAGTCATACCACACCACAGTTATTTAAATACAAAAAAAAAAAAAAAAAAAGTCAAGTCAGTTAAAAAGGTCTCTCATTATAAGCTTTTTGAAAGTTTGCTATGCACTTTCATGTAAAACTTGGCCTCCGTACAGAACTGCCGTACAATCATTTTCATCTGAGATTTGAACATATTGGAAGAACTAGAGCAGTTCTTTCTTCTATCCTGTCATTTTTTTCCCTTGGAAATGATGAGCATATGGCAACCACCCTCACTGGGTTCTCAAACAACAGGAGGGACCTTATTTCGATTCCTACATCCTGTCATCAGTGAATCCCATGATATTTTGTTCTTGCAAGGCTAAAGATGTGATTCGCATTTGCCATAAGGACAGAGCTTAATGTGATGCCATTTTACCACAGGAGCCCTCAATCAGTTAATTAAACATGATATAAATCACTGCATGTATTTGTAAAGTAAGATTAATATGGCAAAGTCAGAGCAGCAAGGAAGCCTCACCATTGTCTGAGTGCGAATGGCTGATACGAAGATTACCCTTTTGGAAACTGGATATCTTTGAGTGGGTTTTGTTGGCTTAATCCCTCAGACTGCTTTGTGCAACTCGAAACCCAGAGCTGTCATCTTTAGCCAAAATTTCAGCCATAACTTCCTCAGCTTTCACCCGATCGTTTAAATCAGCATTCAGCATTCTAATGCTTAGGAAGATCAAGCCTTTCAGCATACCACAAGGCTTCTTCTTGCCACCTGGGACACTGGCAACATGTTTCATAAATATTGCATTTCAGTTCATCCTGGAGATTCTTCTTTTGGTTTTGTTTTGGTTTCTCTTTTTCTATTTTTCTGAGGGATTTACAGGGTACCCACAGCAGCGCATTCCACCATTGCGGTCACTTAGGTTTACAGCCTTAATAGAAGGGATTTTTTAAATTTATTTTTTTTTGCCTTTCTTGAAGTGCTATGGAGCCTTGCTAAACTAGAGCAATTCCAGACACACGAGATAGGTGCTCTGGAAAGATCAAAGCCCCCTAAAGACAGCTCTGCAGGATGCTGGAGCTCACTTTGAAACGCGCTGGGTTTACAAAGCAGAGCCGTATTAAACCGCGTGTTAAAAAGTCCCACGTCCAGGTAGCGCCCGCGGCCTGATGGGGTTAATGTGGAAGCCGCTTTAGCCACCCTCGTTTCCCACCTGGCTGTGAGAGCCGCGGAAGGAGCAGTCCTGGCAGAGCAGTGCGCGGCGTCTCGGCCGCGTCCCCGGCGCGAAGGCGCCCGGCGCTGCAGCTCCCTGCTCCAGCTGGGGCCGGGATACCTGCGGAAGGATCCCGTGCCGCGGGGCCAAGCCTGCGTCCCTGCGCTGCCTGTGCCTGGCGCAGAGGGCGGGAGGGACGAGCAGGCCCGGCGCTCGCAGCGCCTTCCACGGAGCTCCCGTCCGCGAGCGCGAGAGGCTAACGGGAGCCCTGGATGCTCCAAACCCCGGGCGTCTCCGCAGCGTTCCTAAGCTGCAGGTGCACAGACGCAAACCCCAGGGATGTGAGGGTGGCTCTCTGTGCTCCACGATAAACTGAAATACTCCAGATTAAAATGGAGGCCAAAAGCTCTAGTGCAGGGCTGAAACTGTGTTTCATCTGTGATAGGTGTTTTTTTATTCACGTTCTTATTTTGAATTCAGAAGGTTTGTTTTGGATGCAACAGTTAGCAAACATCACTGTTACGGATTCCTGAATCACTACGTAGGTTTTAGTCTAAAACTCTACACAAATTACCTTGCAATTTCTTGAAAAATGGAGTGGTTAGAGTACTTCACTTTTCGGTGATTACTGTCAGTAAAATTTTCATAATAAATAGATTGTTATTGTACTGAAATAGGATAGTATGGAAAGGCCATCAGATAAGAGACTTGCTTTCCTTCAAACTCTTACCAGTATTCCTAAATCTGGTACAATACAGGATTTTTATCACAAATGCGTTGGCCAGGAAGAATGGAAACAAAAAGAAAACAGCAGAAATAAACGGGATGGGGAGGAACTTGGTGAGGAAGCTGGCGCTGCCCAAGGGAAGCCCTCGGGCCGGGCTCGCTGCGGATTCGGCCCGTGCGTGCCCGTCTCGCCGAGCCGCGCTCGTCAGGGCCCCGCTTTCCGCCCCGGAGCCGCCGCTTTTCCCGCTCAGGGAAGCATCGTTCCCACAACACCCAGGGGCAGCTGCGTTTCCGCGCGTGATGCCTTTGCCTTTAACACAAGCTGCAGCGTGCACGCCGTGTCCATGCTTGTTCTCCGTCGTGCCCTGTGGGTCGCGTTGCTTGCTTAGCCGGCGCTGTCAGGCTCTGAATAGCGCTTCTTTATTTATGCCATTCTTACATTGTTACGTTTTGTGTTATCTCTGACCTAAAATTCCTTGTCATTTACAATGAGACCTCGCAAAACGAAAACAGTTTACTTAGAGGATTAGGGTTGATGTGAAGGATTAATGCAGAGCTAAGGAATCTCCCTGCGAGATATTTGGATCAAATCCAGGCTGCACAAGTTACCACACGTTGCAGTGAGCAGGGAGAATGCACCTTTCCATGGGTTTGGGGGTTTTGTCCCTGCGCACAAAGCCTGCGACGGCTTTGCTTCGGCCCAGTTCCTGGGCTGGGGGGCCGCCGAGCCCTGTTGTTTTGGCACGGGCATTTGCAGCAAGGGGTTTTCCACGCTGGCGCCGGTGCGTTCGCGGAGAGGCGCTCGGAGCCCGGGAGGGGTGGTGGCTGCCATGGGAGCGCCCGGCGCAGGGAGCCCCTGCAGCTGGCAGCACGAGCCGAGAACTCGTTTCTGACCCATTCCCGGAGGCAGACGGGTTCTTTCCCAACCTTCCTGAGTGCTACTGAAAACACAGCAGTCAGCGCTGCTATATACTGCTTAGAGATTCTCCGTAGGAAAAGCTGCCAGGACATGGCCTTCCTCCAGAGCATGTGCAGCCTTATCGCGGGTGCCTTATCCTCTTGTGTACAGCAGTGCTGGCCGGAGTGGCGGGAAGCCCTGTGTTTAGCTGGGAAAAGGGTGGCGCGGGAGCCCCCAAGGAGCCCCCTGGGGCATGGGAAGAGCTGCCCTAACGCTGCCTTGGAGCCACTTTTGCAGGTGAAAAGGTCGGGGTCTCAAGGGCTTTTTTGTGTGTCAAGCAGTTGCTTCCCTCAGCCATTAGTATGAGATAGCAAATTTAATGCTTGATATTGAGTAGCAAATGTCAGGGTGGTTTCAGATGGGCTATTCCAAGGATTAGAGATGGAGAATTCAAGCCCCTTGTTGGGCCCATTGTAGAGCAGCCCCTTGCCAGGCCTGTTGTAGAGCAGCAGTGCCAATATACTTGTCTCTTGATCCAAATCTTTGATATAAAAGTGAAAAAAAAACAAACAAGCTTGAAGGGCAATCGGGGTCTCTGCTCGTATGCTCTGTGTTACATGTTTATTCGTGTCAGGTTGTTTTCTGCAGCTTGGCAGTGCTGCTTCTTTGCAGAGACCCTGCGGAGGGTCTCTGGGAGCCGCCAGGGCCGGGGCCCGTCCCGCCCGGCGCCTGCGGTGCCGCCCGCGCCGCTGCGGTGGCCTTGGCTCCGCCATGCGCCTCCTTCCAGCATCACGGAAAGCTCTAGAACATTGCTGCACGGACCCAGGCAGAAAACGCTTGGGTAGTTTTATGCACGGGGAGTTTAATAGTGGGATGCAAGAGCAGATCGACGGCAGGCGATTCTGTGGTGAAAGGCGTGATTGCAATAACCCCTGGGACGACTCCTCCCGAGTGGTTCCCGAAGTGCCTGTGGCCGCCACGTATCGGGCACAGCCGAGGATCACTCCCTGCGGATGTGGAATCGCAGGGACGTTTTACTTGGGGAGCCAGGAGGGGTTGGTGGGGAGAGGAAACAGAATAGACATTAATTCACAAAATTAAGCAGTTTCACCTTTTCGGAGCGCGGCCGTCATGCTCGTGCTTGTCCACGTGAAGCTGCCTTTCCAGCAGAAAAACAGCCCTGCCCGTGTGTTTGCCTGTCTTTGGGACTGCCTGATTGCTTGGCGTTGCGTGGCGGTGCCGCAGGGACATGTGCTGCAATGACAACCTGCCCTCACGGGGCCGGCGGCGCCAGCCGCTCCCCAGAAACCTTGTCGGAGATGGGAAGAGCTGAAGTGGCCTCCGGCCGCGCTCCTTCTCCGTGTCCTTCCCCCTCGGCTCCGGAGGCCGCGTGCTGGCCCAGCGGTGCCGTGCTCGGTGGGGGCAGCACACGTGGCACAGACGGGGCGGCTGGCCGGGAGCCTCGCGCCGCTCGCCCGGCAGGCGCCCTGGGCGCAGAAGCTACAGCTGCGCCGATCCTGGTGCCGCAGCGCACTAAGGACGGAGAGACTCAGCCTGCAGTGACGTAGGGAATGCTCAGGGTGAAAAACTCCCGATGTCTCGCTCCCTTAGGTTAATCCCCCTGGGCTTTTTTGGTTGTTTTTGTTTTTCTTTTGTTCTTGAGTAAATGGAGAAGCCCCCAAGCTCGGGCTTCTCGCCAGGGGCCGCACGCCGGGCCTCGCTCGTGGCCAGCCAAGCTCTGCTTTCCACTGAAACTGCCCTATATTTAGTGTTAGGCTTCACATGACCCTGACATTGTGTAGGGGCGGGAGGAGGAGGAGGAAAAAATGGGTTGCTGAAGGCTACTGCTCTGCATAGCATGGAGCCTGTGCCCACTCTAGCCATCTTTTTTCATTGTGATATATTTTGTTAGCAGTAAAAGGATTAATTCTAGAAATCAAGCTCTTTGATTATGATAAGCATAATAAATATCTTAGACAAATGGCTCTCCTTTTAAGAATATTAGTAAACAAAGACCTTTGCTCTCCTCGGCCGGGCCCGAGTGTGCTGGTACATGCGCTCGCACCATCTGCACTGTGTGCTAACACAGCTCCTCCTTGTCTGGTCTTCCTGGGAACGCATTATATAGATTGCAGCTGGTTCAGAATGCAGCTGCCAGGGTCACGACTCACACTGCGATTAATCATTACGCCTGGGTTAGCTTCATTACTTTGACTACCCATTACATTTAGCGGAGATTAGGAGATGTTGCTTTTAACTTACAAGGCTTGGGCTCGCACCTCCTCACCTCGGCGACACGCTTCCACGGCGTGTTTGGGGCTCCTGGAGCAGGAGAGCGCGCTCTGGGTGCTTTGCTTTCAGCTCTGTGCGGATCGAGCGGCGCAGCGTGGGATGCCTCCCGGCCTCGGGGTCCCCTCCACTGGAGAGGAATGATTCCGGCCCGGCATATACTGTCAATGCGGAACTTGTTGCCAGAGAAAACAGTGTGATGAAGAGGAGGATGAAAACAGCATCACCACGCCATTCGTAATTGCCGTTGTAATCTACCTGGTTCCCTGGATTTGTGGCTGTGTAGTTTGGGTGATAGCCATCCACAGGCATGTGGTTTCTCAGGAGGAAAGGGAGCTGGTGCTAGCGCTTCCCCTGCGCACGGAGCCAAGATCAGGAAACAACGTGGCATTTCCCGACATAGCTTTAGCTGGCGGAAACGAACAAAACCCGTCTAACTCTCCTGCGTTCCCTGGAGCTGGGTCTTCTCAGGCATGAAGAGAGCCGAACGCACGCAAGGCTCCAGCAAGACCTGGGCTTTTCTTTCTGATAGAAGAGCAAATTTAATAATGCCAAAGGTGACCTCTTTCTCATACAATACAGCAGATTTATTTATTTATTTGTCTACAGGTTCCATATTCATTTTGATTCCAGCCGTTCAAAGCTTCATATAATCCTGGGTGCTCAGTTTTTCCAGCTTCTGTGTCCTGACCACTGTGTTTTATGTGGTAACCCAGAAGGACCTTTCCTTTTCGAAGGAAAGCTGTCCTTGCTCGTGAGCGCCGCCCTCGTTTCACAGCGTCTCCTCCAGGAGCTTCTGCTGCTCCCCGCGTGTTTGGTAGCAGCTGCTGCAGCTGAAACCCTCCTGGGGCCCTGGCTGTGGGGAGCGCTCAGGCCACTCGTTTTCCAAGCGGGCTCATACACACAGGAGGCTTTCAGGTGGGGCGGGCAGGTGTTCCTCTGCACAGCTATCGGTTTTTATATGTGCCCAGGCCAAACACAGAGGCGAGGAGCCACCTCGGCCGCTGCCTACGGGGTGCGTGGCAGCTCCATGCTACCGCACGCTCCTCTGACATCTGCCTCGAGATGTATGGACGTGTGTGTTTCTGGGGTGAATTACGAGCCCCTGAACCGGAGAAATACATCGGCGATAACTTGGGCTCCTTCTGCGTGTTTGAGCCTTCTTGTTGCTCTTTTGTAGGAGAGCATGTTCCTTCTTTTTTTGCATTTGACCGCACGATAGTTTGTTTCTCTCCCAGGTTCCTGAGTGCCCGTCTGTTGTGCAGTCATACATGAGCAAAGCCGTGGCTCTGCGCAGGCGAGAGGCCGAGCGCCATGGCATGTGCCAGCAGGCGCGTGCTGGGGCAGGCACCAAGGAGGCCGCTCGTTAGACGCTGCTCCCTTAGGTCCCTCAAGAGTCCCGTTTTTGTGGAACACAGAATGCTTTCCCTTGCTTTCCTCTGCATGTTTTTCTTTTTTTTTTTTTTCTCCTCCTTTGCTGCTGGAATAAATTACCATGTCCAAGTGCCAGGGTTTGGACTTATCCCTGCATGGGCATCACCAGTAACGTGCATTCAGCAAATAGTACTGACTTGAAAAGATGCCTCCTGCAGATTCTACGGCTTTGCTGCAGATGGGAAAATAACAGCATCTGGGGACGTACGGTGTGTTTTTCCCCGAGGTTGACCCCACTGATGCTCACCCCTCTGCTGGCTCTGCAGATCATGCACTGCCGCCCTTCGGCTGCCTGTGTGGGGCCGTTGAACAGGCTCCCAGGGCTAAGATGCAGCTTGCATGGGGTGAGTAATCCCAGAGGAGGGTAAAACGGCCTCATCGCTGGCAGCCCTTCCTGCCTTTGCCAGCAAGCAGTGCTGTTCCCTGTGTTTATTTGTGGCTGACGCAGTACCCCAGCATCCATGTGCGATGTTCAGAATAAACACACAGCGCTTTGGGGCTGTGGCTGTGTCCTCCTGTGTCCAGCTGTTTCACTTCCTCAGGAAATTTCTCCCGGGCCAAAATGTGATGTGTGTGATGTGAAATCCGAGGGGGGTGGACACAGAACTAGAAGAACTGTTAACCCAGTTCTTCTGCTGACCAGGAGAACTGGGTGAAATCATCTCATTTTCTCCTTAAACTGAGATCGCGGTAGCTGTGCCGCATGGCTACGGAGTGAATGGAGCTGGGGAATTAAACTGCAGGAACTGCTGTGGAGTGAAGGTGGTTGGGTTGCTTAAGAGGGTTCAGATCGTCTGGCTGATCAATATCAAGTATTAGCAACACTATATTAGATAAGACTTATGCTGGACCTTATTGCCATGATGCCCATTTATTGATACTAACACTTGATCATAGACAACAGATTATTTAGAAGTTATTTGCAATGAATGTTGTTAGTATATATTACATGGCTTGATCTTGCAAACCTTTGCTCTCGAGGGTAGTCAGCTGTCTTCAAGACTTTGCAAGCATGGCCCCTATGCAACACAACCTCGATTATCTGGGTGCCAGGGGACACATTGCATAAGTTCATATAATCGACATTTTGAATAATAAGGAACTTTTCCATGCAATTAATAGATGTCAGGGGACAAGACCATCTTTTGGATGGCAGGGGCTTTTCAGAAAATTTAGCTTTTAGTTTCAGAGTTTCTAACGTACGTTCTGCTGACAGACTGAAATTGCAGAACCTTGGAAATGGACCTACATATCCTTTAGCAGCCCCTCCTCTGGAATTCTGGACTAGCCCGAGTTCTGCTTGCCGTGGTCCTGGCTGCACCGCTCAAGCGCTTGGCCTAATGTTGCACTAATGTTGATATTAAGAGTTGGATTCAGGGGATGCAGCGTTAGCTCCACATTGTAACCTTCTGGAACAAGACATTGTTTGGAAATACATCAGTGTCAAATTTGGAGTCTAGTTCTAACAGCAGAGCGGCTCCGGCCCTTGCGCTCCGCCCTGGCACGGCCGTGCTGCTTTCCTAGGAGAGGCCTGCGGCTCGCGCCGATGGAGCGGCAGGTTCAGCACGAGAGGTCTGATGGGCTCTAGGCAGGAGGGGGAGCGCATTTGGAAAGTTGCACTTTAAAAAAAAAAAAAAGGAATAGTGGCAATAGTGCCAAAAATCTTAAGGATAAAGCAGAAGTAGTTCATAAAAGTAGAGGAAATGTCCTTTCTGTCCATCTCATCTGTGAATCTGGAGATTTTTATAGTTGCAGAGCCATCTGCTATATTTCATTTATTGTGCAACTTTGGTACTTCACCCTCATCTGCTTGCTAATCTGCTTTTTTTTTAGGCCTACTGAAATTCCCAACCTCTGAGCATCTGTCAAATGGCTGCCATTGTTTTGGAAACAATAGCGTGGTGTAAAGAGGACTGCAGTAAGCGATGCTGCGCCGTGGTGGCAAAAGCCGTGCGGGAAGGAGCCGCTCCCTGGTCCGGCACCCCCGGGAAGCGTCAGTGCCGCCTGCCTTGTCCTGCGCCCTGGGATGTGGCTCCCTTGCTGTGCCCGGGCCAGGGATCGGCGCTGCGGCTGCCAGGGAGCGCCGGGGTGGCGAGCGCGGGGCTCTCACCCTGGCCCGCGTGCCTGGGGTGCGCAGCGGGGCCAGGGCCGCCGGAGCCACGCTCGGCGCGTCGTCCCCGAGCCTGCCCGAGCGCTCACAGGAACAGGAGCAGAGAGAGAAGAGAGGAGGAAAAAAGAACGCGGGCCAAAATGCCCCGAACGAACGAACGTTTCGTCAGCTAATGAAGGTCGCATCGGCTAATGAGCGCCTTCCCTTGATGATTCAGCTCCAGTTGTTTTCTTTGGGAACTAATCATTCTATCCTGATGGGCGCTCCTAAATTTAGAGGTTAATCCCTGCAGGCTCCTGCTGGGGGAGGCTGAAGCTCCCGGCCCCAGACCTGCTCGCTGAGGACCCACCACAGGCGCTGCGGATCCCGCTCTGCCCCAGCCGCCTTCCCCGCTGGCCCCGTGGTGGTGATCTAGGCGGTTGCAGAGGAGGTGGCGCAGGATGCAGGAGCTGCTCTCCTGGGCCTCGTGTCCCTGCCCTTTCCTCGCCTTGGCCGCTCGCGTGCAACGGGCAGGGGAGCAGCCCGGCCTCGCGCGGGGCAGGGGCGCCCTGGGTGCTGCAGCGCATGGCGCCGACAGGACAGGACAGGACAGGGGCAGCAGCGCTCCCGGGACGGGCGCCAGGACGTGTCTGCTGCAGAAACGCGCCTGGCTCGCGGGCCCTGCTCGAAAACGCCTCGCTGCTCCCGTCTAGGAGGAGGTGTGGGAGGCGCGATTGGATGTGCTGCCGTCCAGGGGAGGAGGAAAGCACTGCCTGTGTACAGCCCCTAAAATCATCCTGATGAGAGTTACGGTCGGTTAAATCAGGTAATAAAGTTAATGACATGGAGGCCCCTCAATAAAGTGAATTCCCAGAGGTGCCTCTTGCCCCACGCGGAGAATCCAAACCCGAGCAGCAGAAAGAGCAGAGCTTCACCGCTCACCTGGCACCTTCCCCCATCCGTAGTAACTAACAGTGGCTGGAAACGTAGGACTTTTTGTGGAGAAAAAGGGTGTTGGGTGAAACCAACCGTCAGGAGTCCGGCTGCCTGGACGAGCTGGAGGACCCTGCAGCGTGGGAGCAACGGAAGAGCCAAGGACAAGGATGCGGCTGGCTGTGCGGCGCGGGCTGGGGAGAAGGGAAACCTGGCGTGTTGTCACGAGTGGTCTGTCCTGACACGTCTTTTTTACTCATAGCTGCATAAATATATATTAAAAAGAAAAAAAAGGAGCTGGCTGACGATTGCCACATCAATATTGCGTTTTCAACACGCAATGGCTTTTTAGTCAGCAGAGGCTGTTGGCAAGATTTTTTTGTTTTCATCTAAAATGTTTGGTTTTAGTGAAATATTGGGAAGTGAAGACCTGGAGTTTCTTTTTTTCTTTTTTTTTTTTTTTTTCCTGTAAAATCATGAGGAGCTCCATGCATTTGTTAACAAATTGTTGGGTTTTTTGTTAGTCTGTTGTATCACAGCTGTCTGAAACGCAGCGCATGCATTATATATGTGTTGTTAGTTGTTGTGCATTTGGTCTGCTGAGACCCCCGAAAAGCAGCTCTTTGGCAATAGGAGGGAAAAAGAGATTTGCAAAGAGGATAATGAATGCTTTTAGATTGTTATTTATTTGTTTATTTTTGGATTATGGATTAAAGAACCTCCACCCTAGAAATTTGCCAATATTTTCATTAGACCTGGCAGGTTGTCTCTGAAACTCTGAATTCTGACCGGTATTACCTGTTTGCTTAGAGAAAGCCAGGGCCCTGCTCCACTGCATTTTCTCTGGGGCTGATACACCAACAGACAGGCATTTGTCCACCTTTTTATTATTATTATTAGGCAGAATAAACCGTTCAGTAACCGGGATTAAACCGTCAGAGTAACATTATCCGCAGCGGCCGAGTGGAAAGGGTCCCACGTGGGATGAGACGAACGCCTGTCGCGTAGGGGAGCCGTGTTTGCTGCTGAGGTGACTGTTTCCTGGGCTGTTCTAGGCAGGTATCCCACATGTGCCGTTTCCAAAGATGTTGCAAATCCCTGATGCTGAAGAAGAGTTTGTTTTCCAGACCTGAGCCAAAATCCAGAGTTCCCTGATGGAAATCGATGGTTTTGCCAGAACACACAACATTCTGCAGTTGCGGTGAACAGTTTTTAGTTTTTTGTTGTAAATATCAAGGAGTGTTTATAAGGTACCGGCAGAAGGGTATTCTCTTTGGAGAGCAAGAGGGGAGGAGAGGGGGAAAAGCTGCTGTGGGAGAGCCAGTCCGAAGCGCAGTTTGGGGACAATTCCTGCTCCCGCTGGAACACAAAGGAAAACCTTCCCTTGTTTCAGCGGGAGCAACGCTAAAAGAAGAAAAGGTCGTGAAGTTAAACATGCCCTCATTCAATATAAGTAGAGAAATATTTAAGAATGTTTTACATGGTTGACTTTGCCCTCCATTCACGTACAAGTACCTATTTGGGTATGGGAGACTGTATTACGAATCAGAAGTAGAAAAATGATTTTTGGGTTAAAACCATCTCTTTTCTATCAGTCTATTTAGCAACCCAAATAATATAATAACATTGCTTGAGTGCAACACCGGGAAGTTCATTCCATGAGGAGCTGGCAGTTTCTCTGTCAGGACAAATGCTGAGAATGATTTTTTTCCATTATTAACCACTTCAGGCTGTCTCTACGAGGTGCCAAAATAACTGTGTAAAATCTGGCCCTGGAGCGCTGCAATAAACCTTCCCCAAATGCTGCATTCCCGTAGTTTTCTGGGCTGTGCCATTGGAGCGGTATTTCGCGCAGAGACCTCGCGAATCTGTCTGTAAGCAGCCCTGCTGCCGGCCTCGTCACTGCGTAAGGGAAATGAAACGGACGGCAGGGCACCAAGTTAATATTGGTGAAGAAATAAAATGTCAAGTTAGAGCGGGTAATAATCTTCGAACCCTCTTCCTTACGGGTCGGTCTGGAGCACTCGGGCTAATAGTGCAAATGTGCTTAAACATCTTCGAAGGCGGCGTCGCGGGCCCGAGGCTCGGGGGGAAGAAGCGTAAAGGTGACTTCTGTGTCCGGATGGGTTTAAATAGCTCTCCTGGAAGCGATCAAGACTGGCAACTTTTCACCTTTTCATCTCATTATTTATTTGCTCAGCGCTGCTTGGTTTAAAGGTTGTGCCGGTGGAGCTCGCGGCCCAGCAGGCCGGGGCAGACGTGCGGAGCAGAGCAGAGCACGGTGCCAGTTTTCTCATTGCGTTGCTGCTCTTGGGGCGCTCATCGGTGGCCTCATCCAGGTCCGGCTCTCTGTGAATCTTTCCAGGCGTTTTGTTAGCACCTTCAGAAAGCTGAATTTGACTTCTGTTAATGCTGCTCTTTTGACTCCCTGCAAGGGAGACGACGTGGCCGGTTCTCAGCCTCGTGGCCCTAGCTCCAAGGCTGCTCCCTGCCCCAAGCGTGCTCCCTGCTCCAAGGCTACTCCGTGCTCCGAGGCTGCTCCGTGCTCCAGCTGCATTTGAAGGCCCAGAGAGGAGGTGAATTTGGGAAGTGGTACAAGCTGCAGGTAATTCGTTTGCAGTTTGCTTTTTCCCTGCGTATTTTCACCCAAGTGGCTCGGGGACTGGCATGCCCCTAGGCCCTGCAGACGTCTGAGTGGCTCTGATGACACACGAGGTCATGACAGTAATGAGGTAATCTTGCTTTTCCCGTCTGTCTCTCTATTTCTAGTACTGCAGTACCAACATTTAGGTTACGAAAGCTAACAAAAATCCCAAGCCCAGACCATTAGATAGAGTCATCTATTTCATACTTTTATTATTGCTTTAATATCAACATTCCCCGCACCTGTGGCTTTAATGAGGCTTGAAAAAAATGTAGGAAAATAACGATACGCTTTTCAGCATGGATATAAAAGCATTTCACAAGGCAGGCTGCACTGGGCTCTTCCCGGGGGGATGAGCTTGCACTGCCCACGTCCCCATAAGGTTGCCTCTCTAAGCGGAGCAGAAAGGCCCCCAATGTGAAAAAAATCAGCGTTGTGAGAAATTGCAGGCTCACCTGCTCCTTTCTCTGACACTACCTCGTGTGGAAGCTGGGAAAGAAATGCCAGCAGTCTTTTCCATGTTGTTATCTGCCTTGGATTAAATTAAACAAGCGGTTGCTGACTGTAGTTGATGGAAATAACGAGCCAAACTGATGACTTGGAAAACAAAGCAAAAAGATGTCACTTATTTTAATGGCTTTGTCCTCAAAGCCTTAGGTATGATTGCCCCCCTTCCCCAGCTGAGATAAATATGGTGCTTTTGTCTCAAAACAGAGGCCCTAGCACCAAATTACTGAACAGATTTCTTGCTCGGCAGTGCTGTGTGCGCGCTGCAGCTGGCCCAAAGCAGACCACACGAAGCCTATAAACAGCTCTGCAACTTGGTGTGTAAAATCTCAAGATTTGTTTCGAATGTTTTGAGACTTTCCTTTGCAGGAAAGTTGGGTGTTTGCTTGCAAAGCCTCCCACCCTTGCAGTGATCATATTGAATTCTGTAGCTTTTGTCATCACTTCTGTTCACACACTCTTCCATGAGTCTGAACAATGCAGTATGTTTCTTGTGTCAAACTCCTTCCTGCGTTTTAGTCTTTTATCTACTTTTTTTCTTCCTACCGCACAATTTTATTTTTACCCCCTCTTTTTAGCCCTTCACAGAGAATCTCTTTTTGTTTTTGTTTTTTTACCATCTCCTCCTCAGATGTGGGCTCCGAGAGTCCCACTCGGCGCTGCCACAGCAGCATGTGCTTTTAACACATTCTTGTTATCATTAAAACAATCCTTGTGGCTAAATCAGCGAGGGGGAGGAAGTGACCGACTGCTCTCGGTGCTGATGAATATGATGACTTTATCAGTTTGTCATCTGGCATTACCACTGTCCTCGTCTTCAGCTGGTGTTCATTTGAGTTTATGATCTTACACAAGTACCAATATGTGATGGTTTTACTCAAGTTTGGCCAGAAGAGATCTTTCAGTAGACTAATAAATTGTCTTTGTTTCAGCTCTGTGTGTGTTGCAACACCGGCCTGTGATGTTGTGATGAAAATCCCGTAGTCCAAACAGATTTGGTTCAGCTCAGTGGTTGCAGAGCAAACCTCCAAGGAATATTTATGAACAGATGACACCCTTCCCAGAACCACGTCAGCACATGAGGAGGCCTTTTGCTCCTGGAGGTGCTGTTTTTATGGAGTGAGATGTGGATGTGTTTAATATGCACAGCCTCTTGTCAGGAGGAGTCAGAGTTTCGGGGGATTCGAGCCCTGGCCGCGGTGTTTCCCAGAGAACGTCGCGGAGGTGCCGTCCGTAGCTGGGGTGACCTTCCAGCCCCGCACGGGGTGCTGCCGATGGATGTCCGGCAGCGGCCGCGCTCCGGAGCGGAGCTGGCTGTGCTTCCCGGGAATGTCAGCACTTCAGCCCGCTGCTCCAAGATCAAAGAGGATGTACGGAAAATGATCATCAGGGCAGCATAAGACACACTCGGCACGCATCTTTTAATGCTAATAAACAGAACTTTGCCTTCTCTCTTCTCTTCTAGGTCTTAGATGTCCCTACTGGAAAAGTGATGTCTGAAAGTTACCGTTTTCCTAAGAAATTTTCCAACTACTACTGCTGGCAAGACAAGACAGGAGATAGGCCCCTTCTCCGAGATGCCCAGGGGTGACGCTGGAAAGGTCCGTTTGCTTCTTCTGGTACTTGGAGCCCCTTCTCCTGATCAGTGTCTATAAGTACCTCAAGGGAGGCAGTGAGGAGGATGGGGCAGCCTCTTCTCAGTGGTGACCACTGATAGGACTAGAGGAAACGACCACAAACTGAAGCACCAAAAGTGCCACAGGAACTTAAGGAAAAATTTCTTGACAGTGAGGGTGACAGAGCCCTGGAAGAGGCTGCCCAGGGAGGTTGTGGAGTCTCCTTCTCTGGAGATCTTCCAAACCCGCTTGGACACAGCCCTGAGCCACAGGCTCTAGGTGACCCTGTGTGTGCGGGGAGGTTGGACTAGATGATCTCTAGAGGTCCCTTCCAGCCTTAAGCAATCTATGATTCTATGATTCTCAGGCTGGCTCTGCCCCACGGGTCCACGGCAGGAGCTCGGAGCAGTCCCTGCGGGCGGCCGAGCAGTCGGCACTGAGCAGGGCCAGGCTTGGATCTAGTCCCCAGAGAAGGGGGCCAGGAGGCTGGGCCTTCAAGAGGGGCTGTCTGTGTCAGGGCCTGGCAGCCTTGTAAAGAAGGATCTTCCAGTCGTTTTGTCATGAAACTGGAAAAAAGGCAGTAGCCAGGGCTGCACAGACTGCCTCCAATGTTTTCCTTCTAGGGGAAGGAAAATAAAGGGTGTATAAGCAAAGCAGCTCAGAGCCTGCATTTGATTCCTGCTTGGACCGCACTGATGATGGTGGCTCTTTTCCAGGACAGTGCCTGCATCCCCGTTACCGTCTTCCAAGACAACTGGAACGAGGAAGGGGGATGCAAAGCTGAGAACTGACAGAGTGTGGCCAAAAGTTCATCACGGGCTGTGTTAAAACCTGAATTTACAGCATGTTGGCTACTTAATGACAGGTAGCTAGAGAGGGAATCCCTGCTGCCCAAGACCTGCTGTCTTCTAAACATGAGGTGAGTTACTCCCCATATGGGAGGGATCCCTTCCAGCTAAGAGCCGCATGTTGAAATGAAAAACTTCTCCTTCGTTAGCTCTCAGCAAATTTCAGTAATTATAGTGCAAATAGGCAAAATACCAAATGTGACCTCATTTTTGTTTATAATTCTGAAGAGTTTACACTTTTCAAGAAAGATTTACATGGAAACTGCAGAAAAGTAAATAAACGGAGTGAGTATATGATTGATGTTCCTAAAATAGTCAATGCTTCCCATTTGTAACATTCCTGAAACGGACTGGCCAGGCAGGCCGTGTTTGTCCTCCCGCTTGACACAACTCTCTGTGTTTTATTTACTGCACTTTTTCTTTTAATGTTCAATGCCTCCTTTTCCGTTTAATCCACAGGAGAGTTTTGGTCACTGGCAAGATCATTAACTTGCATTAATAGATGCTTAATTAAATGTTTATAACAAAATATCTATGATAAACTATTGTATGGGCAATTAAAAGGAATGAACAAGTTGAATAATGACAAAGTATAAAATGAAGTTACCTGTATGAGTGAGACCACATGTAATAACTTAAGAAAAGGACCTGCGTAGGCAGCTTTCTGCTTTCTTCAAGATACTGCAGCTTACAACTAATAGTGCACTGGATCTGTCCTGTGATCAGGAGTGTATTTAATGTTACCTAATATCACTTAGTATTGTCTGCTTATTGTTCTCATCTGTTGCTGCTCACCTGTGTCCAGAGCATTGAAAACTGGGCAGGAGAGAGGTTCATCCTGTGGTTATTTCTAGCAAAGCTGTGAAAATTGGTCAGCCACTTAGTATGGCTCCATCTGCATAGAATTTTTAACATGGCACTTTCCTGGGGTGAGGAAGATGTAAATTGGTAACAAACCTGCTCACAAATGTACTGCTATTTCCACTGTTCTCATTATAAGCAGCAAAAGACTTAAGGTTGAGCTTGGTATCTTCATTGAAATTCTTCTAGTTGTTTGAAGTTACCTTTTGTTTCAAAATGGTCAATTTAAAGAAAAAAAAGAATAGCTCCGAAGCAGTTCAGTTTTGTGGGAATTGCGCATCTTAAACATAGGGAGTGATACTGATTTATTCGGGCAGCTCTGGATCTCGGCTTCCTTCAAACACAGACTAAGTGAATGTTGGAAACAAGGGAATATTTACTTTTATTTATCTCTAAGTAGGAGCATCCTGTGCTCTGCGCTCCTGTAGATCAGCACAGGCTTTGAGTCACTTAGTTCCACTGTGCCCTTCTTGTTGATTTAATTAAAAGAACAAAAACAGCTAAAGAATTAAAACAATAGATTAGTATTAAGATCTGAGTAAGTTAGTTCAGGTATATTTTCAAGTTTTATTTAAAAATTGCCATCTCTCTCTGCCTATTATTACAGGGTGTTACGCTTACTGCAACAGGGATGGTAACGTCCTGCGTAAGGCTCTGCGGGGCGGGATGTGGGCGCTGCGGGCGGCCGTGCCGTTCCCGGCCCTGCCGGCAGGGAATTCCGAGGCCGGGAGGCTCCGGGTGTTGCTGCCTGCCCCGGTGTTCCTCCCTTGTCCAGGAAACCCTGACACCGACCTGGCCGTGTTTTGGTAACCAGGAAGGCCAGCCTAGCGTGCAAGCTGCGTATCGTAATAACACAGTAACCTGCTCTTGTGGGGGCTCGTGACCTGCGTGCTGAGCACTCTGTAGCGTCACAGAGACGGCTGCGTTACAGAGGTTGCTGCCTATATAGTGAAGCTGGGGAGCTTTGGTTCCGTGGTTTGGTTGCGGTAAGTTTGCAGGGATGGAAGAAGTGTTTTAAGAAGGCACTGGGCTGGATTTAGAGTCTTGAATCTCGTCTTCGATGAATGTGTCTCGTTCGGTTAATCCAGTGTAAAAACAGAATCTTGCTCCAATCTAAACGCCATTGCCCCAGATCCTTCTGAATTCAGCTGCAGAATGTTGGAGCTAAGCCCTCCTGGATCCGGGTGGTGTCATTGCACTCTAATGCAAACTTTTCCCCAAAGTTTTGCATGTTCAGATTCAGTCTTGGGTTCATCCTGCTGCAAAGAGGTGCGAGCCATAAAGCCCAGATTAAGGGGCTTGAAACGTCTCTCAGAGCTGTGCTGTGCTTGGCAGCTCATAGTCCTTTGGGTTGACAGGACTTTTTTGGCAGCTCAGTTTTTACTCTCTGAGTTTTGCTCTGAGCTTCAGCTTCAAGTAAGTCTGAAACTGCGGGCAGGATTCAGTCCAAGATAGAGAGTTTCCCATGGTTTCTGTCTGAAACAATAAATCCTTCCTGTGAGAGAAGGAGAGAGGGAGCCGGGCAAACCTCCACCTTGCTTCATCGGGAGACTTGCAGATGCTTCCACGAGCCTGGCTCTAACTTGGGGCTTGCTTGTTCTTCAACTCCTGTGTCCGCTCCAGGGTATAACCCCAAACTTAATGGGGGTTCCTCTGCTCCCATGTGCAGCAAAGGCAGGATTTCCCACCCTGGAATTCTGTCTATTACCCATGTAGGCCAAATACAGAGCTAGAAGGTACTTTAGTGGAGCACCTGTGGCTTCCAAAGCTGAATCGCAGAGTCGCAGGGTTTCGTGCTGTTCCTCTGCGCCGTGTTAGGCGGCCTCGCAGTTGCTGAAATCCGGCTGAGGAAGGGAAGTTCACCCAGAGCCTGCTGCTTTGCTGGGTTGTTTTCCTGTGTTTTAACAAAGACTTCTTGGCTGCCTTGGAAAAGTTGCGTGCCCAGTGCCCCAGCACTCGTACCACCTGCACGCCCCGCACGCAGGGCACCTCCTGATTAAGGGAAAATAAAGAGGTTTGTTTTGCTTTCTAACTGCAGCCTGCTGTCCGTGTAAACTGCAGCAAAAACAGTCTGTCTAATCGATGCTTATTTAATAAACAGTGTTACCAAAGCCTTTGAGACAGCTGCACGCTGCGACACGGGGACACGGGGACGGTCGCTGCCTTGTGTTAATTGGCATATTCGCTCATCCCCCACGTGCGCGGCAGCTTTTCTGGCCTGGCGCGCCGGGTCGGAAATTGAATTTGCAAAATCAAACTGTAGTTATCTGCATTCCTTGATGTCCTCCCAGGTGAGCTACTGGGCTTCATGCTAATAACTTCTAAAGCAAGCAAACTTTAGCTAATTATGTGCTAGTTTATTCTCCCTTGCTAAATTTTGGCAGGTTGCTTCTGTAAATTATGAAAAATAAATGTGAAATATGCAGATGTCTTTTGTTTGAAGCAGATGTTTGGTCCGCCTTGCCAGAATCTAATCAGCTGTTTCCCCTGAGTTTCTTTCTCCCCCCACCCCCAATATTGTCCAAGAGCTGTTTGAAACCAGGCAGCTTGGAGGGGGCTGCGGAACAATAGGGCCTCTATTTGCTTTCCTTCTTTCTTTCTTTTTTCCCTTCTCTTTCCTGTCCTCTCGCCATCCCTGGGCTGGGAGGGTGGATTCGGGGTCGGCGCTGTCTCCGGGGGCGGCAGGGCAGGGATGGGCAGCGGGCGGCCTTGGCCTCGCGAGGGACCTCGTGCCCGTCCCCTTGCGTGATTTTCCAAATTCCAAATTCCTCATGAGATTCCTTCCACTTAGGGTTAAAAGAATCCTGTTTCAGCCTTTACCAAAGCATTTGTGTAGTCTGACTGCATCATCAAGGAGTATTACTTTCTTTAAAAAAAAAAAAAAGAAGCCTTGGATGGCAGTATGAATATATAGGCCTTTGATTATTCAAGAAGAAAAAATTGTACAAATCAAAATAAATTTGCCTGAGCAATTTAAAATAATTAACCTTTGACAAACCTCCCTCTCTGGTAATGGAATAGTAACTATATGAATAAAAGATAAGTCGTGACATTCAATGAATTACAATATTCATCCCATAAATTACAGGATAAGATAGCAATATAATCTACATTTTTATAACTGGAAGGTGTCCTGCGCGGTAGCCCCCTGTGCTCCTCAGGCTCCTTTTCGGCCCAGCTGCTACTTGGAAGCCGGACTTAGGGCACTGTTCTGCTTTTTGGGGTCTCCGGGCCCTTTTTGTGCGGAGAACTTTCCAAGTGCTGCAGTGTCCGTGGCAGCCGCAAGCCTGGCCAGCGCCGCCTGCGGCAGCGGGATCCTCCCCGGCTCCAGCAATAAGTGCGGATGATGATCCTGGGAGCCTCCCGCTATAGAACCAAGCACAGTGCCAATAAAGCAGGGGTGTAAACCACAGGAGCATATGGACAAAATATGGTCTGAATGGCATGATTATGTTTCTCAGGCCATAATGAATTCATCCCAAGGTGCAACTGTACATCTGTTGTTATAGTGTTCCTGATAGCAAACACTACAGTTAGGGTTGCAGTTTAACTCAAATTATAGCCACCTGTTTCCGCTCACTAACAACTTTCTTAAAAATGATTCCTTCTGGACTGATTCACGTCAGTCCTAAAATGGCCATTCATTTATATATTTATTTGGGGGAAAATCTGCTTGATTTACAGAGTAGGCACGCTGAAAGATCCCACCCCCCAACACGCACACTCTGAGAAGCAGTTCTCACCATGTTTCCTTAGAAATAAATCAGACTCTCTGGCTTTTAAGAGACTCAACCAACTCACATTGTCTTTTCTTTGGTGGATATCAGCTTGGTCTTTTTGTGACTGACTTTGTGGTTGTTGGGATGTCTTAAAGCTTTGGAGAATTGGATGAGGATACTGCACATGTGAGGCATGAGCTGCTTGGAAGTTAGGAGCCCCGTTAGAAATAGCCTTCCAGTGTGTGCTCTGCCTTCTTGTTCGAACCGGCAGCCAGAGGAAATGGCTTTCTTCACAAAACACAGATATTTTTATGCTTATTATTTAGCTGTTTGCAAGGAGAGTGTTGTTTGTTTGTATTGATGCTTCCTGTTAATGATAAAGGAGAAAAAACAGGGGAATACTGCATCAGTCTGTTCCCCTTTATCTGCTTTTTTTATAGGCACAGATGCCGGAGAGGAGCTGCCAGTAGCCAAGATCTATGTGTTGTTTCCCAAGGTTCAGTGTCTATTGAGATCTTAACAGTAACGCAACTTTTGTGTTACTTTATTCTTATTTATTTTTATTGTGTGTACTTGTAATTTATGTTTTCAAGGCAAAACTCGGTGCCTCACTGGGGGGATAGGTAATTGGATCTGGAGCCTTTCACCTCCAGGTCAGGGGTTCAGATTTCTTGCAGGTCAGCATGGCCCGGGAGCTGTTACCGTGTGGCAGCTGCTTGGTGGCCTGGGTGAAATGAGTTGGTGGTCCCAGCTCATTTCCCTGAGAGCAGGTGTCCTCAGCACAGGCCAGACTTGAGGGCGGCAGCGCAAACCCCATGGTTTGGGGGCAAAGAGGAACCGCATGCGGTGCAGTGCTCAGAGCCCCACTTCTTGCTTGGGATGAACCGCGGCGGCGGGGGGAGAAGGCAGGAGAGCCAATATACGTGTCTAGATCCTCAGCTGGCGCCGTTTTGGCAGAGATGCATTAAGTGTAGCTGCAGCGATAATCACCAGCTGAGCATCCCCAGGCAAATGGAAATCTCCAAACAAAAAATCCTTCCAGCGCTGAGGTGGAGTTCAGCGTGAGAATACTGTGTCACTGATCTAAAGCCTAGTGATGTTACGGTAATATTTTAATTGACTAAAGACCAAAATTATGAATTCAAGTATCTCAGAGTTAAAATTGCATTTAAAACAAAGGCAGGCCTGCCAAAATTTGGAATAACATTAACTCTTCCATCTAGTGGTGCCCTGAGATACCCATACAGTTATGGTTAATGCATTTTACTCCTTTTGTCCCAAAGGAGATGAAACTGGATTTCAAAGATATATTAGTCTCCAACTTTTAATGACTTTGTGCTTTTAACAGCTCTGTCTGTGCTTCTGCCTAAACTTCCAGGGCAACTGAACCAAGTGAGCAGTTGTGAACCTTTGGGTGTCGCAATGGTAGACTAAGACAAGTCTTCCACCAAAGAAGCTCCTAACACAGGGGGAGCGTATGTCCCATAGCAGTTACTTAGGGAAGTCTTTTTAGAGTTGAATCCTTCAGTTGTCTCTGATATCACGGGAGTCCTGTGCCATGGGAGGCGCGTCTGGGCTGGTGGAGGCCAACAGCAAGCGAAGAGCACCGTTTGCTTGCTTTAGAACGGGGAGAGTTTGTCATGCTGAGGTTGCCCTGCAATCATTCAAGGGTCTGAGCTGTTCTAGGATTAATGCCAACTGGGACGATGAGGAGGCTCGGGGTGTCTAATTTTGCTGTAAACAATCTCAGAGTAGCGTATGAGCTGTGAGGAGAGTCATTCAGTGCTTCGAAGAGCACGCGCCGTGTTTGGGAAGGGCGTCCCGGAGACGGAGCTGCCGTGGGATGCAGGAATCAGCCTGAACCGCAGTGCAGCCACCAGCACCAGCACTGCTTCACGCTCAGAAATGGCTGGGGACGGAGGAGTAGCCCCTTCTCAGTAATCGCTGCATGAGGTGTATCTTAGGCTTGCTTTCCTTCCACCCGCTATTCCCAGTGCCACGGAGCTTGAGGAACTGGCGAGCTGTTGCTGCTCCTCACCTCCAAGCCGCCTCATGAAGGGACAGAAAGGCACAAGGGGAGAAGCAGGTGCGGGTGGGCATTGCAGAATGGGTGGGGAGATGGCACCAGGCAGTCCTATCCCGTGTGCTTGAGGCGTTTGGAAAGCTGGCAATAAAGAGCACTGGGATATGCCGTGTTTCCAAATGTCTTTCAAGATTTAGGAGAAAACTGGGAGGGTTTGGCCCAGGAGAGGGCACCATTCGGTGCAATTAGTGCAGGGAGGGCAGTAGAACTAGCAAAGACAAAGAAAGGGGATCCGAAAAATTCAAGCGCAAAGTGTCTGATTGCTTTTAGTTGCATGCAGACCCATTGTTGACATGCAAAATAGTTGTGTTACTGAGCACGCAGTGTGAAAATAAAATTAGGGTGAAGATAGAGTCCTATGTGTTGCGGTTCCTTGGTTGTTTGTTGTTGATTATTTATAGTACTAGAGGACATGCCAAGTATTTGTAAAGAGTAGTCTTGAATTATGAAAGTATTTTAATTTAGCATGAGTGTCCGAGTCCTCCAAAACCTTGTACCTTGTTAAATCATTCACTATCCAATAATTTTGTGTTGTTTGCTTCTCTAAAAGTCTGATAAGCAATTATTGTCTAGAAATAATGCAATGAGATTATCAGTGATGTCATAACACAAAACATTCGAAAATGTTTGCCTTAAAGGCTCAGTTTACGTATTTAGAAAAACCAAAGATCTGCAGGTGATTCAAATCATTAAAAAAGAAGCAGCAAATACTACTTGTACAAATACTTCTACATCTAAATTTAGTAAGTTAAGGCTTTGGAAGAGGGAAAGATAAGAATTCCAGCTGCTCCTTTGTCTCTAGCTGAAAATTTGGAGGTGCGAGGGCCTGCTGAAGTGCATGAGCCTTACTCATTCACCCAGAGGAAGACACCGTTGCATGCGCTCGCGTGGTAACAGCAGCATGACAGAGGGGCTACTGCCAAGTCACCGTAGCCTTTCTCCATGGTCATGGGGACCAGCAGTGTGCTAACCAGCCCCTTCCGTAGGTTTTGTTTCTGAAGCAGGTTCTAATTTGAGATTGTTGTGCACCTGAGGAGAGAAACAAACAGTTCTGGAAAGATGATTTGAAGAAAAGAAGAATCAACAAAAGAAATCCCAGAATCCAAAAGAGCCAAATATTGGTGGGTGAAGGGAAGATTAAGAAGAAATTGCCTGTTACAGAACTTCATTAAAGTCATTTATTAGCTTTGTAATGCCTAACAGTCTGCTGGCTCCAGGATTTTTTCATGTCGGGGGGGTAGATAAGAGAGCGTTTCACTTTCATTTGCATTCTTGATCCCTGCTGCTCTGTTTATAGCGTTGATGCTATTCATACAGTCTTTGCAATATTAATTTTTAATTTATGATGCTCATTAGGAGACACTTAAAACAGAACAATTATCATTTATCTTGATATATTATTTACTAAGACTTGCTGTCATGGTTAGGGACTTGTGATTAGTGGGAGGGGAATAAAAAACAGCTCTGAAAGGTGCCCGGCTGAAGGGACCGGGGCTTGGAAAGCAGTTGCCACAACCAAAGGCCTCAAGTTGGGCAGTCTAAGGGGAAGACTTGCGGCACCTAATCAAAACTCGGGAGGAACCTCCGAAGATGAGCCTGGAATGATACTTAATGAACCTGCAGGATCATATTAATGAAACTCACTCGTAAACCAGCAGCTCATCAATTATTCATCCCGCTATAGTCCTGGCACTTTACTGTCTTCCCTTTTTGTCTCAACGTGATTACCTTTTTTTATTCCCTCTACCCTCATTTTCCTGGTGTGGATTTGCTGACGTGTACCCCGGGTAGCACTTCCTCCCTAGGAAATTGTGTTTCTCAAGGCAACCGGTGCAGTATTCGCAGGAACGAGGAGGGTAGATTGTGCCCTTGGAGGCATTTGGATAAATGTGCCTGGCTTATTAACACTTAATAAACCAAATCGCTGATATGACAGCCCTGGATAATCTGATTTGTTAGAGGCTGCCATATTGGAAGCCCAGGATCATCTATATTTTTCTTGATTAATTTGTAATGTTCAATAAGTTGTTGTGACATGCTGGTGTCCATATAGAAGTCCGCATGGCAAAACAATGCAAATTGAACTATGTGTAGTGAACTTCTAGACATAAATAGGGGTGCTCTTGCCAGAAGCATGTGCTTGTCCCTCATACAAGACCTCGGAGACTCCCTGTGCGCGTGGGTTACTGGAGTTGTTTACCAAGTGTGCTGCTCTGTAGCAGAGAGAGGGCAAATCGGCCGTGCTGGAGCTCGATAATTGCGGCTCTGCATCTGAAACCAATTGTTTTATTTTTAGTTCCATGTGTTTTATTCAGTTATTTTTAGACTTCCTGAAAGGGAGGATATTTTTGTTTTTTTTCTGGTTGACATCAAAACAGGAACAACAAATTGTTAATTGCATAACCCATTCCCTACAGACTTGGCTTGCAGCTTTTGATGAGCCGCGGCACAGCGGGAGTGGGGTCGCAGGCACAGGGTCTCAAGGACGCGCACCAGCAACCACCGTTTCACCGTGTCACACGCACCATTCCCTGCCTCTCCCCCGCTGGAAACCTGGGCCCTGGGACTAATCTCGAAGGAAACCACCGTATTGCTGAACTGTAGCTTCTCGGGGCAGGGGGGCAGTTACAAATTTGCTGGTTCTGTAATCCTTGCACTTTTTTTCCTTCCTTCTTCAAGATCTTGCAGGCTGGTTTTGGAACATATGTATTCATGCTAGGACGAAAAGGAAAGGGGAAAACAAAAAAAGTGTCCCCTGCCTGGGGTTGTGGCAGAGCTGAAACAATAGTCTGTGGTGTTTATTTCATAGTGGAGTGAAGAGGATGCAAAATTTTATCGCTTGTATTTATGGTCTGTAGCCCTTGTCAGCTCCACGGCGGCTCAGAAACCTTTGCAGACTGATGTTCCCAGCACGCTGTGATTGTGGCACGTGGGCGTTGTGAGCCTGTCGCCTGTTGTAGCAGAGGCTCGGGGGGAAGTGCCCGGCACACAGCTCCGCTGTTCCCTGCTGTGGATGGGGATGCTTTGGTAGCAAACACGCTGCTCAGTCCCCTCTCCTCCCCAGCAAGACAGGCCCTGGCTGCTGTGGTAAATCATAGCTGCTGCTTAGCCTCAGTCATAGGCTATTCTGAAGCAAATTTGTCTTACAATACTTTTCCTCATTAACTCACCAAATATTCCCAAGCAGTTCTCCTAATTTCTATATCATTTAGGTGGAATTTGGAAAACCAATAGCATGATTTGTGTGCGTAAATCCTGTGCTCTGATGTGATGTGGGGACTCAGCACTGTGGATTTTTATTGAGGTTTAAGACAGGTCTTTGCAACACCTCGTGGTGGAGACTGCTGCCCCGCGTCCCGGGGAGCTGCACACCCACGCGTGCGGGTGCCGCCTGCGCCGAGGAAGGACCTTGCCTGGGGAACCCGGTAACTGTGAGCGGGGCTGCTGTTGGGCCGGCGGCGGCGCAGCAGCCTTGCCGCGGTATGGCCATAAGTGGTGGCCTCCGCACTGCCCCCTCTGCTCCGTGCAGCAGGCAGCAGCGCTCGGGCAGCCCTTTTAGATGGGGCGCTTGGATTCAACCCACCAAGGTGCTCTGGATATTTTTACCCATTCTAGGTGCTTATCCAGGATTTCGTTCAGCACCTCTAGAGAACACTTTTGGATTAGCTTTCTATTTTTCTAAGCAAAGCCTAGCTTTGCTATTCTGGTAATTTAGTGTTGGAGTCGCAATTTAACATAAAGCTTCTTAGCAGGCAGGTAATCAACTTAACGGAGTTTATTGCACAGGCAGCTGTTCGGCAATCTAATATTATTAGGGTTTTTTTTACCTGTTATTTGCAGCTGCCGAGCAGGATGAATTCACAACAGTTCCAGGCGCTGCCTGGAACAATCTCATCGTGGCGACGTTATGATTTTGGATAACTTTCAAGACCTGGGTTTTGCAAACTGGGAGCCTCATAAATTGTGCAGGGGAGCTTGGGGGGACAGGTGCCTCCTCGGGCTTCTGCACGTGCTCCCGCTCGCCGAGGCGCTGGCGGGTGCCCTGTGATTTGCTTTGCTGGAAGGGCCCACCTCGAATTGCCAATGTTTCTAACGGGGCCGGGCGAGTTACCCAGGTGCTCGCGGTGCTCCGAGCCAGGCAAGGCAGCAAGCTGGGCGCGAGGGGAGCGGTGCTGCCCGTGGCAGGGCGTGCGCGGGGGCGGGCGGCGCGCGGCGGGGCCGGCGCCCCTGGCACCCTCCTGCTTCCCGGGAGACTCTCCACGCTAACCCTCGCCTTTCCCCGAAGCCACACCGGGGAAATTGGGCAGCCCCTTGCAGAGCAGCGGGGCATCTCTCTTGATCACCTTGTCAGGACATGGGACTCTTCGATTTTTGCCTAGGGGTAACTTTTCCTCTATCGTAACGTATTCCCTTTTGCCTGGCTATCCAACAACCGACTTCACCCTATTTCTTTTTATTTCCTGCCCCCCGTCTATTTCCCCGCCTGGCGTTTGCGGCGTCTCCTCCGCGGAGCCGCAGGTTGGAGGTTCCCCCCTTTTTGTGCGCGCGTGACAGGTGCCTAATTGAATGATGAATGTCCCTTTATTACCCCGTAATGGAACTGCCAGCGCCGTGATTGGCCCGCGGCGGCGCGGGGCCGCGCGGCGGGGGGCCGCAGCCTGGCAGCCCGGGCCTACCCTCCATCTGTCTAATCGCATCGCGCCCCGTGCGCGGCCGGGGGGCGGCGGCGGCGGCCCCTCGTAAATTAGCGCTCGTTCCACGCGGCGCTGGCACTCGGGGGGCATCGCGGCGGCGGCGGCGGCGCTGGGGCGGCCGCCCCGGCCTGACAGCCCCGCGATGAAGATTAATGTGCCCGCGCTGAGTGACAGAGCGGGGGCCGCGGGGCAGGGAGGGTCGTTCATCACGCCCTGGCAGGTGTCACTCACGGCGGCGGCCGCCCGCCCGCCCGCGCCGTTTTTCTGCCGCTTAAGCAAGGAGTTTAATAACATCCCCAGAATTAAAACTCATTCTTCGTAGCAGGCCTGACAGCTGAAAATAAGAAAATCAATTCCTCACATGTTAGAGGCCGGTTAACTGACTGGGGCTTTGACTTTAATTTAGTCTTTGGGCTGAATTTCAAGTAGGACGCTTTTGTAAGACATCATCTATTAAAATTTACCAATAGCACTAACTTCACTGTTATTATTGCAGCTGGATTAAAATGCGGCCTTTAATAGCGGGTGTCATCTTCATTTGGTGCAAGCTCAAGCACCGACTGCTGTAGTTTGGGATATTCCACTTCATCCTCATTAGAGATGTTTATAGCTGCTCTCTTCATTAATATTGATCCCTTAAACTACTGAGAAAAACAAGACGGACACTAATTTGAACCATTTTGTATCGTTAAACTGTGTGGATTTCTTGGTTTTCAGTCATTCGGGTGAGCCGGGTAGAATATTTTGCAAACCAAATAGGGAGGAAAAGACAGCACAAACTTCTGGCAGCTCCTTGCCACTCTTGTAGGAAGAGCCACGAGCCACCGAGGGCATCGGGAAGGGGCTGCTGATCCCAGAACAGCCTTGGAAAGAGCTGAGAAAACAGCTCCGAAACAGTGACCTTGATATGTGCTCAGGATCTCGGCTAGAGAGGCCGGGACACAAATGTGGGTTTACTGTTTCATTCAGCTCATTAACACCCAGGTGTGATGAAGTGGCGGCTCCTCCATGGAAACACGGGCGCAGGAGAGAGGCCGGTGGCTCCCTGTCCAGCTGAGGATGCCTGTGCAGCATCCGTGCGACGCCGGTTTTCACAGGCATCCTCAGCTTGGATCCTGGATCCGCTGTGAAAACCACAGCGAGGATCCGAAGAAGGGTGGGTTTCCAGCAGAGCTGGGAGTACGAATGCCGTTGCATTAGGCTGTGTCCGCAGTAGCGTGTGCGCTTCGGGTCAGCGTATGCAAGAAAGATTAATTCCATCTGGAACGAGTGCCAAGGAGGGCTGCTAGGGGGATCAGGAAAGAGCAGAGCCGTCCTGCAAGGGAGAACAAAGGACCCGGCTTGTTTGGACTAGCAAAGCGAAGGCGGCGAGGGGCTGTGATTGCTCTCCGCAAATACTTCAGGGGAGGTAAATATATGGAATTGAGGAGAACAGAGTCTTGACATGATATCCCAGGGCAATGCTTGCAGGCCTGCGTTCTTATAAAGCAACTAGAATTCGTCTCCACGTAGATAATAAATCAAGCTCGGTGAGAGAAATTGGAAAATAAAGAGCAGATTCTCATACATTTACCTGACAAGTAATCTCAGTGAAGCCATTCAGTTTGAGGGGAAGGAAAGGATTTGTTTGGGGGGTGGGGGTAGGACAGGAATTCTCCCGCCTTAGGAAATTCATTTCTGGCTCTGTTGGGAGTAGAGGGAGCGCGGGACAGCCAAGCTGCTACGCAGACACCTCGGTTCGGAGGTGGAAATGAGACGGGAGAGGTTTGTGCACCTCATGTAAATGTGAATAAAGAGTTCAGCCCTAACCTTGTCCTAGAGACCACCGTGTTGTAATGTCTTCTGAAGACTTTTCTATGAATTGAATAAAAAAGAAAGACCTTGGCAGTCTTAAATTTCTGCTTTCAGAAATAAATTAACACTTTTTTTTTCCTATGCTGCTACAACTATCAGTTTATCACATATCTTTTCTCAACTTTATTTTATGTCCTGCCCATTCTAATCTGATGACAAACAATTACTCTAAAATTTCAATATATTATTATGTTAGTGCAATTTATGTTCTCTGAGAAAGCTGTTGACTTGTTGGGATGACATTGCAGAATCTTTAAGGAGTCTCATTTAGAATTAAAAGTGACCTTTTTTGTTAATTCTGAGGAACTTTTCTGTAGAGGAAATTCTTACCTTAAAATGCAGTATGTGCTTGCATTATTCTATATATAATGAAGCTTATATGCTAATCTGTTACTCCAAGAATGGTAACAGTAAATCTGATTAACCATTGGAACAGATTAACCAAAAGATAGAAAAAAATTGCAAGTACTGGAGATTATTTTTTGAATGAAGTTGGTCAAGTACAAAATAAGAAGTTAGATGCAAGAATGTTTTGATTGAATTCTCACCCTGTGCTGTGCATTCTCTCAGCTGAGCTGGCCTACTTGTCTGAAAACCTATGAAGATATTATCCAGTGCAGCTGATGAGGGAAACAAACAAACAAAAAACAAGGCAAAAGGAGCCTTACAGTAGGTTCTGCTTAGCTGACTGTATTTGCCATTGTAACACTTTTCAGTAATCCACTTCCTAAAACACCACCTGTAGATTATTCTCATTTTTCATCATTCCTGGCAACTGTCTGTCGTGGTTTTGTTCTGTGTAACAACATCAGTGTAGAAATCTTGGACAATTTTTTGATTCTTGAGTAGATTTGTAGTACCTGACTTAAAGCAGATGAAATGAGTGTCTAGACCATGCAGAGGTGACTGGCTCTCTCCTGTCTTCCAAAGGATCACTAGCCTATCCAGACTTGGCCAAAAATCAGCCCGAAAGGGCTGATTTTTAATTTTACCATTAGATATTGACCATTGTGTCAATTATTTTGTAGTTACAGGAAAGCATTCCGTTTTAAAGATTTATTTATTTATTTATTTCCCCAGGATGACTTCAGATGAGCATCCACTGAGGAAACAGTGTGCAAGAAGGTATTACAAGTTAAGATGTAGCTATAGATATTACAGCCATGAGAGCATGACTTCAAGAGGGGTTACACAGGCAGTTTGGTTGTAGCAGGCTCAATTACAGTAGGAGATAATTTGATAGGGATTATAGACCTACACTGAAGCCAATTAGTAGAATGGAACCAGAGTGCACACAACAAAAGGACTTGATAATAAGCAAAGTGCTTAGGAACAGAAGCCAAATGAAAATGAAATAAAAGGCTGTGATCCAAAAATCTATGGTCTTGAGAACACGGGACAGCCTCCAAATGAATGATTATGGCATTTATCACAAGATACATTGGGTCAAAATCCCCATTAAGGTTGGTAGAGAAATTTCATAAACGGGAAAGTGCATAAAGGAAAAGGTGATTTGGAAAAAGAGAAAAACGCTAATCTAATTTGTTATCAGTTCTTCTGGATCTACAAGGGTGACATACAGGCTTACAGTCATCCTGCCTAACCTTCCGCCATTGCACTTATTTGAGCGAGGGTCCTGCTTGCCTTGCGTGCAGTGCTGTCTGCAGGGAGGGGTATTTCCAGATGTTGGCCCAGTCTGGAGTGGTCGGGGAGAAGCTGCCCTGTGGAGGTGACGATTTCTCTTGACAGAGAGGTGGCCCGTAGTGACTTTCAGCTGAGGTGCCTCAGTTTCCGTAGGAATCCTGGGAGTGCAGCAGAACGCGGTGGGAATCTGTTCTGGGTCCTGCAGGAGAGAGGGAGGGAAATACAGGGAAATCTTTCCTTCTAAAAGATTTCAAATGATGGGGAATCCATTATTTTCCTTGCTGAAGTGCCGCTTTTGGTATCTACTAGTTTTGTCTTTTTGTGCCTACCGACTATTTCATCATGTTGCACCTATTTCCTGTTGGTTTAGAGACTATTACACTGAAAAATCTCTTTCATATTCAGAAACGTGGGACTTTCTCATATAGTAAGGTATAAATCCAACTTTCTTTTGGGTAACTCCAAAACATTACAGATATGTGTAAAATCAACATAGTTATCTTCTTAGTGATAGGTTGGGTGATAAACCCTGTCTTTTTTTCTCCTGCATAAACCCACACAGATTAATTGTAATTACATTCTTCTTTATTTCTATACTTACTCAATATCATTCCTGACTTTTGGAGGGGATGACACTGGGCTGATCTGAATCATCCTGTTTAAAACACTGCTAAGACCTCAGCTTCCTTCCAGACAGCTGGAGAAGCCAGTCAGACATGGGTGGAAAATCTGCAGCGGATCTGCCACAATTCTACAGTCTCTTAGTGAATTAAAAGCTCCGGTGCCCTGGCTAGGAGCAGTGCCAAGGGTTACTCGGATGCGGCTGCGGCTCCGCTTGGAAAGTTGTGCAGGGTTTACAGGATCTGCCGGCAAGGCTGCAGTGGTCCTGCAAAGGTACAAAAAGGGCAGGTTTCTCGCTGCTTTTTTAACAAAATCTAAGCCAATCTGTAACTGGCAGGTGCAGTGTCCCTTGGAGCTGTTCTATGGATGTATGTGAAGTGCTTGTTACAAATCAGTTAAAAAAAAAAAATGGTATTCTCAAGGTAAAAACCCTTGTAATCCTCATGTTATTTGCTCTGTATGGTGTTCAGTTTACAACCTCCTGTTTTATTTCCCAGGAAGAAGGTGGATGTTACAGTGCAGTTATCTTTATTTAAGGGAGAAGGGGAAGTGATTTACCCATCTTCTTTGACTAATTTGAGAATCTATTTAAAAAGAAATGGTAGTGATCGTTGATTTTTCCCTAATTCTTATTACCATGGGTAATAGCAGATACCTGGTTGTTTCATTACTCTTTTCCTCAACTTTCAGGTGCACTTTCATTCAGTTAAGGATTTGACACCAGCAAAATAATTTCAATGCATTGGTTAAAAAAAAAGGCATTGGTTAAAAAAAAAGGCACACGCACCATGAATCAGCTATCCAATATTAGCCTACCAGGTTGTCATTTCCACAAGCAAGCAAAAATATAAAATACGTTTTTACTGTGCTGTTTAAAATATTCCTCTGAGTTTATGGACATCGAATAACAATCTCAAAATGTACTAACCGAGTTTGTAGTAGTACAGGAACCACTTCAGACATCATTGCAACTTTAATTCTTAAGGCATTAATGTTGATGATGAACATAAAAAAGAATGTTTTCAATTTGTCATAAGTGTGCTCTAGTGATGGAAATGCAGGCAGTGCTGCTCAATCTTCCGTCCGGCCTCTTCCCGTCAAGCCGCCGGATTGCGGCTCTCTCCCAGCCGCTCTTCCCGCTTTCCCCGCGCTCCCGGGCGGGCAGCTGCTCCCGCGGGTGACTCGTGCGGGTGTCACGAGGTGCGGGGTCGCGCTGCTCTCGTGGCCTGCAGAGCAAGGGCCGAACAAACGGCCCCGAATGTCCCTTCTCCACAGAGCACCTGGGCTCGGGTGAGAGGGGTCCCCAGGCCCGAAAGCTTCTGGCCGAGAGGGAGGCAGGCACAGCATCTGAAAAATGTTTCGGGAGCAAAGGAATTGCCAGGTATTATTTAGTGAGGAGAAATCCATGATGCAATTTGAAAAGATGTCCTTGCAGGCAACAACTGGTGATGCTCCCTAGTACTCAGTATGTCTTGGCTTTTAGTTACTTTGCTACTAAAAGTGAAGCCTTGTGTAAGTCAAAAAAAAAAGAGAGAAAGCCCAAATCCTGTTAAATACTTTGTGACTGCAGTGGGTCATCCATAGAACTTGATAATAGCTTCATGTTATGATTAAGAAACTAAAATAAGTGTTTTTTTCCTAAAGGTCCTCTGTGTTCAGATGGTTTATGTAAGAAGAACAGCTGAGTTTATGTGATAGGGTGACTTCTGAAGGTGAGCAGTGCGGGGTAGGGTTAAAACTAATTAAGTGGATCAAAATTGGCACAGAGACAGAGTGTAAAAATGAATGTAATCAGGAGGGAAAGGTAATTTAATTAAATTGTCAGAAGATGTCAAGTAAAAAAACTTTGTATTAAAAGCATAAGAAAAAAACTTTTTGTAAATGGCCTTGGGGAGGGTCATTAAAAATAACTAAATAAGCCGAGGACAGAACTAGAGAAGCAGCAGAGATGATGGGTGTCTGCACTGGCAGTTACAGCGGGGTCTGGCGGAAGGGAAGTCCTTGGCGGGGTGACACCCCGCGCTCCCGCGACCAGCGGCGCCGCGTTCCGCGCCTGGGCAGTCACGGCTATCCGCCGCTGCATACGAGTATTTTGGTGTAGGACAGAGTGAAACCGGCCGGGATTTTAAAGCAGGGCTTTAAGACATTGGTGCCAGACCAGGCAGTCCTGCGCCGGCTGCTCGGAGCGCTGTCCGGCTACGTGTTGTAGTAATTACTAAGTGGGCCAGAACGGTGCAACGCAAGGCGTTCAAGGGCAGTGAACGGCGCTGCTCCTGGGCCGAGGGGTGTTGTCAGTAGGTGTGATGCATCTTGACCCAGCAGGAGCAGCAAACACAAGGCATGGTGCCTTTTTTAATCCTTTTTTTTCCGTTCTTTTTTAAAATACGTATTTTAATACATATAGGAGAGAATTCCTTGGCTGCCTTTGTTCCAAGGTAGTTTAGGTTCGAGCTGCTGTCCTTGCTCTGTGCAGCCCTGGTGTTAGAAGGCCTTCTAAACCTTCGAACCTTAACTAGCACTTGAGACTTTAGATCACCAGAGCAGCTGGGAGAGACTTCCAAAACATGATTTTGCCTTTCTTCCAACCTGGGCCCCGGGAGCTGTAGAGCACTAGGACTAGAGAATGGCCACGGCAGGAGGCTCAGGTGGTTGCGGTGGCTCCACGGATGTGGTAGCCCTTCCCTCGGGGACTTGGCTCCTCTGCCATCCCAAGAGTGAGGTGAAAAGTGGGGCAGAGCTGCAGCGACCTGGGGCTCTGCAGCCCCCGTGGCTGTCCCGCTGCATTGGCACTGACCCAGGTGATACCAGGGTTAGGGGAAGGTGCCTCGTGGCTTGCAGAAAACGACGCCAGGAGACCCGATGTCTGCAGCGCTTGGCGCTGCACGGCTGAGCAGAGGGCTGCCTTGCGCTCATCGCTTTCCTGCCTGCAGCTGCTGCCGAAGGCCCCCTCGGCCTGGTTTTATCCTTCAGGTGCTGCCGTGCTCGTGTTGAGCGTGGACGTGGGAGGCAGTGGTTAAGCCTCCTGCTCCCTTCCTCGTTTTTTGGTCAATCTTCGGCAAATAACGATGTTGTTATCTTCTGACAGCGGGGCTGGATCCCATTAGATACTTCCATTCACTGCCTGCGTCAGTCAAAGAATATATTAGATAGGATCACAACTTTACCAATACATATTATAGCAATGTAGCACAAGAAGGGCTGCTCAGATTGATTGCACTGGGTTTTGCTGGAGCGCTGCGTTGTGCGCGGCGGGGAATGTGCTGTGTGAGTGAGCAGGAGCCGCGGCCGTGGCGTGACTAATCACGGCGGCACTAGCACTGAATAATCTCGCGAAGCCTGAGGAGCAGGAGGATCAATGTTCCCCTCGCTTCATACAAATGGCCTGTGCTCGAAAAGCCAGCAGATAGATAGTGCTGCTTTGGGTGTTGCATCCTCACGTGATGCAGTTTGGATGTTTCGGACGAGCCTTCATCCTGCACGTGCCTGCAAGTGCCCGTCCCTCTAGGTGACCAAACCGGCGACACAGCTGCCAGCCACTGGTTTTGTGGATGCCTTGTACTGCGTGACAGTGCTTCCTGGAGGGTGATCTCCCCCGCGGGGTTGCTGCCTCCTGAGCGTCGTCCATCCAGCCCCTTGAAGCACGAAGTTAGTCACCTGGAGCAGCCATGGAGGGCAAAATGCTTGAAGACTCCATGGCAGTGGGAGAGGGCCAACGTCAGCCTTTAGAGGAGAAGTCCTGGCGGGAATGCCCAGGGGAGCGCGGAGGAGGACCCTGTGCTGGGCAGAGCCTGCGGATGGAGGGAGCTGCTTCGTGCCTCCCCGCGCGGTGCCGAGGAGACGGCGGCCTCCGCTTCCAGCTGCCACGAGGCCGGCACTGGCGGCTCTCTGCTCCGTAGCTGCAGGAGGAGGGAAGCGGAGCCGCAGGCCTCGTGCTGCTGAAGCCAGGCGGCTTTCCCGAGTCACCACCGCGTTCCGGCTGGGAGCTTCCCCCTCGCGCTTTCCGCCATAGTTCATTTTCTTCTCCAGTCATTTTGTTTTGGGGGACATCAGCTGTTTATTAGGTTAGGTCTTTCTGATTTTCTCTCCCAGACAGGGCAACCTGTCTTTTATTCTGCTTTTCCCCCTTTCTGCCAGGGTGAAAATCTCACACTGATAACTTTTTGATTTAGACTCTCGCCTTATTGTCTCGGAGAGGATTATTTATAATGAGAGGAGACTGGGTTTTCGTCACTTACAGATTGATGCGTGTTTTAGAGCATTCACCTTTAAGGTCTCCAGAATCCAATCTGCTCCATCCTCTGCGGACTGTAAATTTCTGGAGTTGGGCTTCTTCGTGCCCCTTGTGTGCCGGGAAGGCTTTACGATCACCGCTACGTTACCCTGTGTGTGGGGCCGGGAACCGGGGCCCTGCTGCCTACGAGATCTCCGCCTTCGTGCCAATAACGTGATGATTCTCAGACCAGGGTTCATCCCTAATAAGCAACTTGAGAATTCCACCTGAACTGAGAAATATTTTTCCCCTCTGTGTGCCCTAAGCTTCAGCCTATCAAGGAGCCGACACGCTTTGAATATAAGACAGAGCTTACAGCCTAACAGCTTTTTTATCACCTTCCATCAAGCAAAAAAAGCCTCCAGGTGGATTAAGCTGTGTGTGTAAGAAGCTTAGGAGGCAGCAGGTGTCAAGTCTCAGTAAAGGTCACTTTATTAGGGCCATTCTGCTCTCAGCACAGCCGTCCTCGTGGGCTCCTGTAACGCTGGCTCAGGCATCCGGGCACTTAGAGGGTGGCCCAGGTGAAGTGCGGTGAGGAGGCTGGAGAGGTGCAGTAAGGCAGGGAAAACTGCTCCCACCATTCCTGCAGCCCTCGGGAAGGGCCAGGTCACGGGGACAGGATGGTGACAACCTGCCGCGAAAGCTGAAATGGGGAGTAATAAAGAAACAGAAACCAAAATCCTCATTGCATGTAACCCAGGGCCTGGTGTGCACCTGGAACACCCTTGCTGCATCCCCTGTCTGCTGCTACTAGATCAAAGGGAAAGGACTTGCTGCGAAAAAGAACAAACCACGTGGCAAGACTGCCGGAGCCTGGGGGACCTGGGCAGACAGCGTTCACCTGGGTCGCGTTTCTGAGCGTATCTGCACAACAAAAAGGTTCACCAATTCTTTTTTAACGGGAGTGGTGTAACAGGAGGAGCCCTGGCCATACACATTTGCCTTCCCAGCCCCGGGGCACGGGTGGCCGTGTCCCCGGCCGTAGGTCAAGGCTGCGGAGGCCAACAGGGCACGGAGAGACTTCCGCAGCCGATGCAACGGCTTTCCTGGGCACCTCGGGGCTTGGGAAGCTCTGGGGCACCCTGGCCGTTCCAGAGCATGCGTATTAAACCCTGCACGCCCGCTTCAAAACTCCTGCCAAAGAAGCGACTTGAGCCAGCCAGCCATTCTGCAGCAAATGGAACTACAGTCCTGCTACAACCGTGTAGCAACGGGAGTGCAACACGGAGATGCGGAGAAACCTGCGCAGATGGGTGGGAACAACAGAAATGCGGTTTCAGAGCGAAGCAGGGAGCCTGGCAGACAGTCACGAAGGTTAAGGATTTTGCAGAGATCTCAAATGACTCTGCAGGTTTTCTCTTCGAAGATCCTGAGCAAATACCAGGCAGTAAAGATGAGCTGTTCATGCCATGCATTGACCTGTCAATAGAAGAAATGTTACAACCAGCTGATAAATCACCAGAGAATGCATGCCCAGGAGTTGGGAAGGATCTTCAGAATGAAGTGGCAGAAGCACCAGGCGAAAAGCGCAGTCTTGTTCAAGTAACCTGTTATCCCAGAAGGTGAAGAGCAGCACAGGTTTATCTGTAATTTAAGCAGGCTGCAGTAGGGACCCAGGGAAGTTACTAGGCCTGTTTTGGTACTTGAAGTAAGTGTTGAACTAAGATTAAAGACTGAGTTTTAAAAAATACAGCTGTTCATGCAGTGTTTGCTCTAAGCAGATGGAATGTGGCTCCTAGAGAGCCACTGGATGAAGCATTTGGACTTCAGGAAATGTTTGAGCAGGCCAAAAGCTTTAGTGCCACTTTTGCAATGGGCCTCTCTGAACACGAGCAGCTGGGTGCCTGGCTGTTCCCTGCGGATGAGCTCCGGCCCTTCCCCACGGCAGCCCCTGGCTGTTCCCTGCGGATGAGCTCCGGCCCTTCCCCACGGCAGCCC